>JAJOZX010000944.1:90000-260000 GCA_023014485.1 Bathynomus jamesi
AAAAGCAAGTGAACGTTTCTGATATCAATATTATGATCCCTATCTAATCGATGTCTATGTCAGGCGGAATTTTCATCGGCCGTATTCAAATTATATTTATGTTGGTAAAAGCGTCTTTTAAAATCAGTGGTTTAGCCGACATAACTCTTCGGACAGTCCTTACAGGTAATTCGATATACTCCAGAATTGGAGGGAAAATTAGATAACTGATTTTTTTTTTAAGAAGACACGAGTAGAACGCGGAATTCACAAGACGAGATAAGTTGGGGAGGAACCAAGTCGCGAAATGACTGTACCGTCTGTAGTATATTGAACGGGGTTACCAGAGCGTCACGGAAGTTCTTTTCCCTCGTAGTATCGTTATACAGGGTGGGCGGAAAGTAGCTCCCTAATTTGGATTGGTAAAAAAATACGTATTATCCATTTATTTCAGAAGAAATAATATGAAAAGGTAGGCATACATGGTAGGTTTTCTCTAAAATTCAATGTGGGCTCCAACTCTTTCCACCAGCTTCTGGAGCCACCCAGGAATGGCGTCCACTGACTTTAGCAGGAACTCCGGCGGGATGGAGGACATGACTTCCCGAATTCGGTCCTCCAGTTCTTCCAATGTCCTCGGTTTGGTGCGGTAGACTTCTTCCTTTACCCACCCCAAAGAAAGAAGTCGCACGGTTACCGCTGAAAAACGGCAGAATCGGTTCAGTGTAACGGTGTGGTGTGGTATGACCTCAGATCAGGTTGTGGGCCCGTTCCTTCTGCGCAACACCATGAATGCTGAGCGGTACCTTGCTATGTTGCGAAACGAGGTCTGGCCGGTTGTCAGCACATGGGAGAACATCGACGATCTGATATTTATGCAAGATGGCGCCCCTCCGCACTTCGCTCTTGTTGTCCGTGAGTGGCTGGATGCCCACTTCCCTGGGCGTTGGATGGGTCGTCGTGGTCCACATCAATGGCCAGCCAGGAGCCCCGACTTGACACCGTGCGACGTCTTTTTTGGGGTGGGTAAAGGAAGAAGTCTACCGCACCAAACCGGACATTGGAAGAACTGGAGGACCGAATTCGGGAAGTCATGTCCTCCATCCCGCCGGAGTTCCTGCTAAAGTCAGTGGACGCCATTCCTGGGCGGCTCCAGAAGCTGGTGGAAAGAGTTGGAGCCCACATTGAATTTTAGAGAAAACCTACCATGTATGCCTACCTTTTCATATTATTTCTTCTGAAATAAATGGATAATATACGTATTTTTTTACCAATCCAAAATAGGGAGCTACTTTCCGCCCACCCTGTAGAACTTCTTCTTGGAAAATCTGAGGGCCTTGTTAATAAAAGTAGACGGGTATCCCAGTTTTTAAAAAGAATCCTTGATATAACAATATTCAGAGTCCAAATAAGAAAGGCTGCAAATCCTAAGGGCTCTCAGAAACATACTCATGACAATACCTCTTCTAATAGAAAAACTACGGGGTGAAAACCAGCGGACATACGCAGTGGAATGGCTAGCTTTTCTAAAAACTTTAAAAACAAACTTATTATTCGAAGTCCTAATGATTTGGACATCCAAAAATGAGATAGTTGAATTGTGCTCCATTTCGACAGTAAATTTAATGAAGGGCAAAATATTTAACCTATCGAGTATAAAATTATGATCTCCGTCCATCGGAAGTAAGACAAAAATATCACCAACATAACGATACCAAGGGACTCCAGGAGCGAGAATTTCGGGGAGAAACTTTCTTTCACAAAGCTCCATAAATATATTACCCAGAGTAGCGGAAAGAGGGGGATCCATACTAAGACCGTCTTTCCGTCGAAAAAAAGAATCATTAAAAGTGAAGTAGGAATGGTTCAAGCATAAGTGAATCAGCTTAAAAAAAAAGAGGAACGGGTAAAACCATTTGAATCTGATTTTCTAAAAGAAACTCTTCAAATAAGACAAAGTTGTTTCAACGAGAACCTTAGTAAAAACGAAATCGCATCAAAGCTGACCATTTTCTTATTTACTAAACCGAGTAAATTTAATTTGAGTTAGTCTTTTATTATAAAAATACTGATCATTTAATATAAAACATGAAAATTTCCAACTTGATTTTTATGACTAACTTTTGTCTCTCAAACTCTTCTGTCTTTCGGAATAATTTACGTTTGTTTGTGTTGCCTGAGGCCCGATGATTTTTATTGAATATTTTACTTAATTTTGAATTTCACTCTTAGTTTCTGCCACCGCCCGAAAGAAGAAGGAAGACTCTCTCGAAAAGCTTCGCGGTTTTCACTATTCTATTCTTCTTTTAATTTTGGGGGATTTTAACTGTCTTATTTTACACGGTCATTAAGTTTTAATATATATATATATATATATATATATATATATATAATTATAATATATATATACTGGATGGATAAGTTAGTGATTTTACTAATTACATCAGATTAAGAGGAACCATAAATCTAGTTTATATATATATATATATATATATATATATATATATATATATATCTATATATATATATAATATAAATTTTATATATATATATATATATATATAGTGGCAGTTTTTTACGTTAAGGCGTGTGTAAGAGTGAAAATTCTTTCCTTATCCGGGAGAACCCACTGAGCTGTCAACGAATACAAAACTCGTAATTTTTACTCACCAAACATCGTTCAGTGACTTGATACACGAACAAGGGATGGAAGGGCTCTTTGCAACAGCTTTTACTTAATTAATGAGGGGTACTGCAACGATAATCAACGAACAACTAAACATCAATTTAGTTACTGATAGTTAGGTAGATGGATATATAGATAGTGGCAAAAAAAAAAAAGTGACGACGTAGCAGTACGCGGTTGTCCTACGGTAAAAACAAGATGTTAACGCAGCCACTTAGGCAAGTAACCTTACCAACGATGATTAAGACATTCTGTTAAATCAACTATTTCTCTCGGACACACACACACACACACACACACACCACACACACACACACACACACACACACACACACACACTATATACGAGGGGCGGTACGAAAGTAATGCCTTTTATTTTATTTTTCACTAATATAATTCCAATTCCAATGAAAATTACAGGGAATATGTATACATACATGGCAAGTATAAAGTAAATATAGTAAATATAATAATAAATAATATATATATATATAATATATATATATATATATATATATTATATAATATATAATATATATATTAAAATTTCTTATAATCTGGAACGGGGTGATTATTACCACATAAATGACAAGAATAAAAGATTATTAACAAAGTTCTCTAAGTTCAGTAGGTTCAAGTAAAAAATAATTAATAAATGTTAAAGAATATGATAAGAGGCCCCAAAATATTTTGGGGCTTCTTTGCGAGTAACCCGTTGCCACGATGAGGGCATGAAAAGAAAAACTATAGTATTTTGATTTACCATTACTTATTTAGAACTATAGTGGATTTAATTTCCAAGAAGAGTGCCTTGTTCCGTGCACGGTCTCTGTGTAACATAAGTTTCTCAGGGGATCATTCTGAGTTGTATTTTATATATATATATACATATATATATATATATATATATATATATATATATATATATATATATATAAATTATTTCACGAAAGTACACGTAAAAATTTTTAGGATGAATAAAACCACGAAGGAATGGAAACACAGAATGGTGCTCAAGAGCTTTCGTCTAATGACATTATATATATATATATATATATATATAATTTAGGGTGATTCAAAAAATCAAAGTTTTTTTTTTAATTGTTCAACCTGTATTTTTGTTCCTTATGACAAAAAAGTAGTGTATGCCAAATTTGGTGAATTTTAAATAAAATTTACTATGTGCTACCAGGCGTCAAAGTTTCCCTTTTTTTCAATTTGTTTGTTTTTAGAACTTATGATTTTATGTTTAATTGCTTATATTTCAGAAGTTTTAATTAATGGTTTATATATTAGCTTGCTTTTAATTGTTGTTTGGAACTCGTAATTTTTATACCAATTAATCGATTATGGAAGCTAGGCCTAACTCACCATCACCTAGTTGCTCAGTTGGGAGAAGTTCTACAAGAAAAGAAACTGAAGTATGGCTAATTGGGCAGCCCTCTGCAGTACTAAAACATCCGTATTACCATCAGAGAAGGAATTGATGGCCCTCTTCATGCACTACAGAAATATTAAAAAGCGAGGCATTAGAGAATCATGCTACTTTACTGCAGATGATGTGCTAGCAGTTTGGAAAAAAACAGGAATACCAGCAAAACAGAGTATATGTAGTAGATAAAATTCAAGGAATACTGAAGGAATGGCAGCTGCTTAAGAAAAACAAAGCAAACAAATTGAAAAGATCACAAAATTTAAATAATAAAGAAGAAAAATGGAAAGATAACTGGAAAACTTATTTGACATTGCTCATGAGAATGCTATGCAGCTTATAAAAATAGAAGATGATAAGAAATTCTTGAAAATGCAACGTGAGAAAGGACGTCATGGAAAAGTGGGTACCAGTGATAAGGCTGTTGCTAAAAAAGAGCAAAGAGCAGCAGAAAAGCAACATTATGAAAAGAGGAAAGCAGAAGAAGAGTCAAAAGAAAGAAAAGAATGAGAGCTGTCATACTCACCAGTACATCATCAGAATCAGAATCAGAGGAGAGTAAAAGTGATGAATCTGGTTTCTGTGCTGCACAACCTTCAACATGGAAAAGTAAGGTAGGCAAACGTAGAAAATTGTTTGATGAAATTATTAGGAAGTTTTGATGTTGCAAAATTGAGTGACAGAAATGCGTCTCTAGTTTTAATGCCAACAATCAGACATCGCTTGAATGGGGGCATCTGCGAACAAATAAAATGCATGTGTTTCGATACAACGGCAGCCAATACTGGTCCTAGAAATGCTGCAGCTATTCTTCTAGAACAAAAATTCGACAACGATTTATTGTGGCTGGCATGTCGACACCACATATTTGAAATTATGCTGGAAGCTGTTGTTTCAGTCTTTATCACCATCTTCTGGCCCAGATATAGTCCTTTTAAGTCGTTCTGTCAATTTTTAATTGCTGGTAGCAACCCTTAAAAATTAAAAATTTGCTAAAATATTTTAGGATAGTTATTTTTATGCTGAAATGAACCATTTAAAGGGTTGAACACATTAAAATCTAAAAAAAATTTTTTTTACCCCCATATTTGAATCACCCTAAAAAAAAAAAAAAAAAAAAAAAAAAAATATATATATATATATATATATATATATATATATATATGCAATCGCTGAGCCCCTATATTGGATATGGAGACGATCACTAGACACGGAGAAATACCGGGTATGAGCATAGTCCCAATATAAAGGAGGAGATCGATCCGAGGCCAAAAACTATAGGCCAGTGTCGCTTACATCTCATCTCACTAAAATATTTGAAAGAATAGTTAGACAGAAAATCTATGACTTTTTGGAAACTCAGACAAAATTAAATGATAACCAGCATGGATTTCGATCAGGCAGATCATGGCTATCACAACTAATGGAACACTACAACAACATTATTGATGCAATGGAAAGTAGTGAAAACTATGATGTAGTATACACAGACTTTGCCAAAGTGTTCGACATGTGTGACCATGGAATCATAATACATAAACTGAAATATATGGGAATAATAGGAAAAGTAGGGAAATGGACATATAATTTCCTTAATGAGCGGCGGCAAGTCGTTACAGTACAAGGAATATCTTCATCAGAATCCGAGGTCCTCAGCTGAGTACCACAAGGAACAGTATTAGCTCCACTACTCTTCATAATCATGCTAACTGACATAGATGAGGACATTACCAGTGACAGCACAGTAACATCCTTTGCCGATGACACAAAGATCAGTAGAAAATAAGAAACCCAGAGGATATAGGATCTCACAAACAGACATGAACAGAATCTACAAGCGGACGGAAGACAACAATATGAAGTTTAACATTGAGAAATTTCAACTGTTACGGTACGGAAAAAGGGAGGACCTAAAATCCATGGAATATTATACCGCAAATGGACGGGAAATTCAGAGAAATTCTAAAGCAAAAGACTTAGGGGTTGTAATGACTGATGATGCGAAATTTGAAACACAAAATAAGATAGCAGTAAACAGAGCAAAGAGAATAACTGGGCAGATACTGAGAACCTTTAAACGAAGGGATAGGAATATAATGATTCCTCAACTGAAAACACTGATCATACCCAAATTGGAATACTGCTCGGTCCTAACATGCCCATATAAAAAAGAAGACATTAGACAGCTAGAAGGGACTCAGAGAAGCTTCACAGCCAAGATCAATGGGTGCAAAGAACTAAATTACTGGGAAAGGTTACGCGAATTAAACCTATATTCAGTGGAAAGAAGAGAGAGATACACCATTATTTACCCTTGAAAAATAATGGAGAAACTATTCCCTAATCTTACTCTGAAGCCCGTAACCCCCAAACACAGTGGAAAGTAGAAAACGAAGACTGTCGTGTTCCCAATTAAAGGCTAGACAGGGAACATTCTTAACCCTGAACAGGGTGGATTGATTTAAACCAGTTTTTTTTGTTTTTTGATAGGAAAAAAACCCGATGTTTTGGGGGGGGGGGGGGGGTATGTATTTGCTTTTTATTCTTAATTTTAATGATTATTTAATGCTTAGTATGAACATAAATCAATGATAACAATTTCATCCATAAAACCTAATATTGTGTTTATTTTTTAATTATGTCTGTCACACTGTCAACAATCAAAATCCTAAAAAAAAAAATGTCTGTACTTTCAGCTGAGGTATTTTACTCTTTTTCAATGGAAATCCTGACAATAAAGATTATGTCCCAACCACTATTAAAGTATCAATTACGCAGAAAAATGAGAAATTTATGATAGTTTACCATTGCACCAAATAGGGTTGGTTGGTAGTTCACTAAATAATTTTATTTACCAACATAATTTACATTCCTAGTCACCGCATTTGACAAGTTTTTGTTTGTATGAACAATATGATTACGGTATATCTGAAATCTGAATAATGTTAAAGGAATTGTTTTCGCTATTATTACTATGTATTATTTAGAAGAATAATAAAGAAGATGGTTTTATAGTTTTGAGTGTAAACATAGGTAGTTTCTTTCTCGTAAAATTAAGTATAATGCTTAAATAAAATAATATGAAAGATAAAATAATTTTATTACTAACGAACCAAAAAACCCATTAAAACCAAATAAATCATGGATTTTTTGCCAATTGGTTTTTTTTTTGTTTTTTAAATAACCATGGTTTGTTTTTTTCCACCCTGACCTGAAAGAAAATAGCTTTGTTGTGAGAGGACCAAGACTGTTAATCATCGCACGGAACATTTGAAAGGTTGAAAGGTGTGTGTGTTGTGTTATATATAATATATATATATATAATATTATATATATATATATATATATTATATATATATATATATGGTGGCGCAAAAGTCAGGAACCATAGGCACATTTAATAATTTGTGTTTTAATATGTTTTGTTCTTTTCAGATTTGTTGTTGAACCTATGGCACAGAAATTGACATTAAAACTATCTCCACCCGTTCATATATTGTGTGCAAGGCGTGGTAACACACCGATCAATTGCTACTGCTTTTAATGACAAACACCCTGAGAGGCCGCTAATTGTTCAGACATCAGTTGGAAAACTATTCACTCGCTTCAAAGAAACGGGAAGTGTTCATGAGTGGCCGCGTAGTGGCCGGCCAAAAAGTTCAACCGAAGCAGCAACATCACTAACGGTACTCAATCACCTCGAAAACAGCCCCACGTAAGTCTTTAGAAAGTTATTCCAGGAAACGGGTGTCTCCAGAAGATCCATTCAACGAATTTTTACAATAAATCGTTTGCACCCCCTACAAAGTCCAACTCGTTCAAGAACTGCACGGTGACGACACAGACTACCAGTTTTCTACAACATCGACAGCTTCAACGAAGGATCATGTTCAGCGACGAGTGATATTTCACCTCAGCAGTCGTGTCAATAGGCATAATGCACGCTATTGGGCCAATGAGAACCCCCCACTGGATGGAGGAAGGACATGTGCAATTCGATCCAAGCTCTGGGGGGATCGGTACTTTTTCGACGGCAATGTAACAGGTGAAACATATCTGCATATGCTGGAAACATTTCTAATGTCCATACTAGACGACATTCCATTGGCGGAACGGGCGGAGATGTGGTTTCAGCAGGATGGTGCACCACCACATTTCGCAACCATCGTCCGGAGCTCTTTAGATGAAACATTCCTAAGCAAGTGGATCGACGACGAGGGCCCGTCGAATGGCCACCTCAGTCTCCAGACCTCACGCCTCTTGACTTTTTCTTGTGGGGTCATCTCAAGTCGGTAATCTATGCTGATCGACCCAGAACCGTACGTTCTCTAAAGGATAAAATCACATCTCAGTGTGCCAAAATCAGCATCAATATGTTAAGGAATTTTCAACCATTATGCATTCAACGCGTCAGAAAGGTCTCTAAATGGAGGCCACCAATTCGAACTTTATTATAATTTAATAAAATGTGCCTATGGTTCCTGACTTTTGCGCCACCCTATATATATATATATATTATATATATATATATATATATATATGGTGGCGCAAAAGTCGCGCATCATAGGAATTTTCAGTGTTGACTATAATTTTTTTTTTTTTTTTTACGTAGAGGATGGCTACCAAATTAACAATAGATGAGAGGGTGAGCTTCGTTTTAATGTATGGAATACTTGGTACATCAAATCGATGAATCGGTACAGAATTTAAATTCTGTACCGATTCATCGATTTGTAGTATCTGGTATTCCATACATTAAAACCAAGCTCACCCTCTCGTCTATTGTTAATTTTCGCAGCTATCCCCCTACCTAAAAAAAAAAATAATATATTATAGTCAACACTGAAAATTCCTATGATGCGCGACTTTCGCGCCACCCTGTGTGTGTGTGTGTGTGTGTGTGTATAATTTTTTTTTACGACATAAAACATGTACCGTAAACGTATCAATCACGTCCATTCCTCTTGAAACACTAAAAATATGTCTTAAAAATACTTGAACTAAACATTTACTGTTTCTTAACATTTTTAAGTACTTACGCAAATTTAAAGCTCAATTTGTCTTTTTCAAATTTATTAATTAGTTTCCAAATGCAATTTCATCTCCTTGCTTAAAAATTCGCCAAACAATATAATATATATATACCGGGTGTTTCGAAAGTCCCTCACTAATTTGATTTTCAATTTTCTTTGCAGCTAATCGACCAACGACGTTCATCTTGTGGTAAACTCTTACTCAGTAGTTGAGAATTTTTTTGAGTCTACATTTGAAGTTTTGCTCCGTTTTCTTCTGCTACCATGCTGACTCTAGAGCAGAGGTGTAAAATCGCTGCATGGCAGGAGGTTTTTCAATCTGTGGTCGAAGTGCAGCGACGATTCCTGGCAGTCTACGGACAGCATTATGCACCGGATAGGAACATCATCGTCGCCACCCACCGGAAGTTTATGGAGACCGGATCCGTAAAGGACAAACCACGATCAGGAAGACCTCGAAGTGGGCGGAGTGAGGAGAATGTCGAAACTGTCCGGGAGGTGTTTACTCAGAGTCAAGGAAAGTCCATTCGGCGAGCTGCTGCGGAACTGAACATCAGCGCGACATCTATCCAACGGATTTTGCGGCGTGGTCTCAAGCTGTATCCGTACAAGATCAGGTGGTTCAGAAGCTGGAACCTCAAGACTACGATTGCCGGGTGGAGATGTGTGAGACACTGCTGCATCACTACGAAAGAGACCCATCGATCCTGGAGCACATGTGGTTCAGCGACGAAGCTCTCTTCCACCTTTCTGGTCGCGTCAATCGGCACAACACCCGCATCTGGGGAACTCACAATCCTGCGGAGATCCGTGAACATGAAAGGGACACGCCGAAATTGGTCGTCTGTTGTGCCATCTCCTCAGCTGGGCTGATTGGTCCGTTCTTCTTCCGGGATCAAGATGGAAATTCCGTGAACGTCAACGGAGACAATTACCTTCGTATGCTTCAGGAGTTCTGCATCCCCCAACTGTCAGCTGTAGCTGACATGCAAGAAGTCATTTTCCAGCAAGACGGTGCCCCTGCTCATTACTCGCGTGAGGTTCGCTCATTTCTGAATAAGTAGTTCCCGGATCGGTGGATTGGTCGCCGTGGTCCCATCGAATGGGCTGCTCGCTCGCCTGATCTTACCCCATGCGAATTCTTTTTGTGGGGCTACATTAAGAGCAAAGTGTACGCTACCAAGCCGCGAGTCCTCCCCACACTAGAAGAACGGATCAGGAATGCGTGTGCTTCTGTTACTCCCGAAATGTTGTCCAATGTCGGCCAAGAATGCGTAAAACGGTGGCTCGCTTGTTTCGAAAAAGACGGTGCCCACGTTGAGGTGTACCAGTGACTTTCCAGTTGACTTATGAAGCCAAGTTTGATGCCACCAAAATTCTCATGAATCGTAGACTCAGCAACCAAATTCTCATTTGGTTCCTCTTGTAATTGCTATTTTAATAAAATTTTAAAAATAATGAGGGACTTTTGAAACACCCTGTATATATTATATATACTTGAAGTATTTTTTTTACCGAAGAACGGATATGATAAGTCTACGATACGTTTGTTTTACGATCATAAATAGAAAATCTTAAATATTTAAAACGTTAGAAAGGAAAACATTCTGGAGCAATTTTGAAATAACGTATTTAACAACATTGAACTAACGTATTTACCCATATTTTGTACTTAGTACCTAAAAATATGAACGAAATTAAAAAAAAAAAAGCTTGACTAAAATATTGTTCAAACGTATTTTGAATGTTTCATACACGTACAAAATAATTACGTCATATTTTAGTCATAAATAAAAATCTCAAATATTGACTAAGCAAAAATTCTACATCTCTGAAGTGGGGTATTTAGATACAATTTGATCGGAATATTCAAAACATTACAAAAATAGTAAATGTTTGTATAGCCGAAGTGTATTTTTTCTGACGTACTTTGGGTATGTCTGGGTCGTTTTTATTAATTTTACCCATTTCATTACGTCTATTACTGTTATTTCCTTTCAAGTCCTAACTTTTTAGTTTTTAACTTAGTGTTTAATTAGTTGTATCGTTTATTACAATGATGAATAATGTACTTTTTTTATGGGATTTGTCTCCTGCCAATAAAGATTATAATGAGACGATATGAGATATATCTATGATACATTTCTATTACAATCATGGGTAAAAATCTCGTATATTTATTACTTTAGGCAAAACGTCATCAATAACCTTTATGTGGCGTGTATTTAACCTTTTCATGTAAATACTTAAAAATTTAGTGAAACAATTGAAGTTATTATAGAGTACTTTTAAAATGTAATTTTGGCATTTTCAAAACGCATGAAAAGTACGTTTGCGTTGTGTGGATTGGACACTTTAGGAAAAAACTTCGCTAGAAACGTAAAATTTCTAGAAATCCTATAAAAAAATCCTAATTGGTAATAATTTGATAATGATAATTTAATATTGTCCCCCTTCCTTTTAATTTTATTGTCTTAATTTTGATTTAATGCTATTGTTTTAATTGTATATATAACAATAGCATTAAATCAAATTACGACATTAAAATTAAGAGGAAGAGAGACAATATCAAATTATCATTAACGTACAAAAAGTTACATCAAATACCGAATCCAAAATGAATATGTCAGCCTCCACATTCAACGAGAGATTGAAACTGAACTATGAGCACGAGCTAACTTTACTGTTTATTTGGTTGGTTTGTGAGAAGAACTATTAGTTGGTCAAGAAAGATATTATTTATGAGAAGAACTATTGTTGTTAATGGCTGGTTTGTTTTTGGTAAATATATAAAGATTCCAAAATTCTTAACTCCGTAAGGTTATTGGCTCTCGTTAATATTTCAAATTTGGTTTTGTGAACGGGATGATCATTAACATTACTATGGTTATCTAATTGCTGACTGTGGTGGGCTACTAAGGGGACGATTAGTTCGAACTAATAAGCCTAAATGTTGGTAAAGGCGTACCTCCAACTGGAATTGTGTACAGTTGTCGCACGTGCATTGGTAAACAACATTAGGACAAATAGTTTTAGGGAATTTATCTTTAAATCTGAAAATTTTTGATAGTTTAAATAAATTAGCCAAAGCAAATAGGTAAATTAGCCAAAGCAAATAGGAAATTAACTTAGAGATAACGTGATCTAAGAAGTTTAACTAAATTTTTTGTCCCCCCTGAATGCAGTATAAGTATTTAAAATAATGTCGTTATTCTAGTACACTAACAAAATGTTTGAGACTGTTACCACGCGAACCAAGGTTCGAATCCCATTAGCAAATATTGTTCGGCATTTTCACCTGTATTTATTCCTGTGTGTGTGTGTGTGTGTGTGTACAGAAGAATAAATATATATAGTTTCATCAATGATAGTAATTATGCGATCTTTTTTATTTTGTGTAGTGTCTACGCATTATTTTAATACCTTTAACGTAACATTATGAAGGCGTCCTTAAACACTGAGGTTTCACGTATCTTCGCGTCTCTTCACCTATCTTCACGTATCTTCACATATCTACGTGTATCTTCAGGTATCTACACGTATCTTCACGTGCTCATGTTTTATAAACTATTTCGCGAGTGTTAATTATTCCAAATATTTTCGT
This sequence comes from Bathynomus jamesi, assembly GCA_023014485.1. Taxonomy (NCBI): domain Eukaryota; kingdom Metazoa; phylum Arthropoda; class Malacostraca; order Isopoda; family Cirolanidae; genus Bathynomus; species Bathynomus jamesi. The sequence continues at coordinate 102,735 of JAJOZX010000944.1, forward strand.
AAACATATATTTTTCCTAACATATTTTTATAAGTGTTTACTGATGTTTTCTACGAGAAAAAGGTCACTTAAAGGTTTACTAAATTTCTAAAATTCATTCTCATATTTTATGTTAACATTCTCGCATATTTTCGAAAAATATATTTAACTCCAACAAATTATATATATATATATATATATAATTTCATACCCTTTCATATATTTGTGTGTTTACACATTCGAACTGTACAGAAATTTTTTTATAGTAATTTGGTACTTTAACATGTAAATTTTGTCTTTTGTGCTTGTATATAAATAAATGGTGGAAAAAGAAATAGTAACTGATAATATAATTTTTTCTTGGGTAAATATTCAGTTTAGCGACCACCTGGACCCATTTCACCAGTGTCTGTAAATGAATGAGTAAGTTTCCCCGTAAGCGAAGTGAAGACATTGAGGTCAGGGGTTCGAATCCCGATGGTACTGGTGGTAATAATAATAATAATAATAATAATACATTCGTCTGGCCTGAGCGCAGTGTCAGTTTCAGGCCCTCCTTACATATCATTACAATCATTTAGCCGACAGGGAATTTCATCGCCACTCTAATAATTATCTAACCTAACCAAGCCTAACCTAGCGTAACCTAAACCTAACCTACGTCAATCTAATCCACAATAACTTGCCAATTAAAAGTCACGTTGAGAAGTAGTTAAACTGAATTTATTAGCCTTTTTTATTTTATTGGAAATACAATATTTGTAGGACCATTTATACAGAATGTCCACAAAGTCCCTTTGCAGTTCAATTACAAAATATCTGTATGTTGCCCTTTTTATCATGCAAAGGGACTTCGTGGCTACCCTGTATACACGGAATTAAACTCAAAAAACTTAAATTTAAAACCTTTAAACTTAAACTTAAAACTCAAACTTAAAAAAATATTCCATCTATTTAAACTCTGCAATCAAATACGTATATATATATATATATTGTATAGAATTGAACTTGCATTCCAAGTACACATTTTTTTTGTAGCGAAGTTAAAAGGTGTAAAAATGCCTCTAGTGTTAAAAAAAAAAAAAAAAAAATTCCCTAATTTGGTTTTTAAGCAAATTGTTCGTTTAGAATTTCACATACAAGTAAACAATCGATCAAGCAGACATAACAGACAAAGAGACGAGCGACAAAAGTAAACAGGCAATTGAACAGACACCCATGCTTGCTTTTATATGCAGCAAATGAGTATTGTTATATTTTAAACAGTAGTTGTATCAACATCATCATCATCTAGTCTAGTAGTAGTAATAGTAGTAATAGAAGTAGTAGTAGTAGTAGTAGTATAAATATTACTCGGTACATTACTGGTACGTTGTTACAACTATCGAGTTTATAAATACGTTTATTATTCAGATTCTAAAATTAAAACAAAAACGAGGCTACAAAGCCAAATTTTACAATCAAACAGAAAATTGTTTGAACTCTTGAACTTTACTTTATTGTCTTGAGGTTTATAAACACCAAAATACCGTGGTACAAATATTGTTTATCTAAATAAAAATCTTCGAACGCATTTTAAACAGTTAAATGTTTCTCCTGTTTTTGGTGGGAATTAGTGCGAAGGAGAATCGATATTTTTTTGCTCACTTCTCGGCAGGAAATTTATTGTCTAATGAAAGGAACGCATTTCCACATGCTAAAAATTACTTTAGTGACATCGGGGTCATGAGATAACAGTTAGAGAAGGTCCATTTTCAGTTGAAATTATTAGTTTCGTTTCTTTCTTCCCTAACAGTTTGTCTGAGAGAGAGAGAGAGAGAGAGAGAGAGAGAGAGAGAGAGAGAGAGCGGACATTAATTACAAGGGGATGCTATATTCCGTAGAAATCACATGACAAATGACACTCGCTGAATGCACAAATATACCATATAATTCTTTTAAAATGATGACCCAAATACTTTATTACTGTATTAAACTGTACAAACATAAATTACTATAATACTGCATAAACAAAAAATAATATAAAACAAAGATATTTTTCTAAATAAATTTAAAAAGATAAATATAATTTTTAAAAAGTAAAAATTTAAATACTTCTTTTCGAAAATTTTTTAAACTTTTGATTCGTAAGAAGAAGAAGAAAAAAAAATGGTGCTTTCTCAGTTACTTTCATTATGGGTCGTTATTTCAAATAAAAGAATATATTTCGAATTTATTAGATATAATTTTCGAGACTAAATAAAATCCCTAAATAATACTTTAAATTGATCCTTTGTAACGAACGCACTTCCAGTATCATTTGCATATTTGCTAAATTAATCCTATAATAAGCGTAAAGAAATACATATTCATTAAGAATACATTCTCGACTGCCATTTATATGACCTTTCCATCTATAAAACTGAATCACAAATAAATGAATTCATAAAATAAAACAAGTTTACCATTAAATTAAAAATAAAAATAATATTTTTTCTTTTGGCGAGAAGTTCATAAGTGAACACCAAAAATGTTTATCACATCTACTAAATTCAGAGAGAGAGAGAGAGAGAGAGAGAGAGAGAGAGAACCGTGATTGTCACCTTTGCAAAAGCCTTTCAAAGTGCATCTAGTGACGTCATCGTACCCTGTTACGTACGTCATAAAGAACATCGATGTCCATCTGTGAGACCCCTACAGACCGTAGCGAAAGGTTTTCTTTATTTATTCACATGGGTATACATCATACGCGGGTGAATAACTTGAGCGTCGCAGGTGAACAAATACACGCATGTATCATTGCTAACAAAGACATAGTGAAGACAGGGATCAGATAGAGACGTTTTGTGGACGCTTTTTGCGTACACAATAAACGGAACGTGTGTGTGTGTGTGTGTGTGTGTGTGTGTGTGTGTGTGTGTGTGTGTGTGTGTGTGTCCTTTTGGAATGCATACACAGGGGATCGTCAATGCGTTCAAGTCCTTTGCTGCATATATTACTGACTAAAGCCCCGTGGGGATTATAAGTTATATCTGTTTGTATTTGAGTGTTTCTGCATCTGTAACCAACTGTATCTATTTAAGTTTTAGATACACCTAAAAATACATAAAACGCACCTAATTTAGAACCATTACAAGGTTCTGTGCATTAACTAAGAGTATTTTCCAACATACAATTATTATCAATCTTCACTGAAGAGTAGAGCTCTCGACATATATATGCAAATATTTAACGAGAGGAAATATTTTACACACTTTGAGTTACGAACTACAGGTATTTTAGCGAGGAAGTAAAATGGACATCAAATTTCTGTTACTCCAAGTTCAGTTACATGAAGTATTGGGTATATGCCCAATACAAATAGTACTGGGTATAAAAAGATAATTAAAATTAAATGTTACATTAACCACTAAATATTACGCGTACCATCTACTACCAGAGTCGGAATATCACTGGGGGGTAAAATAGATACATAGGTAGACAGATAGGTGGGTTCAGTGTCTCTCAACCTTTGTAAATGACTGCACATTGATCTATAAAACTTTATTTACGGTTATTCACTTCAAATTGTGGTCACAGATAGATAGATAAATAATAAAATAAAAATAATAAAATCAATAAAAATAAAATAGAACACAATTTTAAAATTTGATAACGCGTTCATGAATTATTAAAATAATAATAATAATAATAATAATAATAATAATTTCAATTAGGTTCTGGTATTCTGCCATAAATTAAATAAGTCTCTTCTTTCCCCGATGGTTTCTTGATCTAACGCGTGGTTCAACTGCCATTAAAAAGAGATTCATGGAAAGCTTTCAACAGTATACAAGCACTGTCGCATTCCTAAATGAATTACTTCCTAGCAATCTTCGAAGATGTTCAGATGTTCTCGGACAAAACATCAGCAAAAGGAATAAAACAAGAAAACAGTTGGAGAGAGAAGAAACTTACCGAAATAATAATAATAATAATAATAATACATACAACAAAGGAAGTTTCAGCACTAAAGAAATACCGTGCTGAAAAGTGCACGCACCATGCTTTTATCAGCACGCTTTTGAAGCTGATCCAGGAACCGCACGTCATTTTTGGGGATGAAGCGCCGATCAGTAAAAAAAAAATAGTAAGTTGTAGAGCTTTAGGAAAGAAATTTAATAATTTGTCTTTTAATTAATTATTAATTACAAACATTAATTATCACTTTTTAATTATTCATCATCATTAGATGTTAAGGAAGGGTATAAAGCACGAGAAAAACGACTGATAAAAGCGAAGGTAAAAAAACAGGAAATAGCAATAAAAAAAGTGAGGAAAAAATCAATAAAATTAAAAATAAATCAATGGATAATAAAAAAAATATAAAAAAGAAAGATTACACATTAAATTAAAAAAACAACTGAATAAATCAAAATTAAAATATAAAAATAATTGAAACAGAATTTAGAAACCCGCGCATGTTTGTTTGCATGCGGAAGAAACGCATGTTTTAACATTGTATTCATCAGTCATAATACTTACACGACTTCGGATGAAAATGAGAGAAATCAAGAAAGACACGAAGAGACATTTTGAACTAATAATGGAATAAGGGAAGGGATGAGAGAGATTGAAAAATAAAAATAAATTAAAAAACAAATCAAAATTTAATATTAAAATTGAGTCATGTATAATATTAATATTAAAATGAAGTTATGTATACGCCTGAATTTAATTGGATTCACGATAATTTCGAAGTAAAAATGATACAAATTTTTAAAAAAACAAGTTTAAATAATGTTTATTTTACTGAATACGTTTTTCTATATAAAAATAAAGTTACGCATTCGTACACTTCTGAGAGAACGAACGGGTGTACAGATGACTTGAACTGTAAACAAACGTTATATTCATATTGTGTCATCGGTACATTTCTTAAATATATATATATATGCGTATAATTACATCTGAACTAACGGTAATAAGCCATAAATTTTCGTGCAATATAATTTCTACAAAACTATCCAATTTCAGACAAATAACCTTCAAACTCAACGAATAAGGAAAGATTTTCAAGTTTGTTTTTAAAACAATTAAGATGTCAGAGAACTCTTTTTTTTCAACTCTTTCTTCGAGCTTTTCTGTCTGATATTAAGCGTGATTTATAGACAATTTTGACCCTCTCGCGTATAAATTTGAACTAAGATATTATAATTACGAACTAAGTACGTTCATTTATCAACGTAAAACGGCGACCTCAAATTCTTAAGAGTAATTTGAAACCTCTCGCGTTTACATTAAATCCCATCAACTCGCCAACAGAAACGACCCAAACCAACCCCCAAAAGCAAATAAAGTGACGGTCAACACGCTGTTCGATGCTCACAAATTTAAACTTTTATCTCCAAATAAAGTTTACGAAAGAATTAACGAGTAATAATGGAATATTTGGATACTTCGAATCGCTTAACAAACGGCATAAATAAAGTTTCTTCCCACCAACTTCGTAACTGTGTACGAATCATAACAGTGCCACCACATAACAAAGTGCCTGGAAAATATAGCCATTAATAAATAATAGCACTCATAGACGACACACTCATATATTTATTACGTAGCTCATACGTTCATTTTATATATATATATATATATATATATATATATATATATATATATATATATATATATTATCACAATATATTATTGCAAGTAGATGAAACATACATTATGCGTGTCATCATCAAGAGGTCACCGCAGCCATTTTTACTCATCACTAACTTTTACAGAAAATATTTATGAATATTTATTACAGACAGACCACGATGGACAGACAAAACGTTCGTTCAAATCAATGATTTCACTTTAATAAGATGATTCAAATTAGGTGCGTTGTATACATTATTCAAATACGTGCATAAATTACTTATTGGTTGAAAACTTTTAATATCATTGGCTCGTTACTGGAAAAAAGTATATATATATATATATATATTATATATATATATATATATATATATATATATATATATATATATGTGTGTGTGTGTGTGTGTGTGTGTGTGTGTGTGTGTGTGTGCGTGTGTGTGTGATAAAAAACTATTGTTTCCTAATAATAGTGTGTATATAACTAAAACAGATGAACAACATATTCCGCGTGGAGTTGCATATACAGAAGAGATGAATGTGGCACGACATATAACTTCATCTAATTCGACCAACATCCATAAAACTGGAGTAGAACTGTGTGTAGTATGTCCATAGTCCAGAATGCGAGCTTACTGAGCCCCTTGTTGGTTTACGTTGTCGTCGTCGTTGGCCTAGGCAAGCTACGGCTTGGGACCGAAGCGCATCTATCCGGTATAGGTTAACCTGGAAGATGTAGCCATAAGCACTGCCGCTAGTTAAGTGCCAACCAGTGATTATCTCACTAGCCGTATTGAGTCCGTTAGGCGAAACTGCGACAGTACCAAAGGTGGAAAATATAACCTTTGGTTTTCTATTATTTATTTGCAAAATGGACATGGTATTAGATTAAAATAAATATTTGAATATAAATAATTAACTGACAATTGTGATATATAATTAATTATGTTTACATACAATAAAATAATATAGTATACATAAAATTAGTATTAATGTGGTTCACAATTGAATTATAATGGGGTAACTAATTTAAAATGAATTATACTATTCCGAAATTCAAGACGGTAAAATTAACATTTATCTTGAAACTAAAATAAGAGTATTCACTACACACTCCCCCACCAGAGAGGAAGTTCAAAGAGTTCCGAACGACACAGATTTCCGCTGAACCTTTTTGGTAGCTACATGTACCTCGCTTAAGGTTGATTCCAAAAACGCAGGCTTAAGACGATCGATAGAAACCTTGTCGACCTTGGAACCGCGCTGGATGAGGAATGATTTGCGCGTACGTCGGAGAACTTCATAGGGTCCGTCATATGGACATTGGAGAGGCCGTTTTGGACAGGTACACGAACGAAAACGTGGGTGCAAGACTGGAGGGCTGGGGAAATAAAGATGTTCTGTTGGCTAGTCAATCGAGGGGGAACAGGCTGAAGGGACTGCATGTGAGAGGAAAGTGTTTGAGCGAATTCCGTAGGATCACATGACTTATCCCCTGCAGTGAAGTAGCCACCTGGTAGCCGCAGTGTTGTTCCATAGACTAGTTCAGCCGCTGTAGTCTTCAGATCACTCTTAAATGCAGAGCGAATACCAAGCAAAACGAGTGGAAGCTTATCCATCCAATGGGAGTCTTCGTGACACATAAGGGATGACTTCAGCTGGCGATGGAAGCGTTCGACGAGGCCGTTAGCTTGCGGATGATACGCACAGGTATGCGCATGTACTGTACCCAACAAGCTGGTAAACTTCTTCCAAAGCGAAGACTCAAATTGGCGACCTTGGTCAGTGATGACTTTTGTCGGCAATCCAAATCTTGATACCCATCCATGAAGAAAGGCTCTTGCAACAGTGTCCGCTTGGATATCAGGAAGTGGGATGGCTTCAGGCCATCTGGAAAAGCGGTCGAGACAGGTGAGCAGATAACGTTGGCCTTGAATCACTGGAAGAGGGCCAACAATGTCTACATGAATTACCTCAAATCGCTGGGATGGGGGCGGGAATGCGTCAAAGGGGGACCTGGTGTGCCTTTGGACTTTGGCACGCTGGCAGGCAAGGCACGTTTTGGTCCAATGTTTGACATCCTTCCGCATCGAGGGCCAAACAAAGCGAGAGGTAACCAGGTGTTGCGAAGCACGGATACCAGGATGGGAGGGCTTATGAAGATCCGTGAAGACTGCTTGTCTGTGACATGGAGGGACATAAGGGCGAATAGCAGCTGTTGATACGTCGCAATAGAGAGGCACAGACAATCCTGGCATACTCATTTTCTTGAGGGAAAGTGAGTGAGTGGAGTCTTCTCTGAGCAGGTCTTGTAGTTCCGTATCCTTATCTTGATCCTGTGCAATAGCATTCCACAGTGTAGAGCTGAGGGTAACAGAAGTAATCTCTATTCTTGAAAGTGCATCCGCTGGAGTGTTCAAGACACCTTTGATGTGGCGGATATCTGTGGTAAATTGCGAGATATAATCAAGTTGCCTGATGACTCTGGGAGAGTGGTTACAGCTGTTTTTATTGAAGACAGTGACCAAAGGTTTGTGGTCGGTAAAAACACAAAACTCTCGGCCTTCAAGGAAATGTTGAAAATGCTTCACGTTTAAGTAAATAGCAAGAAGTTCACGTCCGAAAGCACTATAACGCGTTTGGGCTGGCTGCAGCTTTTTCGAGTAAAACGCGATGGGTGCTTGTTGACCGTTAATGGTTTGTTCCAACACTCCACCGATCGCACATCTGAGGCATCGACCGTCAGAGTTAGGGGGCATCACTGATAGGAAATGACAGAGACAATGCACTATTGATAGCATTTTTGGCATTGTCGAACGCCTGTAAACTATCGCTACACCATACCAATTTCGTTACCTTGCGTTTGTGTGTGATCATAGCGTGTAGAGGAGCAAGAACACTGGCACAGTTTTTAATGAACTTGTGGTAATAATTTACCAAACCTAGAAACCGCCGTAACTCACGCTGATTACTTGGCATAGGGTAATTTTTTATCACTTCACACTTGTCCTGAAGGGGGTAATTCCGTGCTGCGAAATCGTGTGACCAAGAAATTCCAAGGTTGGCTGTGCAAACACACACTTAGATGCATTAATAGTAACACCGTATTGTTCTAAGCGTTGAAAGAGGAGTGAAAGATGTTCCTTATGTTCCTCTTCCGTTGAGCTGGCCACAAGCAAATCATCGATGTAGGCATAAACAAAGTCTAAGCCTCTGGTGACCTCATCTATAAACCTCTGAAAGGTTTGCGCAGCATTCCGTAGCCCGAACGGCATCTTCACAAATTCGAATAACCCAAATGGTGTACAAACTGCAGTCTTGGGAATATCCGAAGGCTCTACGGGAATGTGGTGGAAAGCCTTAACGAGATCTATGTTACTGAAGATAGATTTGCCGTGGAGAAGAGAAGTAAAGTCTTGGACATTTGGTACCGGATATCGGTCCGGGATGGTTGTCGAATTCAAAAACCGGTAATCCCCACATGGTCTCCAGTCTCCTGACTTCTTCTGGACCAGGTGTAGGGGAGAGGACCAACTGCTTTTGGAAGGTCTTATTTCCCAAGATCCATCATAAGCTGGAATTCCGATTTGGCAGCTTTCAGTTTGTCCGGGGCAAGACGTCTGGGTTTTGCAAACACAGGGGGACCTTTTGTTGTGATGTGATGGGTAATGGTGTGCTTAATGGTATCACCCATCTGCATAGGTTGAAGAATTCCTGGATATCGTTGGAAAAGGCACTGGTACATGGAATTAGGGGGAACGAGGGAAAGTGCAGAGTTCGAGGCGTCCGGAAGGGCAACCTGTTTGGCAAGAACAGAAAGCAGTGTGGCCTGGTCGCATAAGCGTCGCTTGTCAAGATCCACCAGGAGTTTGAAATGCTGGAGGAAGTCAGCGCCGATTATGGGATGCTGCACTTGAGCACAGATGAAAATCCACTTGAAGGATCGGTGAAGGCCCAAGTTTAGTTCACGCGACTGAGTACCGTACGTGGGTATGCGTGAACCGTTAGCAGCGTATAGAGGCGGAGATTCCGAGTGCGTATGACCAGATTTTTGAGGGAATACACTGACTGACGCTCCGGTATCAACCAAGAAATTGACACCAGAGTTCCTGTCCTTTATGAATAACAGGTTGGCAGTGCGAGTACTAGACGCCATTAGGACTCGCTGCTGGGGTTTCCGACGAAAAATTGCAAGGGGAGATGCACTTCCTAGCCTTTTTTCCAAATTTCGAGTGGTAGAAGCAGATCTTCCCGGAACTCGAACGATGCCTCTTCGTAAATCTTGACCGAGAATGGCTTCTTTGCCGTTGATTTTGTAGCAGAGAACAAACGTGGTGAGTTGTTGACTAACTCTTCCACTTTCAACTCCAGTTCCGATTGTGTGTTCACGTTGTTGACCGGAGCTGTGTCAATCTCCACTACTTTGTCGGCAGTTTCTGCTAGTTTATCAACTGGAGTAGCAGGATCCATAGTGGCCAAGACACGCTGAGCTGATGGAGGAAGTTCTGCAAGAACAACTGTCTAAAGATGTCCTTATCGAAGGTTTGTGCGCGTTCGCCTAGAGCGCACTGCATAGCCCTCAGCATTTGAGTGGCTTACGGTCTCCAAGTTCTTCTTTTGAGATTAACTGATGTAGTTTCTCACGCTCGGAGACAGTGGTGCGGCACAGGATGGCAGACTTCAGATCGTTGTACGGGTCCTCACTCGTGGAAGGAGATACGATGACGTCACGGACTTCAGAGATGATGCTCGCTGGTAGAGAGGACAAAACATGATCGTATTTCGTCCTGCTAGCGGTGATCCTTCCCAAGTTGAATTGTGATTCCACTTGGTGGAACCAAATAAATGGATCACCCGGCCAGAAGACGGGGAGCTTTACGCTCAAGTGGGAGATGGCACCAGCGTCGTCAGGCATCTTCTCCTATGCTTGCTGACGTACAAGCAAGACGACAAGTTCCCAACGAAGGAGTGGAGGTTGAGACGAGCGCAGGCACAGAGCGCACGGGCAGGGGTGAGGGGCAGAGGGCACGAGCGACATTACAGTCTGGTCCTAGTCGCTCGGGTGAAGGGGGTGATGGGCAGAGGGCACGAGCGACGTTACAGTCTGGTCCTAGTCGCTCGGGTGAAGGGGGTGATGGGCACGAACGACATTACAGTCTAGTCCTAGTCGTTCGGGTGAAGGGGGTGATGGGCACGAACGACGTTACAGTCTAGTCCTAGTCGTTCGGGTAAAAGGGGTAATCCAGCTCCGGGGTCATCAATTGTTGGTTTACGTTGTCGTCGTCGTTGGCCTAGGCAAGCTACGGCTTGGGACCGAAGCGCATCTATCCGGTATAGGTTAACCTGGAAGATGTAGCCATAAGCACTGCCGCTAGTTAAGTGCCAACCAGTGATTATCTCACTAGCCGTATTGAGTCCGTTAGGCGAAACTGCGACAGTACCAAAGGTGGAAAATATAACCTTTGGTTTTCTATTATTTATTTGCAAAATGGACATGGTATTAGATTAAAATAAATATTTGAATATAAATAATTAACTGACAATTGTGATATATAATTAATTATGTTTACATACAATAAAATAATATAGTATACATAAAATTAGTATTAATGTGGTTCACAATTGAATTATAATGGGGTAACTAATTTAAAATGAATTTATACTATTCCGAAATTCAAGACGGTAAAATTAACATTTATCTTGAAACTAAAATAAGAGTATTCACTACACCCTAATTGGTGGTCGTTTAGATAACGCAAAATTAAGCTATTATAAAGAGAACACATCAACACTGATTTAAGAACATCTTCATCAAGGACGGCATTTTTTAATTTTTTTTTAAAAGAACGAAGGACTGGAACGGTGATTCACTCTAATTAATTCAACATCTTTGATAAAAAGAGATGAGGCGGTACCGATGATTGTAGATAATTATAAAGGTTTATTGAGGGTTTCATTGTTGAAGGAAATGGATATTAAAATTCTTTAATTACACGGTATAAATTTCGACTGAGTTTAGATGTTGTATTATTTAAGTCTTTTTTAGAGTAATATTTTAGTATAAAAGCTTCATTATAGAAATTTTAATTTTACGATGTTTTTATATCTTATTCACTAATTTATGAGATCATTTCGAAGAAGTCTGAAAGAGTGGAGTGTCTTATAATTACTGAGTTCTTGTGTCATTATTTATGAAAAGATTTTATTTCTCCTCTCTCTTATGTAAATAATACCTTGAATAAGATATTTATATTTATATTAAATACATACGTAAAAGGAGAGAGAGAGAGAGAGATCGCTATGAAATGAGTTGAAATGAAGTCTCCATTTTTATCTTACAGCTTCTTAACCTGTGGGGCTAGCTGTTACTCATTTGCTTCTCTCTGTCTGTCTGTATATCTATCTACACGTAAAACTAGGTGCACAGAGAGATTTTATTATATATATATATATAATATATATATATATATATATAAATTATATATATTAGGATGGGGAATCAATAAGTACTGCAATCGATAAACTGATAAAACTGAAATTATTAAAACTGAAACTGGAAAAAACGAAATCGAAAAAATATGGAAAAATAGAAATCGAAATTGAAACTGAAAAATAAGATGAAATAAAAAACTGAAAACCGTTATCGAAATAGAAATAAATATAAGTTTATATTCTAATCTTAGTTACGGCCAATTAACATCATATAGAATTAAAAATGTGAGTCAGAGAATATGCAAAGAAAAACAAAAAATATTTAAAATTTATTTTCTATTGTAGGATTTTTTTAATAGATCTAAGGCCAATTGAGGGAAAATTCCTCCCAATACAAACTTCTAATGAAAAATATAGAATCACTTATAGTAAAGTAAAGGATTAACGCGGATCATTATACGTAAAAGAATTATTTTTATGACTGGCAGACGGCGGGTCGTTTTTATCATTTTAACAATTGGCTACTTTTATATGACTAGGTTGGCCAGGTCAGGATTAACTTCACCTATCGAGCCCATGTCTGAAAATGAATACCTTCGGCTGAATTTTTAAATAACGTTTCATTTGAAACTTTCATAGACGAAACGATATTATTACTGACGCTTCGTATCTTTATATTTCTTCAATCGATAGTGTTGAAATGTACAGTGTTGAAGAATACAGGTCTGTATAATAATTTATAGTGTGTGTATATATAGTGGGGTGAAGTAAAGGTGACCGAGTGTACAAATATTTCATTTTGAATGATTTGGAACAAAATACTTTTGTTTTGAGAGAGAGAGAAAGAAAATTCCCAGTCCTTTGCAGAGCCGGATTTAGACGTGTGGAGGCCCTGGGCAGCCTCCATGTGGAGGCCCCCCTACAGAAAAGAACGCAGTCATGGAAATTTTGAGCTTCACATTGTGTCAAGATTTCTGAATCTTAAGATTTTCATGACTAATTATTTGGTCAATAAAACTATAGAAAAAGAAGTCATAAAAATCTTGAGTTTCACATATAATTAAAACTAGCGGAGCGACCCGGCGCGCGCGTTGCCGGGGTGGATGTTGAAGGCTATATATATATATATATATATATATGTGTGTGTGTGTGTGTGTGTATATGTACAGTATATGCCGGTTAGGTCAACTGAATGCCCGGTTAGGTTAATTGAATGCCCGGTTAGGTCAACTGAATGCCCGGGTAGGTTAATTGAATGCCCGGTTAGGTCAACTGAATGCCTGGGTAGGTTAATTGGGTGCCCGGGTAGGTCAATTGAATGCCCAGTTAGGTCAACTGAATGCCCGGATAGGTTAATTGAATGCCCGGTTAGGTTAGTTGTACGCTCCTGACGATTGGTTAGGTTAAGTCGCGTAGCGACCCGGCGTTGCCGGGGTGGATGTTGAACGCTATATATATATATATATATATATATATATATATATATATATATACAGTATATGCCAGGTTAGGGTAATTGAATGCCCGGTTAGGTTAATTGAATGCCCGGTTAGGTTAATTGAATGCCCGGGTAGGTTAATTAAATGCCCGGTTAGGTTAATTGAATACCCGGTTAGATCAACTGAATGCCCGGGTAGTTAACTGAATGCCCGGTTAGGTTAAGTCGTGATATTTTCGTCAGCTTATAGCGTTCAACATCCACCCGCTAGTGTATATATATATATATATATATATATAAAAATCAAACACTACGTTTGTTAATTTTTACCTTTTGTTTACTCTGAAGACCAGTGGAGCTCGAACCGACCTGCGTGCGTCGAGAGAGATGAAACTATCGTTTTAACGCATTGAGAGATGTCCCTTACTGTAAATAAGAGGTAATCTTTTCCTTCGAATATTTCGATCTCTTCATCAATCAGTTCTTAACATCGTCGTTAGTTGACTTTTTCTATTTTTAGCTCAGAAAAAGAGTTAAGAATGATCCCGGCAAGCGGCGCGCTGTTTTTATTAAAAATGGTATTGCTTCCCCTAAAACGGCAGATTCTTTCCTCCGGCTATTTTTCTAGAAGTAAAGTTGAATCGATTAATGGTTCCATTTTAGAATAACCTCTATTTAATTTTCTACTGAGTTAATAATAGCTTATTCGATTTAAATATCACTGTTCCGTTTTATATTACGTTTGCAGGGGTATTTGTGAATGCGTATGTGGCTTTAGTGATACTCGCGCCATGAATTATAAATGGAAGCATAATCAAAGAAAAACATAAGTAATGCAATGATGCGTTGCTCTATTTTCAGAGCAATGAAAACAGTATCATTAACGTATTATTAATTTTCTAATGGGGTTATTGCACCTCCACAAATTAGACCCTTCTTGATTGGTTTGCAACTCGTAAAGAGTTTGTTATTTAATTATATTATGAGTAAGAAAGCGTTTGTAATTAATGAATTAGATATATAAAATCTGTATATTTATTATTATGAAAAAACATATGCAAATGTGTATGGCAAACACATGCACGCGCGCGCGCGCGCTTACACACACACACACACACACACACATATATATATATATATATATATATTTATATATATATATATATATATATATGATGAATAAAACCACGAAGGAAAGGAAACACAAAATGGTGCTCAAGCGCTTTCGTCTAATGACATCCTCAGGTTCCTGAGGATGTCATTAGACGAAAGCGCTTGAGCACCATTTTGTGTTTCCTTTCCTTCGTGGTTTTATTCATCATAAATATTTTTCACGTGTTACTTTCGTGAAATAATTTTCATATATATATATATATATAAAATATTTTGTTTATATATATATAATATATATACTGCTGTGAAAAGTCTTCGACATTAAAACCGGCGCAGTAATAAACTATAACAACTATTTAAGAGAAGTGAGTTGCACTATCCTAACCTAACCTAAATTAATCTAATCTAACCTTACCAAAATTAACCTAACTTACAGTATGCATCTTTCAGGGTATTGTATACTTTCAAAACAAGATATCGTATGATTTTTGTGGAAGATATTGCGTTCATTTGGTCCAGTGATTCCCAACCTTTTTTTAGGCCAACGCCCCCTTATGTCCATCAATATTTGCTGGTGCCCCCTCATAAAGATAATAATATAACAGGATAATTGATAAGTGATTTATTAAGAGAAGGTAATTTTACAGTTTCCTAGCATCCCCCTAAGATTCTCAAACACCCACTTGGGGGCGGTGGCACCCACGTTGGGAACCACTGATTTAGGCTATAGGTGGATATAATTTACTTTCTATTTTGGTTAGGTTGGGTTCATATATCTTAGTTTTGGTTAATTTCTGCATTTAAGAAAGGCCAAAATTGAATTCTGCGCATAAAATTACCTAAAAACAAAAGTATCTTTTTATTGAAAATTAAATCAGCAGTGAATGAAACCGAGAAGATCCTATACTTTTAATGAAATGAAAATCCATTTCCAATAACCATATTTATACAGAAAATACTTTTATATAAACTAAATGGCAACCTTTAATCCGCAGTGATCACAATCTTCAAAACATTGTAATCACGACAATTCAAAGCAAACTGTATATGATCAGCTAATATTAAGTACTGTATGAGTAGTAGGTAATCGCTCACATTTAACATATGTCTCCTGCCAATAAACATTATTATTTTCATTATTACTAATCATCATTTTTGTAGTCTTAGTAGGTAGTTTTTATTATTACTTGTGTTGGTTTACGTCGTCGTCGTCGTTGGCCTAGGCAAGCTACGGCTTGGGACCGTAGCGCATCTATCCGGTATAGGTTAACCTGGATGATGTAGCCATAAGCACTGCCGCTAGTTAAGTGCCAACCAGTGATTATCTCACTAGCCGTATTGAGTCCGTTAGGCGAAACTACGACAGTACCAAAGGTGGAAAATATAACCTTTGGTTTTCTATTATTTATTTGCAAAATGGACATGGCATTAGATTAAAATAAATATTTGAATATAAATGATTTACTGACAATTGTGATATATAATTAATTATGTTTACATACAATAAAATAATATAGTATACATAAAATTAGTATTAATGTGGTTCACAATTGAATTATAATGGGGTAACTAATTTAAAATGAATTTATACTATTCCGAAATTCAAGACGGTAAAATTAACATTTAACTTGAAACTAAAATAAGAGTATTCACTACACACTCCCCACCAGAGAGGAAGTTCAAAGAGTTCCGAACGACACAGATTTCCGCTGAACCTTTTTGGTAGCTACTTGTACCTCACTTAAGGTTGATTCCAAAAACGCAGGCTTAAGACGATCGATAGAAACCTTGTCGACCTTGGAACCGCGCTGGATGAGAAATGATTTGCGCGTACGTCGGAGAACTTCATAGGGTCCGTCATATGGACATTGGAGAGGCGTTTTGGGAGAGGTACACGAACGAAAACGTGGGTGCAAGACTGGAGGACTGGGGAAACAAAGATGTTCTGTTGGCTAGTCAATCGAGGGGGAACAGGCTGAAGGAACTGCATGTGAGAGGAAAGTGTTTGAGCGAATTCCGTAGGATCACATGACTTATCCCCTGCAGTGAAGTAGCCACCTGGTAGCCGCAGTGTTGTTCCATAGACTAGTTCAGCCGCTGTAGTCTTCAGATCACTCTTAAATGCAGAGCGAATACCAAGCAACACGAGTGGAAGCTTATCCATCCAATGGGAGTCTTCGTGACACATAAGGGATGACTTCAGCTGGCGATGGAAGCGTTCGACGAGGCCGTTAGCTTGCGGATGATACGCACAGGTATGCGCATGTACTGTACCCAACAAGCTGGTAACTTCTTCCAAAGCGAAGACTCAAATTGGCGACCTTGGTCAGTGATGACTTTTGTCGGCAATCCAAATCTTGATACCCATCCATGAAGAAAGGCTCTTGCAACAGTGTCCGCTTGGATATCAGGAAGTGGGATGGCTTCAGGCCATCTGGAAAAGCGGTCGAGACAGGTGAGCAGATAACGTTGGCCTTGAATCACTGGAAGAGGGCCAACAATGTCTACATGAATTACTTCAAATCGCTGGGATGGGGGCGGAAATGCGTCAAAGGGGGACCTGGTGTGCCTTTGGACTTTGGCACGCTGGCAGGCAAGGCACGTTTTGGTCCAGTGTTTGACATCCTTCCGCATCGAGGGCCAAACAAAGCGAGAGGTAACCAGGTGTTGCGAAGCACGGATACCAGGATGGGAGGGCTTATGAAGATCCGTGAAGACTGCTTTTCTGTGACATGGAGGGACATAAGGGCGAATAGCAGCTGTTGATACGTCGCAATAGAGGGGCACAGACAATCCTGGCATACTCATTTTCTTGAGGGAAAGTGAGTGAGTGGAGTCTTCTCTGAGCAGGTCTTGTAGTTCCGTATCCTTATCTTGATCCTGTGCAATAGCATTCCACAGTGTAGAGCTGAGGGTAACAGAAGTAATCTCTATTCTTGAAAGTGCATCCGCTGGAGTGTTCAAGACACCTTTGATGTGGCGGATATCTGTGGTAAATTGCGAGATATAATCGAGTTGCCTGATGACTCTGGGAGAGTGGTTACAGCTGTTTTTATTGAAGACAGTGACCAAAGGTTTGTGGTCGTAAAACACAAAACTCTCGGCCTTCAAGGAAATGTTGAAAATGCTTCACGTTTAAGTAAATAGCAAGAAGTTCACGTCCGAAAGCACTATAACGCGTTTGGGCTGGCTGCAGCTTTTTCGAGTAAAACGCGATGGGTGCTTGTTGACCGTTAATGGTTTGTTCCAACACACCACCGATCGCAACATCTGATGCATCGACCGACAGAGTTAGGGGGGCATCACTGATAGGAAATGACAGAGACAATGCACTATTGATAGCATTTTTGGCATTGTCGCGAACGCCTGTAAACTATCGCTACACCATAACAATTTCGTTACCTTGCGTTTGTGTGTGATCATAGCGTGTAGAGGAGCAAGAACACTGGCACAGTTTTTAATGAACTTGTGGTAATAATTACCAAAACTAGAAACCGACGTAACTCACGCTGATTACTTGGCATAGGGTAATTTTTTATCACTTCACACTTGTCCTGAAGGGGGGTAATTCCGTGCTGCGAAATCGTGTGACCAAGAAATTCCAAGGTTGGCTGTGCAAACACACACTTAGATGCATTAATAGTAACACCGTATTGTTCTAAGCGTTGAAAGAGGAGTGAAAGATGTTCCTTATGTTCCTCTTCCGTTGAGCTGGCCACAAGCAAATCATCGATGTAGGCATAAACAAAGTCTAAGCCTCTGGTGACCTCATCTATAAACCTCTGAAAGGTTTGCGCAGCATTCCGTAGCCCGAACGGCATCTTCAAAATTCGAATAACCCAAATGGGTACAAACTGCAGTCTTGGGAATATCCGAAGGCTCTACGGGAATGTGGTGGAAAGCCTTAACGAGATCTATTTTACTGAAGATAGATTTGCCGTGGAGAAGAGAAGTAAAGTCTTGGACATTTGGTACCGGATATCGGTCCGGGATGGTTGTCGAATTCAAAAACCGGTAATCGCCACATGGTCTCCAGTCTCCTGACTTCTTCTGGACCAGGTGTAGGGGAGAGGACCAACTGCTTTTGGAAGGTCTTATTATCCCAGATCCATCATAAGCTGGAATTCCGATTTGGCAGCTTTCAGTTTGTCCGGGCAAGACGTCTGGGTTTTGCAAACACAGGGGACCTTTTGTTGTAATGTGATGGGTAATGGTGTGCTTAATGGTATCACCCATCTGCATCGGTTGAAGAATTCCTGGATATCGCTGGAAAAGGCACTGGTACATGGAATTAGGGGGAACGAGGGAAAGTGCAGAGTTCGAGGCGTCCGGAAGGGCAACCTGTTTGGCAAGAACAGAAAGCAGTGTGGCCTGGTCGCATAAGCGTCGCTTGTCAAGATCCACCAGGAGTTTGAAATGCTGGAGGAAGTCAGCGCCGATTATGGGATGCTGCACTTGAGCACAGATGAAAATCCACTTGAAGGATCGGTGAAGGCCCAAGTTTAGTTCACGCGACTGAGTACCGTACGTGGGTATGCGGAACCGTTAGCAGCGTATAGAGGCGGAGATTCCGAGTGCGTATGACCAGATTTTTGAGGGAATACACTGACTGACGCTCCGGTATCAACCAAGAAATTGACACCAGAGTTCCTGTCCTTTATGAATAACAGGTTGGCAGTGCGAGTACTAGACGCCATTAGGACTCGCTGCTGGGGTTTTCCGACGAAAAATTGCAAGGGGAGATGCACTTCCTAGCCTTCTTTCCAATTTGGCGTGGTAGAAGCAGATCTTCCCGGAACTCGAACGATGCCTCTTCGTAAATCTTGACCGAGAATGGCTTCTTTGCCGTTGATTTTGTAGCAGAGAACAAACGTGGTTGAGTTGTTGACTTAACTCTTTCACTTTCAACTCCAGTTCCGATTGTGTGTTCACGTTGTTGACCGGAGCTGTGTCAATCTCCACTACTTTGTCGGCAGTTTCTGCTAGTTTATCAACTGGAGTAGCAGGATCCATAGTGGCCAAGACACGCTGAGCTGATGGAGGAAGTTTCTGCAAGAACAACTGTCTAAAGATGTCCTTATCGAAGGTTTGTGCGCGTTCGCCTAGAGCGCACTGCATAGCCCTCAGCATTTGAGTGGGCTTACGGTCTCCAAGTTCTTCTTTTGAGATTAACTGATGTAGTTTCTCACGCTCGGAGACAGTGGTGCGGCGCAGGATGGCAGACTTCAGATCGTTGTACGGGTCCTCACTCGTGGAAGGAGATACGATGACGTCACGGACTTCAGAGATGATGATCGCTGGTAGAGAGGACAAAACATGATCGTATTCGTCCTGCTAGTGGTGATCCTTCCCAAGTTGAATTGTGATTCCACTTGGTGGAACCAAATAAATGGATCACCCGGCCAGAAGACGGGGAGCTTTACGCTCAAGTGGGAGATGGCACCAGCGTCGTCAGGCATCTTTTCCTATGCTTGCTAACGTACAAGCAAGACGACAAGTTCCCAACGAAGGAGTGGAGGTTGAGACGAGCGCAGGCACAGAGCGCACGGGCAGGGGTGAGGGCAGAGGGCACGAGCGACATTACAGTCTGGTCCTAGTCGCTCGGGTGAAGGGGTGGTGGGCAGAGGGCACGAGCGACGTTACAGTCTGGTCCTAGTCGCTCGGGTGAAGGGGGTGATGGGCACGAACGACATTACAGTCTAGTCCTAGTCGTTCGGGTGAAGGGGTAATCCAGCTCCGGGGTCATCAATTGTTGGTTTACGTCGTCGTCGTCGTTGCCTAGGCAAGCTACGGCTTGGGACCGTAGCGCATCTATCCGGTATAGTTAACCTGGATGATGTAGCCATAAGCACTGCCGCTAGTTAAGTGCCAACCAGTGATTATCTCACTAGCCGTATTGAGTCCGTTAGGCGAAACTACGACAGTACCAAAGGTGGAAAATATAACCTTTGGTTTTCTATTATTTATTTGCAAATGGACATGGCATTAGATTAAAATAAATATTTGAATATAAATGATTTACTGACAATTGTGATATATAATTAATTATGTTTACATACAATAAAATAATATAGTATACATAAAATTAGTATTAATGTGGTTCACAATTGAATTATAATGGGTAACTAATTTAAAATGAATTTATACTATTCCGAAATTCAAGACGGTAAAATTAACATTTAACTTGAAACTAAAATAAGAGTATTCACTACACTTGTTTCAGTATGTGTCTTATTTTTATTTCTCTTTTACTCATAAATCTTGGTTTTGTAAAATTTATTATTGTTTGATTTATCGCTTATTACCTTCAAGAATATTGTACAAATTTATGAGATTTATATTCTGCCAATAAAGCTTATCATTATCATTATCAATTGTAATTGATGAAACATTGTAATGTTTTCATTGTTACTAAAGTCATTTTTTTCCTCTCTACAGATCCATTAATTTTCGGGTTACTTTTTGTACTGTAAAATAAAGATCTCTCATGATCGACTGTTTGGTTTAAACAAAATGCCTAAAATTTCAGTTGAAGACCACCACTGAATTGTATTTGTATAAAGAAGAAAAACACTGAGTGAAATAACTCGCATCACTCGATTTTCAAGGTGTGATATCTTAAGCATTATCAACAAGTATGGAGAAACATCATCCGTAATTGACAAATCCAGGACTGGAAGACCCAAAACGTTGTCTAGCAAGGATAAGCAATATCTGAAGATATTATCTTTAAGGAATAGAAAGAAGAGAAGCATTGAATTGACAACAGAACTGGCAGAAGGCTCGAGTGTCGTTGTCCATCCATCAACAGTACGAAGGTCACCTTTGAAATCAGGACTTAAAGGATGTGTTGCAGTAAGAAAACCTCTATTAAGGAAGACGAAGGTTAAAAGGCTAAAATATGCATAAGAACACAGAAATTGAACTCTGGAGCGATGGTCAAAGTTTCAATTATTTGGATTTAATCGAAGATAGCATGTGAGACGTGAACAACTGAAACGTATAAAGAACTCAGATCAGGTGAGATCAGGTGTTCCTCAGGCCTTAGGGTTCAACACTGAGGCTACTTTTGCTTAATATTTGTGTCGAAGATATTAACGAAAGGTTTTATATTTATAAAAAAAAAAAATAATGAGTAAAAATAAATGGAAATCTTAAAAATAGATCATAATGTTTGTTTATGAAAACTGCAACACAAAAGATTAGACACCCTTCAAATTACCAACTCGTAGAACTTACAGTATGTACGAATACATCACAGGGTTATATACAGTCATCATTAGAATTTAGTGATGTACACTTGTATGCAAAGTTTAAACTTAGAAGTAGGTACCACTGTACATACAATCCAACATCTATATCATTTTAGCGTTTCAGGAATGAAAACATCGATTTTCTGATGCAACGCCATACAAACAAACGATACGTTATCAAGAGTCAAGACTGTCGACGTGCACAAGTCTTGAGAAGGCAACAAGAAAATTTACAAAAGTCTCAACCGTTTTCCCATTGCGATCCGGAATGTCCTAAAGAAATGGAAGTAGTTTGGTAATGTTGCATCCCTACTAAAATCAGGAAAGTCACCAAACGTATTCCCCAGAGCTGCGGAAAAGATTGTCCGAGTTGTTGCTGAGAACCTCTCAACTTACTGCCAAAGGCTCCAGTCGTCGCTGAAACTGCAGGTACTCCAAACGGTCAGTGGCGGTCCTAGCTTACATGACGCCCTGGGCGAACCTCACCTTCAGCGCCCCCCCCCCCTGTTCGCCAACACACACAATTCGAATCCCCCCAAAATAAAGACAGACATAACTCTTTCACAAAATAACTTTTTATTGGACTAATGTGTGGAACTTCAGAACCAAAACAAAGACTCAAATTCTGAATTTTACAAATCCTTCATCACGTAATAGAATAACTCACTTAAGAGAATGTAATTATGATACTATGAACAGGAAAAATACAAATTAAATTGCACAACTGCCATAAATAAACTAAGAATCAAATTTCTAAATTGTACAAATGCTCTATCACATAAATAGAATAAGACACTTAAGAGAGGGTAATTATTATGCTACACTTTGAACAAGAAACAAAATAAATTGCACCACAGCACAACTGCCATCTAAAGCCTGACTCTTCTTACCTTCCTTGATGCAAAGTCATTGATCTTTTATTATTTATTTATTTTATTTTTTATTTTTATTTATTCTTTATTATTTATTCTTATTTTTATTTTTATTTTTTTTGCAGGCGCTCATGCCGCCCCTCCGCAAATGCCGCCCTGTGCGGCTGCCCATATTGCCCATATGAGGAACCGCCACTGCCAACGGTTCAGAGAACACTTCACAAGAATTGTCTACAGGGGAGGGGTGCAAGGAAGAAACAATTTCTGCATCCTCATTACAAAGCTGCACGTTACAAGAATCCCAAGAACCACCTCAATGAATCTCAATGCTCTGAATCGAGATTGTCTGGTCGCATGAGACAAAAGAGATTTAGGAAGAAGAGCATTTAATAAAAAAGAAAACCATCCCGATAGTGAAGCTACTCGATCAAGCTTTGGGTTGTGTATCATTTGCAAGTACTAGCAATTTTGCTAAAATTGACGTAGTAATGAATTCAGCAAAGTTTCAATATATGTTGAATGAAAAGCTTTAGCTTTCGGTGGGAAAAGTGAAGATAGTGAAGATAGAAGTGGTTGTATATGCCAACAGGATAATAATCTAAAGCATACATCCAAAAGTACAGTGAAATGGTTGGAACAGAAGAAAATCGAAGTTTTGGATTGACCTTTGGGCAGACCTCAGTTTTAGGAGCTCCCATCTATTGCATTAATAAGAAAAATAAATGTAACTATATTTAAAACCAAATTATTTATATATATTATATATATATATATATATATATATATTATTGACGATTAGTTAGGTTGTCGTAATATTTTCGTTAGTTTTAATAAGATTATTACGACTAAACCTAACCTAACCAAACAAAATTTAAAAATAAACCTAACCTAACCTAATTGAAATAAACTTTACATTTTGTTTGATTTTTATTGTTATTTTCTTATTAATGCAATAGATGGGGGCCCCTAAAACTGAGGTCCGCCGACCTTTGCAGTAGTCTTCCTGTTTTCGAGTGTTTTGAAGGAGATCGGAAGCGATGGTCCATACAAGAAATTGGAAGAATTTATAGGGTTGGAGGCGTTTTGTCAAAAAGAATGGTCATGGGTACCAAAGGAAAGAACCCAAAAAATGGTACAAGGCTATAGGAAACGTCTACTTAATGAAGTAATCGCAGCAGCAAAAAGTGATTCTACGCGTTATTGATTTGGAGGGTGCCCAAACTTTTGCGTTGCAATCTTCAGTAACATAATTATCAATTTTTATATCATGTCAATTTTTCTTTATTCATTATTTTTCATAAATATATGGCAATGGCTTTATACATGTCCGAGTGTTTATACTTCTCTAGATCCATCACAATTCAAAAATTTTCAAGAATTTAGTACGGTGCCCAAACTTGTGCATATACGTACGTACAGGGTGGGCGGAAAGTAGCTCCCTAATTTAAATTACATATAAATTATGTATAAATTGTGATTGTATTGTTATATTGTTATGGTGTGTTCTCTAAAGTGGTACAATTGTAACGGTAATCTTTTTTTCTCTAAAGTGTTCTCTAAAGTGGTACAATTGTAACGTTCATTTTTTTTTTTTCATTTCAGATTGAAGGGTAACATGGCTGAGCGTTTAACACTGCAGGAGCGTGCCCAGTTGGCGGCACGGTACGAAGTTTGGCAATCTGTCGTTCGAGTTCAAAGATGGTGGCGGGCCATTCACGGACCACGTGCCCAAGTGGACCCGAAAACAATCAAGAACTGCCACTCGAAGCTCATGACCACGGGGTCTGTGGCAGATGTTCGAAGATGTGGTCGCCCTTCGACATCCAGGGCCCAGGAGACGGTGCAGGCAGTTCAGGAAATGTTCACACGGAGTCCACGAAAGTCAACTCGCCAGGCAGCTCGGGAAAGTGGACTCTCCCGCTACTCAGTGCGAACTGTGCTGAAGAAGGAGCTGAACTGGCGTTGGATGGGTCGTCGTGGTCCACATCAATGGCCAGCCAGGAGCCCCGACTTGACACCGTGCGACTTCTTTCTTTGGGGTGGGTAAAGGAAGAAGTCTACCGCACCAAACCGAGGACATTGGAAGAACTGGAGGACCGAATTCGGGAAGTCATGTCCTCCATCCCGCCGGAGTTCCTGCTAAAGTCAGTGGACGCCATTCCTGGGCGGCTCCAGAAGCTGGTGGAAAGAGTTGGAGCCCACATTGAATTTTAGAGAAAACCTACCATGTATGCCTACCTTTTCATATAATTTCTTCTGAAATAAATGGATAATATACGTATTTTTTTTACCAATCCAAAATAGGGAGCTACTTTCCGCCCACCCTGTATATATATATATATATATATATATATATATATATATATATATATACATTTAACGGCAATGACCACGCAGTATATGAATGTATAGAAACGACGTAAGTATAGAGGAGTGTTCTGCACACGAGGAAGAGAAATAACGAACAAATGAAAAATGAGGTGACCGCCCGGGAATCGAACCCAGGATCTTCCGATTGCATATCTGACCGGCAATCGGAAGATCCTGGGTTCGATTCCCGGGCGGTCACCTCATTTTTCATTTGTTCGTTATTTCTCTTCCTCGTGTGCAGAACACTCCTCT
This sequence comes from Bathynomus jamesi, assembly GCA_023014485.1. Taxonomy (NCBI): domain Eukaryota; kingdom Metazoa; phylum Arthropoda; class Malacostraca; order Isopoda; family Cirolanidae; genus Bathynomus; species Bathynomus jamesi. The sequence continues at coordinate 128,047 of JAJOZX010000944.1, forward strand.
ATACTTACGTCGTTTCTATATATATATATATAATATATATACACCCTGCTGGTCATAAGTCTAAGGACACCGAATTCAATGGAACGGACAGTTACTCTTACTAACAATTACATTGGATGAAAAGAAAAATATTTTTAGGAAATGTGTTTTTATACAGAAATACGTCTTGTAATATGTTACAAATTAAACTTGTACAGAACAAGGCTATGAAACTTTTGCTATTGCGCTAGACATATCAAAAGCTTTTGATAGAGTCTGGCACAAATCTTTAATTTCCAAACTACCCTCCTTTCGTTTCTATTCTTCTATATGTGCCTTCATCTCTAATTTTCTTTCTGACCGATCTATTGCTGCGGTTGTAGATGGCCACTGTTCTTCTCCTAAAGTTATTAATAGTTGGTTCCTCAGGGTTCTGTCCTGTCTCATTCTTTTCCTTTTATTTATCAATGATCTATTAAGTCGCACTTCCTGTCCTATCCACTCCTATGCCAATGATTCCACTCCACTTCTCCACCCGCTTCACAAAGAGTTCCTCTCAACAGTCACGTCATGATTCGCTTAGGAGGGCTATGGTACACCTGACCTCTGATCTTTCTGTTATCTCTGATTGAGGCAGAGAAAACCTTGTGGCTTTCAATACCTCAAAAACTCAGTTCCTCCATCTGTCTACTCGTCACAATCTTCCACACGACTATCCCCTTACCTTCAACAATACATAACTCAATCTTTCCTTCTCTTAACATTCTTGACGTTTCTTTTCCTCGTAATCTTACCTGAAAAGATCACATATATTCTTTTCAAAACAGCTTCTAAGAGGTTAGGTGTGCCGTACTGCCTCCGCAGTTTCTTCACCACCACTCAGTTGCTCTCTCTGTACAGGGGTCTTGTCCGTCTTTGTATGGAGTACGCTTCTCATGTGTGGGGTGGCTCAACCAGGGCCGGATTAACCATTAAGCAAAATAAGCCCGTGCTTAGGCATCAAGGGAAGGGGGGCACCACAGAAATTTTCCATTGTCGGATTTACCATGGATTTATTATACTATTATAATCGCGGCTTATAACCTATAAGCTGTTGAAAACTGAATTATATATATTCATATATAGTATTTATTTTTTTTCATTGTTTGAATTTGTAGTGAACAACAACCCTTTTGAGAGAATAAATATATTTCGTTGTAATCACACACTTTACGCTTTGCGTTATTATTTTGTTTATATCAAATCTTTGAGCGCCATATTAAAAATACATATAGATTAAATATTTTCGTGTGCTATAGTAAATGTAAAAACAAGATTCAGTCATGCTGAACTTTATAAAATAATTGTAGAAGACAATATTGAGTGTGCCTTCCCAAATGTAGAAATTGCCTTTCGTATATTTTTAACATTAATGGTCACAAATTGCTCAGCTGAGCGTTCATTTTCTCAGTTGAAGTATATTAAAAATACCAACAGAACAACTATGCAACAAGGCAGGCTGGATGCCTTATCTCTACTAAGTATAGAAGCAGATGTGTTACGTAAGATTAGTTTTGAGGATCTGATCAAAGACTTTGCAATTAAAAAAAGTAGGAGAAAACTTTTCAAATATAAATGAAGTGGAAGTATACAAAAATAAACATTATTTTCCATCTTACTGTAAGTTTTGTTTCATTTCAAAAAATAAAATTTTATTTTATGGTTTATTTTTGTTTATATTTTGAATTACATATATATGGGGCACCAAAATCTTTTAAGTGCTTAGGGCCTCTAAAGGTCTTAATCCGGCCCTGGGCTCAACCCACACAGCTCTACTTGACCGGATGGAATCAAAGGCTTTTCATCTCATCAATTCCCTGCTTCTTACTGACTGTCTTCAATCTCTCTCTCTCTTTCTCGCAGTGTTGCCTCACTCTCTCTCTCTCTCTTTACTACCGCTATTATAACGGACATTGCTCTTCTGAACACTCTAACTGCATGCCGCCTCCTTTAAGGAGAGCACGCAGCACTAGACTTTCTACACATTCTCATTCCTTTTCTGCCCAACATTCTAACGCAAGGGTAATCGGTATTTTGAATCTTTCATCTACTCAACCGGTCAACTCTTCCTCAACCCATCTTTCCCCCTGTGTATGACCTCCAATCTTTCAAACGCAGAGTGTCCAGGCATCTTGAAAACCCCGGACCTTGATTTTGGTTTTCTTCTTCTTCTGTTGGGAGGGGGGGCGCTTTTGCGGGCATTTGCCCTTCGCCCCTCCTTCCTGCATTTAAAAAAAATATTCTTTTTCGTTTTACCGAGTTTCTCGAACAAAATTCGGTATTCATATGACTAACTATGGATGAACCTATCAAAACTGTCTCATCTTCATTACCATTTGTATCTAAAAGACTAAATGGATTTTGACACTCCAACTGAAAACTCAACGCTGAAAGCGGCGCGGAGTTTTTAGTTTTTAAATAAAATAAAATTATTATCGGTTACGTTATTTATTTTCGATTGGATTTGACCAGTAATTTCAACTTCCTTTATCGAAAAGTTGTAATCTATGCCTGTATATATGTATCTATCCATCTATTTCTATTGATATATATAAAACTTGAATAACTCGCGTGGAGTTACATCATTAAATCATATACCAAAAACCAATGTGCATAATATTAATAAGCATTTATTACTGAATTCTTCCCATATATATATATATATATATATAATATATATATATATATATATATATATATATATATATATATATATATATATTAGCTGGTCTTATTAAATATTATTGAATCCAAATTTTTATATCCATGTAAATTACATTGTAGTAATTCGTAGCAGCTGTAAAGCGTATATAAAATACTGTGTATCCGCGTGTAATTCTATAAAAATAGTTACTAATACGCGAGTGTATTCACTCCATACATTAATTCATTTGAGTGTTGAGCTAACGCATGCATACTACATCGTGCCCCACTATCGAGTCTCCGCTAATTTTACATACATAAGTAAGTGCATACACTTATGAAGCGAGGGTTATAAGGGAAACAAAGGCTGAAAGCCATAAATGAGCCATTTCCCTCACAAACTGATAACCGTTTATCATCAGCTTCTTCCAAATTATATATAAAATATAAATCTGGTATACAAACGTATTCGTTGAGAGTGAAAATCAGATAACGTCTAAATAGGAGCAACGAGGAATGAACGACGTATAATACCAGAATTGTAACGTTTGTAACGTTGGTTTTGTTGCACGAAATATACATTTAATGGTCACGTAAATACTGCGCGGAGAAAAGTCTAATAATCACGGATTCATGAATTATTTTCCCTACGCAATAATTCATTGACACAAATGTTTCTTTTCTCTTACGTTGCGGGAGAAATTACTAAATTTATATTGTATAATTTGAGTAATATTCCGGGGAAAGGAATACACTATTGTCATTTAAAATTGTTAACTCAATCGTCAATCATTCAATTCGTTTTGCATACTTTTGGTGCATAGTTTTCTGCTTGCACGATTTCTGAGAATGAAACTGATAAAACAGTGGTGAAAACGATGAAGAGGAAAAAGATACGAACATAATCCTTGGGAAAAAGATTGAAAGATAAAGACCCAACTTGTGGTTTCTAGTTTTATTACATCATAATTTTTATCTTAATTTCTTTAACAATTTAATTTATATTCTTCGAAAATTGAACTATAATAAACTGGTTAGTTTATATGATTATAAAATTATACACCCATAACTAAATTAAGATTTTTATTAAAACATGATTCGAAATGCATATATATATATATATATATATATATAATCTATATATATATATATATATATATTATATATATATATATATATATATATATATATATATATATATATGGCTATCATATTATTTGTAAAACTAATGTATATTTTTAACAGGATATGAGTGAATAATCGCAAATTGCACATTAAAATTTTCACAAAAATTCAGTGAAACAAAAATTTAAAAAAAACAGTGTAATGAAAAGATCAAAATGGTTCGAGTCGAGTCGAATTTTGAAAACCCACGAAAATACTCTGAAAAAGTAAAACCGAACACACCAAAATGTTTCTTTAAAATCATCAAAAGAAAATCGAAAAGGACGATTTTGCTTTCAAAGGAGTCTCTGAAAACTGTTGAGTTACAGTGGCTTTAAAGAACTATTATTGTCTTACAAGACCCGCCCTGAATGTAGAGAATAAAGACAAATTCTCTTTAAAGACTCCTTCCATGTAGCGAATCAAGAAAAATTCTATGTCCAGACTCCTTAATTCCACGTCTGGCTGGAATAAGAGATGCTGTTTGTCCAGTTTTTAACTCGTTTGGAAACTTCGTGCCAACCAAATGGGCACGAAAATGTTGGCATTATACTCTCATTTTGCATCTCTGTAAAAGGATTTGGTTATTCTTTGCCAGCAACTAAATCTTTCAGCTCTTAAAATGAAATATTGATGGTCTTTTTTTAACTCAAGCCCGATGAAGTATCCATACTCGTCAGTAACAAATTGATAAGCGTGAATATTTTACATATACTTAACGTACGACTGCATGATTCCAATATCCTCAAAATAACTAGTTCATATAAATGAATTAGCCGAAAAATTTTACAGATAAAATTATATACATTTTGCTTCATAACCGGAATCTTGTCCCACAAGTTAAGAAACCTTTGATCCAGAAAAGAAATTTAGGCAATCTTTAAAGCAATTAAGAACTCACCGCCTTTAAAACAAACGTATAATTACGTCATCGTATTTAACTAATACTGTTTATTTACAAGTGAAATAATATATATAAATATATATATATATATATCATAACACTTAAAATATAAAAAAACAATGTATACTTAGCGGACAGGCTCACAGCGGAAAACGTGCGTGTGTGTGAATGCTTTTACGTAATTACTGTGTTAGTATACAATAACTTAATTTAGTGTTTTCTTCGTTTAAGCATCAGATAAATTCTATTTTGGTAGTTTATTTCACTACCAAAATGAATTAAATATTCTTCAAATAAAATCCTTAATTCGGTGAAATTCATCGTATAATGAAATAGTAAAAAATTACTAAACAATGAGTCAATGACTCTTTTTAATATTTAATTTATGGGCTCAATCCTTAGTTAAAAATGTGAAAGTTGAAATAATGCTTAAATCTAGTGTTTACGAGGAATGATTTAAACCTGAATCTTACGACTATTCTTCAATTTACGACCCGTATTTTGTGATTTAAGAATAAAATGTTTGCCTTTTTGGTAATTCTTCTCATGTATATTTTTACCTTACTTTAACGAGCCAAAACCGTGGAGCTTTTTTTTACTAGTATTTACAAGGTGTCCCAAAATGTTTTGAAATCAAATAAAACTTCGTGTCTCTTAAATAAAGCGACTGAAGTATCAACGCTTTGCGACAGCAAATGGTACAACCAGATTCACAACAAAATTTATGTTAATTCTGTATTTAAGTAATTAAGTAATTAATGACTAATGCGTTTAAGACTTTGCCTAGTTTATCGCTTATAAACATATCTATGGAAGTACTATTCATTAAATTATTTGCATTTATCATTTTAAATTACTGTATTTTAATTATTTGAAATTTAAAAAAAAAACATGTATCACAAATATTTACAGTAACTTCTTTCCGTACAAAGTAGTATAAACACATGGAATAAATTTCCTCCTCAAGTAGTAATTACTAAATAATGCCTCCACAGATATGTTTAAAGATAAGCTAGACAAAGCCTTATACACACTGATAATAATTTACTAATGGTCCATTAAACTTAAATACATAATTAACATCAATTTCGTGAGTCTGCGTCATAACTAGCTGTCTCAAAGCGTTCATGCTTGTCACTTTGTTTAAGAGATAAGAATTCTCTCTCTCTCTCTCTCTCTCTCTCTCTCTCTCTCTCTCTCTCTCTCTCTCTCTCTCTCTCTCCGCAGGGGGTATAAAGGTTATGCACGTTCCTTCTGGGTGTAGTAAACTTTATACTTGGGGTGTGACAGCCCTCCGGTCCCGAGTCGTGGGATTCTAGAGAAATTGGCTGCCAATTCCTTTAGGTTCTCTCTCTTTCGGGAGGGCGGGTGAAGTCTGTTGTACAAACCTGTCCCGTGGGTTACTAGGACCCCTTCCCATCCCACTCTGTCCTTTTAGCTTAGGTTAGGGATGTTCTCCTCTGACTGCAGAAAAAAAGAAAAACTTTTAGTATTGTCTTTTTCCCTACTGTTACGATTAGGACGCTACTGCTATCTCATGCGTGGGAAGAGAGGCTTGGAACCTCTATAAATAACACCATTTAACTTCAGTTGTAGGTAAATATTTAGAGGGGATAATAGCGAGTAGGATTGTTGACCATTTGGATTCTTACAAGCTACTTGGGGACTCCAACATGGGTTTAGATGGCATAGGTCGTGTCTCACCATCATGCTCGAGTTTTTCTACGTCATGTTGAGTGAGTATGATAAGAGTAGGGCGATTGATTAGAAGGCCTTTGATAAGGTACCTCACCGCCGGCTAATGGCCGAAGTGCGCGCGCTGGGTATTGGTGGGGAAGTAGGTAGGTGGATTGGAAACTGGCGAAAAATGCCACAAAGTTAATCCCTTTCGTTAGGCATATGGGCTACAATCGACGCTTACGTGACGCGGGTTCAAAGATGTCGATTTTAGAAGCATGTTTAGTTCAAATGATAACCCAACTCGCAACAATGGTTAGAAGTTGGATTTGAAACGATTTAGGACTAGTATATGTGGGAATTACTTTAACACGTTGATAGTTTAAGATTAAAACATAAGAAAACTCTGCAGGAGTTCGCTTGCACGGTGTCTCTGTGAGCAAGGTAAATATAGAGCTATTTATATACTTTTCTATCCAGTTTTCTACTACTGCTAGCATAGTTGAAAGACAAAATTTTCCCTGGCACCCGTTGCCATTGGTACCTCCTCGGTATGGGCCGCAAGGCCTTTTGAGGTACTTCTTTTCCTTGTAACTCCTTGTAACTCCTTGTAACTCTCTCTCTCTCTCTAGGTGCGGACCTAGGTAGGATAGGAGAGTGGTCCGAAAAATGGCAAATGCCGTTTAACTTGGGTAAATGCAAAGTGATGCACATTGGCTACGCCAATCCCAAGTCGGACTACTCTATGTTGGGTAGTAATATCGAGGTGACTGATTTAGAAAAGGACTTGGGTGTGCTAATTAGCAGCGACCTTAAGTTTACGAAACAGTGTGTAGAGGTGGAAAAGAAAGCAAGAAACTATTGGGTTATATCAGGAGGCAATTTCAGTTTCGGAACAAGGAGATTGTGCTCTCAGTGTATAATTCCCTTGTTCGGCCGCACCTGGAGTATGCTGTGCAGTTCTGGTCACCCACCCTCAGGAAAGATATTGTGAGGCTGGAGCGAGTGCAGGCGAGGGCCACAAAGTTAATCCCTTCCGTTAGGCATATGGGCTACAATCGACGGTTACGCGCCCTGAACTTGTTTTCGCTTGAAACTCGGAGGCTGCGCGGTCAACTGATCGAGGTTTTCAAGCTCTTACGCGGGTTCAACGATGTCGATTTAGAAGTATGTTTAGTTTAAATGATAACCCAACTCGCAACAGGTTGGAAGTTGGATTTGAAACGGTTTAGGACTAGTGTGTGTGGGAATTACTTTACGTATAAGATCTGTGACACATGGAACAGGTTACCTTCGGAAGTTGTGAACAGTTCCTCTGTGGATCAGTTCAAGAAAAGGGTAGACGAAATCTTGCACACTATTTGAGTGTGTAAAGACATTTAGGACCTCAGTCTGCGGAAATTTCTTTTCCTATAAAATAGTTAATATCTGGAACCAACTTCCCTCAGAGGTTGTTTCCAGTCAAAGTGTAAATGTGTTTAAAAATAGGCTAGACAAAGTACTGAATACTCTCATGTGAGCAAACTAAATATAGAGCTATTTATATATTCTCCACTTTCCTGTAAAATTTCCTTGGCTACTTTTCCAGGGTCAAGGTATTTTCTTCAACCTTTTTCCGTACCTGCCTCTGGCAGGGAGGGAGCGGAGGGTTGGGAGAGAGCCTTCTACTTTTCTATCCAGTTTTCTACTACTGCTAGGATAGTTGAAAGACAAATAAACTTTTACAAAATTTTCCCTGGCACCCGTTGCCATTGGTACCTCCTCGGCATGGGCCGCAAGGCCTTTTGAGGTACTTCTTTTCCTTGTAACTCCTTGTAACTCTCTCTCTCTCTCTCTCTCTCTCGGGTGGCTCAAGGGCTTCAAAGTTTGCCCCCTATTTGTGACCTCGATGACCTGTTTCCTTTTCTTTGCTTACAGGTTTTATGCATGATGGCAACGCGCTCCCACGATTATCTGGTTAGCCCCGCGGAAGGGATCGAAGGAAGTAAGCTCCCTTCGGGGAAGCAAGTTCTTGGCCACTTCTTGCATCGCCATATTGTTCTCAAAGAAGAAATCCGAAGAGCAGCAACTCGGACCATCGAGCGAGTCGAAGAGTTCTGGTCTCGCGCCAGAATCCCAACCAAACATAGCCAAGATTCGATCAAAAAGCTTGAGCAACTCTTCTTCGAGTGGAAGGGGCTGAAGAAGAACAAAAGCCGTCGAACCCACACCCAACAAGCTGATGAAGCCACGTTCTTAGCCAAAGTCGAGGAACTTTTTGACGTAGCACACGCTTATGCCATGGAGCTCATCAAGAATCAAGAAGACAAGCTTTTCCTTGAATCTCAGCGGAAGAAGGGACGACCTGGCTCCCTGGGGGAAGTTGACAAGGTGCTGCTCCAACAAAAGCAGGAGGAGAAGGCAAAAACTGATGAGGAGACGTCATCGATCACAACTTGACAAAGAAGCCTTGTTGGGAAAAACGGAGCTGGAGAGCAGCACTGACTCAGAAGAAGATCTGTATCAAGAACCAGGTCCCAGCACAAGTAGTGCGGGTAGTGCCTCTCCGCCACGAAAACGAGGACGCAAACCTGTCATTTCACCCCAACTGGCTGCTATGCTTGATCGAAATGGTTTAGGTGACAGAGCTACTATGATGATCATCTTCGAGGCTTCCAGAGCCCTTGGACAAGACCCACAAGAGCTTGCTCTGAACAGATCGACCATCCATCGTCAACAACACCAAGAAGCAGCCGCTGCCAGCATTAAAGAGGCGTTCAAACCAGACATACCCCTTACAGTCCACTGGGATAGCAAGCTCATGCCTGATCTCACAGGGAATATGAAGGTGGATAGGCTGGCTATTCTAGTCTTGACAATGGGAGAGAAGAAGCTGCTGGAGATTCCGAAGATACCCAATGGGACCGGCCAAGCTATGGCCCAAGCTGTGTACGCCATTCGCCAGTGGGGGCTAGAAAACTTTATCCGTGCCATGTGCTTTGACACAACTAACTCCAACACCGGTCGATCATCAGGAGCCTGCGTAATTCTCGAGCTCCTACTGGGCCGGCGTCTTCTGCATTTTGCCTGTCGACACCATATCCTGGAGTTGGTCTTGGCCGCCGCCTTTCAAGCTTGCTTGGGCCCCAACAGTGCACCGGAAATCCTCTTGTTCAAGCGGTTCCAAGCACAATGGCCATCCATTGACCAAGAAAGGTACGAGGACGCCTTCTCGGACGACTTCGCTGCATTAGAGCTCGCCGATGTCCGGAACGAGGTCATTGCGTTCAGTGAGCAGCAGCTGTTGGAACACCAACCCCGAGATGACTATCGCGAGCTACTCAACCTTATGCTGATCTTCCTCGGAAGCACACCTTCACGTGGGAAGACGTTTCGAGCTCCTGGGCCTATGCATCTTGCTCGCTGGATGGCAAAAGCCATTTACAGCCTCAAAGTTTGGATGTTCCGGTCTCAGTTTCATCTGACAGCGAGGGAAGCTAAGGGACTGAAAGATTTTAACATCTTTCTTGCAAAGGTTTACCTCAAGGCCTGGTTTCTGGCACCTCTTGCTTCCACCGCAGTTAGAAACGATCTCTAACTTCTTCAGCAGCTTCACGCATACCCTCAACGAAACATCAGTGCAGCTACATCACGCAAGTTGACCGGTCACCTATGGTACCTGTCGGAGGATTTGATTCTTCTAAGCCTCTTTGATCCAGAGGTGGATTCAACTACAAAGCAGGCCATTCTGAAAATTTCAACAAGGAAGGAGAGGACGACCCACCAAAACGGGCGTTCGTGAATCTGGCGACGGTGGAACAAAAAACGCTCGCCAGTTTTGTGTCAAAGGAAAGCAGAAAACTGTTCGCGACGCTAGGCATGCCGGATACATTCGTGAACGAACACCCTGGTACATAGAATGACAGGGATGACTTCAAGGCTACCCAGACAATCGTCCGCTCTTTAGCAACGACCAACGACCATGCAGAGCGAGGCGTTGCCCTGATACGAGATGCGACGCGGTCAGGGCGATTTCGAAATGAAGAGCAGCTGCAATATGCCCTCTAAATTATTGAGCAGAGCCGGGCAAACTTTCCTGACGCGAAGAAATCAACGCTGCTGATGAAGTCGTGATGTGCGATTCTGTTATAACCAAGTGCCCCTTCTACACTGTTTTGAAATTATGTAATTACATTTTTGTACAATGATCTTTCTTTATAATAATGCAATAAAAGGAGTCATGGAACAAATATACTTAATTTCCTAGACAAATAACTTAAACGGCCAACACACTTGGCCTATGTCTGGAGGGGTGTTAAAGTGTACAAATTTTGACGGCTTTGAGTCACCTCTAAATATTAACATCTGTTTAAATTTCACATAGGATACTTTTTCATAAAAAGGAACCATTTGGCGGGGTCAGACGTAACATTGCTCTGTTCTGAAATTTCACCATATGGATAAGGGCCACCCTAAATTATTTATTTTATATATTTATATATATATATTTCATAAATTGTAAAACTGGGGATACCCATCAAACTAAACCCTTAACAATTCAGTTTGCCCACCCATTCTTTTACACACAAATTTTATCATCAAAAATTTAAATGATTTTTCTAGAACAAGTGAACAAAAAGGTTTAATTGTCACGAACTTCAGTTTAAAATTTAAAAAAAAAAGAGTTGACTAAAACTTTTACTCGCGCAAAACAAATTTTCAAAATGAATTATAATAAATATTGGGGCACTGGTGGAATGTGGTATGCATGCGTGGGTTTGCGTTATATCTTGTTTTATAAAAGGACAACACTGGAATAAGAATGAATAAATGTAAAGTCAAACAATGCATTGGTATCACATTATCATCATCATTATTACTTGTATCAACACTTCGGCTGTATACAACACCAAAGAAATTTTGGCTGAGACATGAATTACAGTACACTGTAAAATTTGATTAGCTGAAAACAACACGAAAGCAATATATGATCAGCAATATACAGGGTGATTCAAAAGTCAGGTTACATAGGGCTTTTCTGTTTCTTCGCAGGTAAATGAGTTATGAGATGTTATCGAAGGAGGAGCGCATTGATGTGATATTCCTAGCTGGCTGCACAAGTGCACTGCCGTTAACGGTGGCCATATCGAACATGTGATGTGACTATTCCCTGTATCATTACATAATACAGCATTTCCCTATGTAACCTGACTTTTGAATCACCCTCTATATATATATATATATATATATATATATATATATATATATATACAGGGTGTCCCAAAAAAAACTATATACTCTTTATAGCATCATATATTTTATAATTTAAAAAAAAACCAAACAATATATTGTTATAGCAATTGCCAATGAAAGGTAAATTAGTAATCTAAGTGATCAAAATGTTATAGCGAGTTGTTTGCATATAAAATTTAATTAACTACGCCAAGTGCTCAAAATGTTCTCCGGCGGCATTGAATGCACTTTTGAATGCGTCGACTAACTGATTCGCAGACATGGACTAATGTGGATGCTGTGATGGTCCCGCACTTTTCTCTAATTACATCCTTAAAGTGTTCGAGTGTTGCAGGTCTTGTACCATAAACTGCATCCTTCAGGTAGCCCCACAAGTAAAAATCAAGTGGAGTCAAGTCCGGTGAACGTGGAGGATACTCAACGCTTCCTCTTCGTCCTATCCAACGGTTAGGCAACGTTTCATCGAGGTACCTTCTGACATCACAATGATAATGAGGGGGGCTCCATCTTGTTGAAAGTAAAAGTCGTCGTTTCCAAACAACTTCCGAACTGCAGGTACAATTTCTGTCCGCAGCATGTCGAGATATGCGGCACCGGTAACTGTCCCATTAAAGAAAAATGGTCCAACCAAACCCCTGGATGATAAACCACACCATGCTGTTAATCCTGGTAAATTAACATGTTTATCCACATAAACGTGTGGATTATCAAGTGACCAGTACCTGCAGTTGTGTCGATTTACTGTGCCATTCAGCTTGAAGATAGCTTCATCAGACCACATGATTTTGTTGTATTGAAAGTGCATTCATGCCGCCGGAGAACATTTTGAGCATTTGGCGTAGTTAATTAAATTTTATATGCAAACAACTGGCTATAACATTTGATCACTTAGATTACTAATTTACCTTTCATTGGCAATTGCTATAACAATATTTGTTTGGTTTTTTTTAAATTATAAAATATATGATGCTATAAAGAGTATATAGTTTTTGGGGGACACCCTATATATATATATATATATATATATATATATATATATATATATATATATATATATTATATATATATATATATTATATATATATATATATATATATATATTAATATGAAGACAGATTTTTACAGATTAACTTTTAGAGAAAGTAAAGCTTTACGTTTTACAAGTGAAATACGCCATACACCATATATATATATATATATATATATATATATTATATTATATATATATATATATATATATATATATATACAGGGTGTTTCATAACATGTGGAACGCACTTTCAGGATGAATTCAGGACCTGAAAACAATGAAAAAAGTTTATATAAACATGTGCCCGAAATCGCTTTGTTTCCGAATTACAGCCCGTTATGTGTTCCACCAAGTATCCGCCTTACCTTTAAAGGAAGTGCTCAAAATGACCGCCTTGCGTTTTGAATACACGCATGAACACGCCTCGTCATAGACTGCCTGACGCGATCAAACATTCAAGGTATTGCTCAGATTTTCTGGCATCCTTGTTCTACACGTTGGCGAAGCATTTTCAACGTTGTCAATGGGTGTCACGGAAACGATGGATTTCAGATGACCCCACAGGTAAAAATCGAGGGGATTCAGGTGCGGGGAGCGAGCAGGCCACGCAATGGGTCCTCCACGGCCTATCCATTTATCAGGGGAATGGTCATCCAAATAATCTCTGGCTATCAACTAAAACACATACGACGTCGGACACCAAGAGGAACTTCATCTAGTAAATCGTTTGAATCATCCTTAAAAAATTGGAATAGGATTCTCCTGTAATCTTCCAGGCAAAACAAAAGGACCGATTAAGTTGTCGGCAATAAGTCCTGCCCATACATTGATACTAAATTGTTGTTGGTGCCTTGACTGGATGATGGCATGCGGATCTCTTCGGCCCGTGATGAGTGTTGTGAAAATTAGGATGCACCGGAACTGGAACTTTTTATTGTGATATTGGTTACTGTTTCATGAATTAAAACATGTTCATATTAATGTTCTTATTCTTCCTCCAATCCATGATGTAACACAAAAGCAATTCTTAATGCTTCTTATTTTTCTTTCACATAATGTAGCTTATAAAGGCATTTTATGGTTAATAATTAAGTACTATGTATGAAAAGTAAAAATTTTATTACATCAAAAATCATGTTATAATGACACCTAATGTATTTAATATATAGATAATCAAGATCAAAATGCATAATTATATGAAATTAATGTAACTTTCTGATATCAGATTTTTTTTTTCGTTGTTTAAGCAACACTTAAAGTTCCGGTTCCGGCCGGAACATTTTAAAAGTTCCGGTAAGTTCCTGTTCCGGCCGGAACTTGATATTCTGGTTCCGGTGCATCCCTAGTGAAAATTGATCACGCCATTTCTTGTGAAGGCAGCCTCATCAGAAAACAACACGGAAGATAGAAAAAGAGGATCGCGAGCACACTGTTGAAGGAACCAAGTACAAAAAGCCTCTCGTGGTGGAAAATCAGCTTCAGTAAGACCTTGTACTCTCTGAATGTGATAAGGGTAAAGCTGTTGTTCCCGTAAAATTCTCCACACAGTTGTATCTTACACCCTCTGCTGCTGCTATCCTTCGGGTGCTGACACCAGGATGTTCCTCCACGCGATTCAGGACCCGCTCCTACAACTCAACAGTTCTGGTGCTGATTGGTCTACCCAGTGGCGGATTTAGGGGGGGGCCGAGTAGGCCATGGCCTACGGCCCCGCGCCTGTGAGGGCCCCGCGCCCTCACATATAATTATAATGTTGGATTCCACTATAAATAATACAATTGATTAATGATTAGTGATAATTATGGTATCACTCTCTTTGCTGGCGGGAGTTTAGTTCTATTCAGGCCGCTGTGGAGTGCACATGTGAGTGTGTTTAGTGGTAAGTAATGGTAAAAGTCGTATCTCGAAAAAGTCGCCAGTCAATAAATGGGGATGGGGGAGTTTTAGTCAGCTTTATAATAACATAAATAAGTTGAAAAATGTTAAATTAATGTAATTAATTTTTTTATATGAAACGTACTTAGGCTAGGTTAGGTCAATTTAGCTTAGATTTCATAATAAATACATTTTATACATATTTAAGGAAAAAGTCGCCACTGGTGGGGGCTGGCGACTTTTCCCATAAAGCGACTTTTTCACCCGAACAACTGTTTAGTGTCTGTATTTAATTAATTAATTAAACTGTATTAATTAATACTAAACCGAGGGTCAAGTGTAAATAGTTTGTTTTTTATGTTTCAGGATAAGGCAGTGAGGGCTGCACTGAGGCACAATGGAGAAATCAACAAGTCGTGATCGTGATCAAGGGAGGAAGTATAAAGCTGGCTCTGTTAACAACAAGAAAAGGCAGACGTAAACCAAAGAGTTAAAAAACTACCAAAAATAACTCAATGGTTTGACATATCCAACAATATCTGAATCTGCAAAATCACAAACTCAAACTGAATCCGGTCAAACTGAATCTGAATCAGTAGAGACACCAATTACGCCTGAAACAACTGGAGAAGCCATAACTAGTATGAACCTAGTGTAGTTAGCGCAATTGAACCTGAACACAGTGACAGTGAGGAGACACAAGAGGAAGTGAAAGTTATGAATACCGGTACTGAACAAGGATTTGAAACGGATCTTGGATTATGGCCTAAAATAATTACTGAAAATGTGTGTGACTATTGGTTGAAAAAGGGAAGCGCAGAATGTCGACACTGTGATGGTGACTTCAAAGAGTCAGCTGTGAAAGAGCTAAACAGAACCCGTCATTGTACAAAGACATTATTCACTCGAACTCATTCATTATCTGGCCAAGAAATTAATCTAAATGGCTCTGTTACTCTAAAACAACTGGTAAAGTGTATGTTTTGCTTGCAAGCTTATGTCAAAGTGGAAAGCTCATTCACAACTGGCTTCAGTGGTTGGAGAACGCTAGGTATGTCATAGAATCTCACAGTTAGGTCAGATCAGCACAGGAAAAGTATGGTCGAAATGATATATCGAAAGACTGCGGGTGCCCGTATTGACTCTAATCTAGTACAACAATATGAAATTGAATGCTGAGTACTGGCAAGCAGTATTGAGGAGGTGGGTAGATGTTTTAAAGCTGCTTTGCGAACGCGGGCTAGCCATTCGAGGTAAAGATGAAGTAATTGGATCAGTACACAATGGAAACTATCTTGGGATCTAGAGCTGCTGAGCACATACGACAGTTTCTTGGCAGCACATATCAGAAACACGCAAACAAAGGTAGTGGTCATACTTCCTACTTGTCCCATGTCATTTCTGAGGAAGTCATGGAATAATGGCAGAAAAGGTTATGTCCTCAATAACAGATGAAGTAAAAACAGCAAAGTACTTCTCAATTTCTGTTGACTCCACACCTGATATTTCACACATGGATCAACTTACTTTTACAATCCGCTATGTACTGCCTACTACAGGTCCAGTTGAAAGTTTTTGCAGTTTATTCCCATGCTAAGCCACACTGGCAGAGATATTGCTACAACTGTTCTTGATTTTCTTAAAGAGAAGAACATTCCAGTTATCGACTGCCGAGGACAGTCCTATGACAATGCCAGCAACATGTCTAGTAAATATCTGGGGACTCAACAGATAATCAAGAATGAGTGTAGTGAAGCTGAGTACATCATACCATGTATGGCTCATTCCTTAAACTTGGTGGCTAAGTGTGCTGCAGAAAGCTGTCCTGCTGCAGTGTGCATTGTTTGCTCTGGTACAAAATATGTACTCCTTTCTTGTTGCATCTACTTATCGTTGGAGGAGACACCGTGAGGTACTAGAGACTAATAAAGATAAGAAGTTGAAAGTTGATAAAATACTTTCAGACACTCGTTGGTCAGCACGAGCAGATGCTGTAGCTGCTCTCAGTAGAGCACACAAAGAAAACATCATTGTTCTGGAAGAGTTATTCTCAGATCAGAATCAGCCAGCTGAAACAAGAGTTGAAGCAAGTGGTCTTCTCAAAGGTTTGAAAAAACTTGAAACAGTGATTCTTCTTGAAGTTTGGGATACAGTATTGGAAAGGTTTCAGAGTAGCAGTATCCAGCTGCAAAAATCTGGCTCTCCCTCAACACAGCTGTCACACTGCTAGAGTCTCTCTTACAATTTGCTAAAGACCTGAGATCCCAGTTCGATGACTTTGAAGCAAAAGCTATGGCTAAGTGTGATCCCTGTGATGTGACGAGTAATGATGCATACTACGCCGACACGCAGCGTATTAGGAAGCGCAAGCGTCACCACGATGAACTAGACTCCGCGGAGGATGTTATGCTGACAGGGAGAGACAAGTTTAGAGTGACTGCATTCTTGCCCATCATTGACAAGCTCTGTGCTGCCCTACAACAACGCATTGCTGCTTACAGCGACCTTCGAGAGAAATTTGGGTTTTTATCAGAAATCTCAAACAAAACGAACACTGAGCTTAAAGCATCTGCTGAAAAGCTTGTGTCTTCATATCCTAAGGACTTGGAGGCTGGATTGGAGTCGGAGCTTTTGCAGTTTGCACACCTTATGAAATCCATTCCATGAGATTCACCTGAAAGTGCTCCTTCATCAGGTGGTGCAAAGGCTGCAAAAAGTCCTGAACTAGAAATGTATGAGATAATTCACAGACATGACATGGTAGAAACATTTGCTAATGTTGAAATTGTATTACGACTCTATCTCTGCATGTTTGTCACAAACTGCACTGGGGAGCGATCATTCTCCAAGATGAAACTAGTCAAGAATTATCTAAGAAACACCATGGGGCAGGACCGTTTGTCTTCACTCACCCTGTTGAGCATTGAGCATGAGAAATTAAGGGTGCTTGATTTTACTGATGTCATCAAACAGTTTGCAAGTAAGAAGGCTAGAAAAAAATCTTTTTTGACTGAGAAATAGTTAAGTGTACCGTACAAATTGCCTGCAATAAACAAAACCCACTCATTGCATCATTTGCATGTCAGTCAAGTGGTATTCTCTTTAGTTAATGGTGTATTATTATAGTTATTTTTTGTTAATGGTGTATTATTATAGTTATTTTTATTGTTAAGCTTCAAAAAATAAATGTGTAATGTTCAACTATGAAATGGTCATTTGGCTAATTGATTATCAATAAATTGAATATTGTTTAAAAAGTAAATTTATTTTAACGCTTCGCTCGCCCATTGATTTGAGGGCCCCGTAAGGTCACCACTGGGGGATGAGGGTGTAAATCTTCATTTCAGTTAATTAACCTAGCTTTGCGTAGTTTGGGGCCCGCACTCCAACCGGCCTAGGGCCCCGCGCACCTTAAATCCGCCACTGGGTCTACCACCATCTGAAACTCGCTTGTTGAATGATCCTGTATCACCAAGACGCTCGTCTATTCTCTGAAAGGTCTTCTTATATGGCAGACGGTGATTCGGAAACCTTTCCACATACAGAAGTCTTGCTGCGGCCGCATTACACTCGGCAAGTTCATACATGAGATGCGTGTCTGCCATTTCTCTGTTTGAATAAGCCTCCTTCTCATTTAAAATGCACACTATCACTGAATAGCACAAAAACTTTTGAGTTTTTTTTTTCACTGGACTGCACTTATTCACGGTAAGAAGTTACGAATACGAACAGTGAAACACCGCGATGCACCTCTGACTGACTGATGGCTCTACACTCAACGATATTGAAACGTCACAGAGTGTACGAAACATTACAATCGGCAAGTCCATACATGAAATAAGTCTAGTACCCACTCACAAACATTGTCGGCAAGCAGTGTTTGTAAACAGTTTGCGGAAAGAATTGCTGGAACACAAAACGGGCTGTAACTCGGAAACAAAGCGATTTTGGGCATATGTTTTTATAAACTTTTTCATTGTTTTCAGGTCCTGAATACATCCTGAAAGTGCGCCCCACATATTTTGAAACACCTGTGTGTGTGTGTGTGTGTGTGTGTGTGTGTGTGTATATATATATATATATATAATATATATATATATATATATATATATATATATATATACACTACCTTATTCAAATAACGAACATCTGTGGCTCAGTGTGTAACACCGTTCCCCTGTAAGCGAAATGAAGACATTGAGGTTGGAGGTTCGATTCCCGCTCGCTGCTGCTAATTCATTATAATCCAAGAGTTAGCGCAATGGGTCGAGGTCGTCTGGGCTGAGCTCTGTGCCAGTTTCTGGACTTCCTCACTGATTATTACTCTCTAAATAATATAGTTACCCCAATGAAAGATAGTCGAGGAAGAATGTACAATACGGAGAGGAAAATACATAAACCCTTTGCGATGACGATGAATTTCAAGAATGTAGACGCAGTTCAGAGACAGAGTCCATAACAGCTTGATAATAATATGTGAAATTAGAAACGTCAGATTAAGGTTGGCTACGTTGGTAATTAGGGTCTTTGAACTATGTCACTGAACTGCGTCTGGATTCTTGAATTTTACCGCAATGACAAGTGTTTTCACTCTTTGTGCATTGAATTTATATGATTTTGAATAACACTTTTCAGGCTGTAGAGCAGCGTTTCTCAAACTATGGGTAAATTACCCCACTGAGGGGTCATTATGAAGGTATCCATGTGAAAATGGGGTAATAACTCAAAATGTTTGAGAACCACTGCTGTAGGGCAATCTTTTTGCGTCAATGAGTGTGTTTGTTAACTTGAAATGAATACATGACGTGAGAAAAAGTATATAAGGATTTGTAATGAATTAATAGCTGTATTAGCCGTGACAAGGCTGCCGTCATTATGTTTAAGATCAGTCAGTTTGAAGACGTTGTGAGGAAATTCACTGATCAACTGAAATTGGTGTGAAATACAAGTCTAATTTTTTAAAGGTAACTGTTATTGTAAACAAATGTGGTTTGTATAATGTGAATCATAAAACGTAGTTTTCGCAGAGTTTATCTTAAATGTTTAAGTAAACTTGAGAAATATATGGGTTTTGAAAGGCAAGGTGTTATCAAGGTGTTAAGATAGTATTTAGCCTACCTCTACGGTAAATATACTGCAAATTTTGAGTGTCTTTACTTTTCCCTTCCTTCTACATTCTGAAGCAAGTAGGGGAAGGTGGGGCAACTCGGAACATCCCCACTACAGCCCAAACTAGTGCTGCCATCTAGCTTTAATCTATCTTCGTCAGTGCCGACAGTGATCAGTGGCCTTGAGACAGTGATACGGGGAGGATTGCGCCACGTCGTTCCACAAAAATTAGAGTCTCATATTTTTCTCCATTTGATGGATCACACCAGTACACATTTGAAAACTTGTCGATCGATTTTTACAAACTAGTTGGTGATTCTATATAATTTGAGTGCGCTGATCTCAAAAATATAGTTAGTTTTTCCCTATCGCGTATGGTTTTCTTACTGCAGGGTGTGTCATAAATCCCCCATTTATCCCCAAATGTGAACCATCTTATCGAGACCAACATTGGATTGCACATGCTAAACCATAAAGTTTGTTGTTATAGACTACAGTAACGCTTACATAATAATGTAGGGTAAATATATATAACAACCAGTCCCGTTCCCAGCAAAATACTCTCTCCCCTCCCATCAATGGGTGGTTAACATTTGGGGACAGATGAGGTATTACAACACCCTTGTAGCACGAAATCTTTAGGTGATAGAGTAAAACTTAATTAAAGCAGAATTAAATAGCTCCTAGCTCTTGGACAAGCATATTGCTTGTTTATGAAAGAATAAAAAAATAACTGAAAGAAACAAAATATATTTACCTTCTTTACTTGCAAACATTTCAGGACTTATTCCAAAGACTTAAGACTACGAAGGTAGATCTGACTAATGACGACTAAACTGGTGCTTCTTTGATGTTTTCTTATGCTGTGCGTTAGGCTGATCTCGTTGCAGACACCAGCAGTAATCCGCCATCATATTTGTATGCCATCTTCCTTGATATCGTCTTTCCATGGTTTTGATGTCCTGGTGAAATCGTTCCCCTTTGATCCTCACTGACATCTCCGAGATTTTCGGGAAAACGGTCAAGATGCGAAAATAAGAAGTGAACTTTCAGGCTCATGTTGCAGCCTAAGGCACAAAACCTTTTAAGCATATTTTCCACCAGTCTTTCATAATTTTGGCTTTTGTAGTTTCCCAAGAAGTTTTCAACAACATCTTTGAAACCAAGCCATGCTTCTTTTTCTTTATTGGTCATTGTGTTCAGGAAATGATCGTCTGTCAATAACTTTCTAATCTGAGAACCTATAAAAACACCTTCCTTTATTTTCTCGTAGCTAATCTTTGGATATTTTGAACAAATGTACTTGAAACACTCATCTTCTCTATTCAATGCTTTGACATACTGCTTCATCAAGCCTAACTTAATGTGCAAGGGTGGTAGTAGGAGGATTTTATTTGGTTCAACTAGATGTTCATGTAAAATGTTCTTTGATCCTGGGTAAGATTCTCTCTAGGAGGCCAAGTTTTCCTCTTCCAGTGCTGGTCACGTGCTCGACTATCCCATTCGCAGATGAAACATGGCATCTTAGTGTATCCTGATTGCTGCCCAAGTAACATGCAAAGGACTTTGAGATCCCCACACAATATCCATCTGTGATTTTGATACTAAATTTTTTCCAGAAGCAGTTTCATGTTATCATAGATCTCTTTTAAATGAGTAGAATGGGCCACTGGAATTGATGCATATTTGTTACCGTTGTGCAGTAACACTCCTTTTAGACTGGTTTTAGAGGAATCTAAACAACCTCCAGTCACTGGTTTGGTATTCGATGCCTAGCTTGAACACTAATCCTGTGATGTCCTTGCAAAATACCAAGGGACCATCTTCTTCGAAAAAAGGCACGAAGTCTTTCTCACGATTTCTGTACCAAGCGAAGTATGTGTCGGATGCCAATAAATTGTTCTCCTGCAATCTAGACCCCAAAAGTTCTGCAGAGTCCTTAGGCAGATTCAAATCCCTGACTAAGTCATTTAGTTCGGCTTGGGTTAATAGTTTAGGAGAATCTCGGTCAGCTGTTGGCTGTTCATAAACATCATCATTGTCTGGATTTGGAGCTGAATCAGAATCTGAATTGTATTGATCCAGACTCTCGGGTGGGCCAAAATGACATCTACAAACACCAAAATGACATCTACAAACACAACCCAAGCTATACACTAAACACAAAACACAAAACGCTCGACGCTCCCTCTTTTCAAAAGAAAAGCGATAATATGCGTTTCATACACGGAGAACGGTTCAGTCTCTTTTTTTTTTTTTAGGAAATAATTACCGAGGTCCGGACCTCGGTGACCTCATAGGTAGTTACGGCCATGGCCATACCATAGGGATCCCAAATGGCAAACTTTTCTTTTTACCTTTGCTCCAATTCCTTAGTGCCGCAACACACGTAAGACAAACCTTGTGTGGAGCCCAACTTTTGTCTTGATCTAATTTAATTCCAAAATAAGCATGATAAGCTCTCTTAATGAAGGTCGTTACATTTGTCCTTTGTTTTACAACAACATACCGACCACAAATATAACAAAATATGTCTGGACTATGGGTACATCCTCTAGAAGCCATTATTAAAATTTTAAAGACGTAATGTTAGAATTATCTATCTGAAAAATATGAAAAAACGAAATTAATTAAAGATACAAAAGGTAAAAAATTACAAAACGCCCCAAAATTGTTTTGCTAATAACTTTAAAACTGTGGGTGATAGAAAAAAACTGGTAGCATATTTTAATTCAGCGCAGGGAACTGCTTCAGAATCACAACTCAAAATAAAGAAATCGATTTTCATGCAGACCGGTGTCATCAGCGAATTTTTCTTTGATTCATAATTCCAAAGCTGTAAGAACTTATTTTGTTGCTTTTTGTGTGCAGGCTACTTATGGATCAGTGTTTGAGTTTCACGTATCATCGTGTCTGAAATTTCATCAGACCGCATGGTACTGAAATTTGTGAAAAGGGGCAAAAAGAACCCCGGTTCCGAGTTGCCCCATGATTACTTTAACTAAAAAATTGCAACGGCTTTCTCAAATTCCAGTTACATCCAATGCAAAGCTAAAACGCTATAAAAAGTGATACAGTATGGAAGGTAGAAGGTGAAGATTAGTGTTTTTGTTTAATGGGTCCAAATACTCGTCCAATGTGCCTACAAAATTGTGATTTCCTTACGGGTCCCGAGTTGCCCCACCTTCCCCTATTTGCTAATTTTATAAAAGTGTTTGGAAAAGTTAAGCTTCAATTATAACAAAGATTTAGTGAAGCGGATTGGTCAACCAAGAGTTTAAGGTTTAATTAAGGTAGTGGGTGTTTTTGCCTCTCTCTCTCTCTCTCTCTCTCTCTCTCTCTCTCTCTCTCTCTCTCTCTCTCTCTCTCTCTCTCTCTCAGTTTCGGAACAAGGAGATTGTGCTCTCTCTGTACAATTCCCTGGTTCGGCCGCACCTGGAGTATGCTGTGCAGTTCTGGTCGCCCACCCTCAGGAAAGATATTGAGAGGCTGGAACGAGTGCAGGCGAAGGCCACAAAGTTAATCCCTTCAGTTAGGCAGATGGGTTACAATCGATGCTTACGCGCCCTGAACTTGTTTTCGCTTGAAACTCGGAGGCTGCGCGGTAAACTGATCGAGGTTTTCAAGCTCTTACGCGGGTTCAACGATGTCGATTTTAGAAGTATGTTTAGTTTAAATGATAACCCAACTCGCAACAATGGTTGGAAGTTGGATTTGAAACGGTTTAGGACTAGTGTGTGGGAATTACTTTACGTATAACATCTGTGACACGTGGAACAGGTTACCTTCAGAAGTTGTGAACAGTTCCTTGTGGATCAGTTCAAGAAAAGGTTAGACCAAATCTTGCATACTATTTGAGGGTGTAGAAAATTTTCCCTGGCACCCGTTGCCATTGGTACCTCCTCGGTATGGGCCGCAAGGCCTTTTGAGGTACTTCTTTTCCTCGTAACTCCTTGTAACTCTCTCTCAGAGCCATATTCACTATAACGGCTCCATTATCGCACAGGGACTCAATAAAATTAATGTCAGTGATTTTAGGGTACCCTTAAGGAGTTTAATCTCTCCTCTTCTATCGAGTTCACATTAAAAGAGGTATAACAAACAGATCCCGCTTCCACACCATGGTCAGCACTTATTCCACATATTTCATAGTGGAAAAATAATTATCGTGGCGTATAATATATATTTGACATTCAAGTGCAAAATTTAAATTGCTGAAATCTGTATTCACTGGAAAATATGTTTCCAAGGATCAATGATCTTGCTCTTTTCGTATCACACTCTTTTTGACTGCATTTATGCCTTTCAGAAAGGCATAAATATAACCAAACAACCAATTAAGGCGGGGGAAACATAGACCAATACATCATCTCCTCGCATTTACGTTACACAATGCCAACAGCGGAAATAAAAAAAATGACGAGCAAGGGTACACTCCTATCGTGGTGTCATTGTCGATGTTGTCGATGTTCATTTTAATGCATGGCTTTTCCGCGGCGCCTACTTTTGTGTTGAACTTTGAAAGTACAGGGTGTGGCGAAAAACGGAACACATTTGAAAATGACGAAGTTGTAATAAAAGGAGTTACCAAGTGATTTTCCATTTCAGATTTTGAGAAAAGCTCTGGAATTTTACCCAGAAATGGATAACTGAGAATGGATACGTGAACAGATGAGACACGGGCATTTATTATTGAGCAGTATTTTTAAGCAAAGAGAATTTGGGAAAAAATTTCGAGTTCATGAAGCTCCATCAAGGAAAGTGATTAACAGACGTTTGACAAACGTCTGAAACAGCCAGTGCAAAGTCAAAAGCAACGGGGAAGCCACGAACTGCCAGAACGCCGCAAAATAAGGAAAGAGTGAGACGCGTTTTTACTGCATCATTCCTCACAGAAACTGATTTCGAGATTTGGAGATCTCTGTCCCCCTGGTTATTACTTGCGGAGCTATTTGAAGGAACAAGTGTACGTGAACAGATCACACGCAATTAACGAACTTAAAGGATAACGTAAGAACTGAAATTCAGGCCATCTCGGATAACGCTTTCAGAAAGAATGTAAATCTGCATGAGTGTCAGAGTTCGAGAATGTGTTGCCGTGGTGGTAATCATTTAACTGACATTATTTTCAAAACCTAACATATCCATGGAACTCACCAAACTTTGCAGTGAACAAATGTTTTACAACTATCGTAGGCCTACAATGGAAACGAATGCGAGTGAAAATGAATGCAACCTGTCTGTTGTATGAACTACATTTTGAGTGCATGGCCTACACCATGACGCCAGGAAAACAGAAGATTATCGTGAGAACCGCTTTTT
Source organism: Bathynomus jamesi (assembly GCA_023014485.1). Taxonomy (NCBI): domain Eukaryota; kingdom Metazoa; phylum Arthropoda; class Malacostraca; order Isopoda; family Cirolanidae; genus Bathynomus; species Bathynomus jamesi. The sequence continues at coordinate 153,021 of JAJOZX010000944.1, forward strand.
TTTTTACAAACACACTATCTACGACAGACACCATTTGTAAATAAGTGAACAAGGTTTCTAAGACATTCCATCATGTCGAACTGTCCAGAAGACACTGTGGCCACATTATTTTGGTAGGTTAATGTGTGTGTGTGTGTGTGTGTGTGTGATATATATATATATATATATATATATATATATATATATATATATATATATAATTTCTTTAAAATAGGGGATAAATTTAAAACTTATTCTCGTCATGTCATTTCCGAATCTCTGAACATATTTATAGTTATAAATATCACTGTTTCCATTTCATTTTATTATTTATCGTTTTCTTCTCTTTAGATCAGTATAAAATTTTCCAAACATATACTCTACGCGTTTCATTTTAATTTCTGTGTGTGTGTGTGTGTGTGTGTGTGTGTGTGTGTGTGTGTTTAGGTAACTGGGCATAAGTGAGGGCGAGCGCGTGATATATAATTCACGTCTTTGAGATGTTGTGAGGTAAATTATTTTTTGGATGAACACTTTTGTAACCTCGGAACGTTAAAAAATGTATATACAAAAATATTGAAACATGATATGTTGGTCCTGATTAGGTTAGATTAGTTAACGTTTGGTTAGATTAGGCTAGGCTACACTGCCGAGTACCTCACTATTTAATAACTTAACAGAAACCATCTTTCGAACCCTTAATTGCATCCGAAATAGTTATCATGCCTTTCAAAGTTCGATGGCACTAAGGTTAGGTTAGGTTAAATTACGTTTAATTAATTAGATTTTATATACTCGTATTACGGATTTAAAAAAGTGGGTACCTCGCTAAAACGGAGATGCTAACGTGTATGTGTTTGTTTCTTTTTCAGGTTTTTGGGACTAAAAGAAAATATTTACTTTGAAGTGTTATTTTAAGGTTTACTTATATATAGTATTTACAATTGTCGTACTCCGGCTTTTTTATTCGCACTCCAGTCTTTTGAGGGTTATATATTACACCCCTTGTATGGGCATCAGTTTACATATATATACATACACACACAATGGCGCTCATAATTATTCATACAGAGAAATATTTCAGTTATATTCGTTTTTATCTTTTGTACCGTGGATAGGACAGTTATGAAAAGTTTTTCGTTCGTTTAAAAAAAATTAGTTTAACTCCAACATATAATGTAAAACAATCGCAGAATTTCTGGAAAATAAAAAAAAGAAGTTAAAATGGAAAAGTTTTCGTACATTTATTTACGAAATTATTTAATACTTTTTGTGTCCACCTTTTGCGTGTCCATCTTTTACCCTAGCAAGATTCAATTAAGTCGGGGGCCGCCGGCCCACCGCCTCGCCGCGACGTAAGAAAAAGAAAAATGAACCACCTAGCTCTAGCCAAAAATGGGGGTTCGAACCCACGGCTCAGAGGAGTTTCAGCAGTGCCGAGCGGTGACCCAACCGATATATATAGATCCGATATACTGTATATACTGTATAGAGCCTATAGATCCGTACTGTGTCGTTAATTTAACTATAAACCTGAGTGACTAGTTTGAGATACGTGATAACGATGAGGAATTAAATTATTTAATTGATGAAAATACAATATATATATATATATATATATATATATATATATATATATATATATATATACATTTTAACTGCAAGCACGCAGTATAATTAACGTAAAGAACGACGCTTGTATAGGAGAATATTCCTATACAAGCGTCGTTCTTTACGTTAATTATACTGCGTGTTTGCAGTTAAAATGTAAAAATGTTACGGCATGCGGAAGGTGCCCCCTTGGGGCATTGGTTTCTGCGCGTATGTAGAAGAATTACGGCATTTGTTCGAGTGAGGCCCGTGGTGTAATGCTTATCATATCTGACCGGCAATCGGAAGATCCCGGGTTTGTTTCCCGGGTGGTTACCTCATTTTTTCATTTGTTTCGTTCTCTCTCCTCATCTTGCGCGGAATATTCTTCTATACAAGCGTCGTTCTTTACGTTATATATATATATATATATATATATATATATATATATAAATCGCGCGATATTATAGTTCCTCTTTATAAATCATTAGTTAGACCCCATTTGGAGTACGCGATCCAATTTTGGAATCCGCATATGCGAAAAGATATGGACAAACTCGAAAGAGTTCAAAGACGAGCAACTGAGATGATTCCGTCGCTTAGGTCGAAGTCGTACGAGGATAGGCTTAAAGTTAAAATTGACTACACTCGAGACTAGAAGGCTAAGGGGTGATCTAATCCAGGTTTTCAAAATTATGAATGGGTTCGATAACGTAGATAGAGATAGCTTTTTCGAAATATCTCAATATAATAGGACTAGAAATAACGGGTGTAAGTTGACAAGTTGAAGGTTCGAGACAGCAGTTGCCAAAGACTTTTTTACGCATAGAATAGTAAATAGCTGGAATAGTTTGCCGGTAGAAGTAATTAGTAGCACGTCTATAAACATGTTTAAAAATCGATTAGACGCATATGTTGATAGATTGGGTATAGTTTAAGGTAGTAAAATTAAGGCTTTGTGGTTCGGAACCCACGTAAAATTGTAGGTCCCCTCCGCCACCACGGAGGACATGCACAATACAATCACGAACACAGTTAGGTAGACCAGCCATGAGTGGATCCTTGGGTCTTTGTTGGTCTGAAACATTATAACATTATCACATTATCACATACTTCAAAATGCGGCTTGTAAGTAAGTTATTTAAATGAATATCTAGAAGTGACAATATTACATATGTTTATACTTACATCATAAACGGAAAGTTCCTAAAACATCAAGTCGATGTACGTACGAGTAAATGAGTTTTTCGTAAATGAGTTTTAACTTTAACGTTAAAAATAATATACAGTAAATGGTTTCTAACACTGACCGTATAGGTTCCCTTTTAGATATACCGTTTTTCGGAGGATATAATTTAGTGAAATTAACCGGCATTCGGTCTGGTTAGTAGTTCGATGGGAAACTGTCGTCTGCTTTCGGATTATGTAACTACCCCTGGTTCTGATTCTACGTAAAGGTGTAGGTCCCGTCCGTCATACAACCTTAAATGTCGCGAAGGAGGTTAAACAACCCAATCAATTATTATTATTATTGTTATTATTACACAATTAAACTTAAACTTAAGTAGTTCATTCGCATTAAGTACATTTATTCTTCATATGTATTAATAGCTGTAACCATTCAAACTTCACAAATTTCAAAGTAAAACATGAACTTTACAAAGTCGAATCACGGTAACATTTAGGAAATACCAAATATGGAGTGTTTTGTATATTTATTTATACACGGGTCTTTCTCTCACCTTCCAAGATTTGTTTTCCAGGTTCATGAAAAATTCTAACGTCCTTTTCCCTTTTCGAAATATATACTTGAGACGTTAAATAACAAACTATGTTAACAATTTAAACTTAACAAGAAAAGTATAAAATATATCAACAGAAAGAAATGAAGACTATATATATATATATATATATATATATATATATATATATATATATATATATATATATATATATATATATATATATGAGAGAGAGAGATGTTATTCATACATCTAAAACAGAGCTATTTCTCAACCATTAATAATTAATTATTACCTATACTTATAAACGGGTTACTTAACATACCGTACCTTTGTTTCCTTTTAAAAATCGTAATAGCTCAAACGATAATTTAGTGTAACATAAATTACGTTCGAATTTAAATTTTCAGCGATAATTCTCGATTAATATTTAAAAAACTAAAAGTATCTCTCTCAAACAACATAAATACACACACATCTGTATTCATTCATTACTTTCAACATTTTTCTTAAATCTGATAAGGGCTCTTAACTAACTTTTAACACCATTACTCTTTATTGTAACAAATAAACTAGCTTATAAATATTTAGTTAATTACTCTTCAGACACCTAAATTCTAAGTATAAATAAATAATTTATATATATAATATATATATATATATAACTTCCACACGCCTACGCCTTTCTACAATCAACCATTGCCGTTAAAACCTTACCAAACAAAATAAATCGAAAAATAATAATAATAAAAGTATATAAAATAAATAACGTAAAAATAAAATGAAAATCGATAAATAAATAAATAAAAAAAAAAAAAATGTCAGACACATTTAAACAAAACAAAAAAAAATGGAAACGAATAAATGGTAAAAATAAAATAAAAAAAAACAAACAAACTTTATTTCTGTAAAATCTTTAATTGCTCACAAATTATTGAGAATTTCTTCGTGAAAAGATTGCAAAGATTGGACGTAAAAGGAATTGAAAAGTATATTGAAATGAGGAATAGATTACATTTTTTTTTTCTTTTATTTATTTCCTTCTCAAAGGTTAAAAAGCGGCGTCAGATAATTTTAATAAGAGAAATGAAACGAGATGGACCCTCCAAACGGATGAACTTTGCCCATCAACATCCACCAAATCCGCTTGGAAACCTCTTATTATAAATTCATAAATGATTTAAGTCTATGATATATATGTTCTGTTTCATGTATTATATATATATATATATATGTGTGTGTGTGTATATATATACACCCGCTTTCATATATATATATATATATATAATATATATATGGTTAGAACATTTATTATTTCATCATCAACGTTTCACAAAGATTTTTTTCCCTATATCTTCCGTGTGAAACACAAATTTTTAAACAAACTTAGTACATTTTAATTAAAAAAAATTATTATTAATATTATTATTTGGAAGGTTGTATTATTTATAATACATTAATATGACAAAAATAAATAAATACAGTCCCTGTTCATATAAATTTTGAAAGGGAAAAATGAACTTTAGTTTCGGGAAAAAAGTTAGACGAGAAACTTAAATTTTGTAAAAAAAAAAAAAAAAAAAACTGCCAATACAAGTGTTAAGTTTTAAGTGAACTTAAAACGGGTACAATGGTGATAATATTTAAATTGTAATTAAGCAGTGAAAAAAAATTGTTTTCTAAACGTTGTTAGTGTATACGTGTTTACTGCAAATGGCAATATTTAAAAAAAATATATTAGTCACACCTTAAAAATTGCAAACAACCGTTATTTAACAACTGATAAATTGAAGGACGAAGTGCAACCCCATATTAACGATTACACCACGGTCTTTTTGATTTATCATAAGTTTATTTTTATAGGGTTAAAAGTGTGGTATATAAATTGTAGTGGATTTCAACATTCATTAAAAGATAATGAATATATTTATTATAACAAACCCTCTTTTAGCTTCTTCTTAACGCAGTTTATGAGAAACTGTGGATCTGCCAATTTTGACACCAGCAGTTTCCTCAGTTTTCCAAAAAAATACCCGATGTACATATACATCTGTCACTTAGATTACTAAGGTGTTTGATAACGTGATGGTCTGTGATAATCGGTGAAAAACCCACAAATGATAAAATGCAGTCGGTCTGATTTATAAATTTGTTACTTTTTAGCTGATTAGGCTCCGCCCACTTTTCGCGTCAAATATACACAGCTAAATTATGGGTGTGACGTTATTTGATGCCTAATGGGGTTGTTTAACTTCCTTCATGACAGAAGGGACCTCCAACTTTACGCGAGATCCGAAGCACGGGTCGCTACATAATCTACACAGCCCTCATTTGATGACTACTTTTGATATATATACGTTTATATCACGCATGAACACGCACGATTTTCCATAATGCAAAAATTGCCCCATCAGAGTTCGAATCCACCAACTCTTAAATAGAAGGTGAGGGCGCCAACCACTACACGACGATGAGATAAATGTTAACCTGCCATACAGTTAAGGAAACGCGGAAACGCATAACGCTTTCACATTATATATATATATATATATATATATATATATATATATATATATATATGGTGTACACAAATTATCTTTACAACTTCTTTCTCAAATAAAAATATTAGGAAACGAGGTACACACCGTTTTTGCGCCATCTTTGAGAGAAAGTAATAAAGTTTCACATAACCTCAAACACATTCAACATGGGCACCATTTGTCACACGTAAGACGTCCAAACGGTATTCTATCTTCACCCATGTACACTGAAACATTTCAACGTCAACTCTTGCAACAGCAGCAGCACCAATTCTGGTCTTTAAATCGTCGATGTTGGCCACTGGAGTTGTGTACACGCAGTCTTTTACATAACTCCATAGAAAAAAGTCATAGGGTGTTATGTCTGGTGATCTGGCTGGCCAAGAGATGGGCCCCCCACGGCCAATCCACCCATTTGGGAAATGCATGTTAAGGGAATTTCGTACCAACAAGCTCCAATGTGGTGGTGCGCCATCTTACTGGAAAAACGCATTAGACTGCAGTTCCTCTAACTATGAATAGACGTAGTTCTCAAGCATATCCAGATAATTGGTGGTTGTTACTGTCGCCTCAGCGAAAAAATAAGAAATACTGTTTGGACGTCTTAGGCGGCGACGGTGCCGGTCTTACTTATGACAAAATGGTGCCCATGTTGAATGTGTTTGGGGTTATGTGAAACTTTATTACTTTCTCTCACAGATGGCGCAAAAACGGTATGTGTACCTCGTTTCCTAATATTTTTATTTGAGAAAGAAGTTGTAAAGATAATTTGTGTACACCCAATACAACGGAAAGAACGCAGCGTCAAATTTCGATGTTCAAATTATTTCCAAATTACCAGAGTTGCATCATTTTAGGTCACTCCCTAGAACATTTTAAGTTTGGCTAACAAAATTAAATGAAACCTGTATGCTACAGTACTTCATAGTAATGACGTGCCGTTGATATATTGAATGTCATACCACTTTCTAGTTTAAATATTCTTACCAAGAAACTATAAAAATTGAAGAATTGTGACTTATTGAAACTAATATAGCAAATAATCATTACATCAAATCTTTCTAAGGAAGTTCACAAATCTTGACAAGTGTTACTAAATTGATTATCAGTAATCAAAATACATCACTGACGTTATAGGTAATTTCTGTTAATACCTCTCTCATTCAAAAAAGAAAAGGTTTTCCAACTATTTTGCCCATAGCTGTACACTATAATAGAACAGTAATACTGTATGCAGCATCAAATTCAATGTTAGTTATGTTTTTGGAAAATAATATTAATCTGCAACAATTGAGATTTGGAAATTTTCAAAATATTGTCTCTGAATAGCGATTAATACATTCGCTTCAAAATAACGAACGATTAGGTAGGTGATATGAGCTCAAGTGTGTGTGTAAAAGCTAAAAATGGCCCCAGATATAAATTCTTAAAATGTCAAATAATAATTGTTTTATTTAGAAAATAAATATTGCAATTTTAAAAGTTTGTTGTTGCAATAATTTTAACATAAAATAAGTAATTGTCAATTGGACTATTTACAGAGACGTCAACCTTGAAGTATGAAAATCCATGAGATTTTGCTTGGTTTTGATAACTGGAAACATATCCAACATAAGGGAGTTTGAGGCTTAAAATACGTGAGTCTCACGGAAAATTCGTGAGAGTTGACATGTCTGTATTTATTTTATTTTATTTGGCCTAGAAGCTTTAAGTTTTACTGGACTCTTAGCTTAATTAAAGATTAAACATCACTTCAGAGGCCACGCTAATACTATGGTACCACCTTTAACAGGCTTACTTTTACACCATTTGCTCCATTTCTAAATCATTTAAAGGAACTTCATCAAAAGCATTTCTGAAGTCCATATATATGATATGCCAAGGCTTACTTCCACTCCATCAACATTGTTAGTTACATGACATAAGGGCGTATTTGGGTTATCTAAACAGAACTGTAGGTAAAGTATTAGTCCTAATGTAGCCTATTATCTATAGGCCTACTGGAGTAACAAGAGTAACAGAATTACGGCAGCCTTTTTAAAGTCCATGTAAATTATAAGACGGCCTACATCCACTCTTTCAAAGAGTAGAAGTAGGCTCCGAAGACGCATTCTTGTGGCTCTTAAATAATTACAGAATATACTGTACAGTATATCAAGTACTTGACTAATAATAAAGTTAAAAAATAATTAAATGAAACACACATGAATAATACATACAGTATGTTTATTTCAAATATTAATATTAGGCTATTGCTAATATAGTATCATTATTATTAGTATATAGGGCCTTCAGGACTCCTTGGCCTAGGCTCTCTAGACCTATCATTTCTCTAGGCTCTCTAAACCTATTACTCCTCTAGGCGTATAAGTTATGACTCCTCTAGGCTTATAATCTGTGGGACTTGTATATGTCCTATAGAATATAGATGAAAGCCTACATTATAACTAACAGCCTAGGTCTACTTAATCTTTTTTATTGGATAATAAATAGCGTACTGATCAAACCCAGTACTGTAAGTTACATAAGGGCCTATTCAGTATTGTCCATTAAAAGATTGTAGGCAGACTGTTAGTCCTAATGTAGGCTGTCATCTGCAGCATATATAAAAGTCCCACAGTTTATCGGCCTACGGGAGTAATAGCTCCAGAGATTCTGGGCCAATAGCTTATAGGCCTGCAGGAGTCCTACAGGCCTTATAGGCTTAGCCTGCTGGCTAATGTCCTGCAGTCTTAGGCCTATATGCCTAGCCTATTGGCCTTACTCACTGGTAGCACTGGTAGGCCTAGGTACCATAAATCCGTCTAACAGTAAGTTTCTAACTAGCGTTAGGTTGATTGGTTAGCTAGGCTAGTCTAGATTCTAGAATCTAAGTTACCTTAATTTTTGGTGCTGGTCTGATCTGCGATTTCTTCTAGACTTTTATCCTTGAAATTAATCTTAGCGATGGTAAATTTAACTGACAGCGGAATAAAATAATCGCCTACTACGTAAAGGTAAATGCAATTAATTAATAACGTTAGGTAAGATTTGGTGTCCATTAAATTTTTACATTTTCGCTTAGTTCTTAAACTACAAAACTTTTTTTCATCATTTAAAGAGAACCGATTACAAGTGATTCTAATTTTTTTATGTACAGTATTCTCTATATTTTCACAAGTTGAAACTACACATAAAGGTATTATATACACAAAACAATGGCACAATACAGGTTATTCAGGCTAACGCATTAACATCTTTCAATTCACAACGGGCACTCACAGGGAAAACTGATGTCAACTTCACGTGACACTTGAAATTTAAACAGATGAGCATACAGGTACGCAGAACTTTTATTATATTCTTTTAATTAATTAATTTAATAAATAATCTTTGTTTCAATTACATGTAATATACTTTTAAATATATTTACGCAAAATCAAATGCGTATAAAAATCGTAAAATAACTCATTATTAAAAAAAATATATTCTAAAAATTGACTAACGGGTATATTTGATCAGTACCAGCAAAAGTGGGATCTACGGACCCACTTAGGTAGACCTGCGGTGCTGGGGCCTTCTGCCTCAGTAATTGGGGGCCTGCGGTCCCCCAATTACTGGGAAGTCAATTATTAGGTCAATAAAACTATAGAAAAGAACGCAGCCATGAAAATCTTAAGCTTCACAAATCTTGATACATTGTGTTCAGATGTGAAGCTTAAGATTTTCATTGCTGTGTTCTTTTCTATAGTTGTATTGAGCGAATAATTGAACCCTCAGTAATTGGAGGGTCAATTATTCGGTCAATTAAAAAACTATAGGAAAGAACGCAGCAATGAAAATCTTGAGCTTCGCATCCGAACCCATTGTATCAAGCGACTTCCTTTTTGTAGTATATTTATATTCGTAGTATAGAAAACTGCCAGAAAGTGTTACAAGTTTCGAGCAAAGATGAAATACGTGAAATCATAAATATCACTTCTATGTACTGTACTATAGCATAGCCGGGTTTACTATGAGGCTGCTGCCTCAGGGTCCCCATAAATTATAATTGTTTTATTATAAAATGTTTATTGATATGATTAAATGCAAACAATTAGGCAAAAATAATTTGCCTGGTTTAGCAAACCATGTCACTATTATGACATGATTATCTAAAACAGTTCATGTTTGGAAAACATTGGTAATAACAATTTCTTTTTTCTTTTTGAGTTTTACATAAATGCTACTTTTAATTCTCTATTTTGCTTCTGAGAATTACTGTTCAGTCTATACTCTACAGTGTAGGAATATTTCTTACAATAGATAAGCAAATATATCATAAATAATGTCCAGCAAGTTCGAATTCACTTATTTTCATACATTTAAACCATGAATTTTTGTAGAAACTATTCATTCTGGCATTTTATCCCACCAGAATAAATTTTCACAGATACAATCCGATATTTTACTAAAATTTCGTCATTTATTTCAAACTAGGGAAAAAACCCTATTGGTGGGGTATTTTTGCTAGTTCCTGAGGAAGGCTGTAATTACCCTTCACACAATACATATTTACTGTACAGTCATGGTAGTAATGTCACTAATATGTGTTCGTTTTATAATCCAGAATATTGTTTAGGAAATATGTTTTATTCTTGACAAAGAAGAATGCGACGTGAATGTAAAAGTTAAATTTTCAGAACATTCCCAAATTTTTATTTGACATAATAATCAAGCAATAAAATGTAATGAAAATTATTAAGAAAATTTTAAGCGAGTTAGAAGAGTTTAACATTTACATTTAGCTCACGAATCACTTAAATTTTAAATGCAGCTTCACAGATTGTACTTGAAGCTCACGAAGCAGTTAAATTTCAAATACAACTTGTCACATTTTTATTCTTTTACCTATCATGACTTTCGATGCGTAGCTAAAAATTTTGATGGCTACATTCTTTTCTAAATTTATTCACCAACTTCATTTTTAAATAGAACTATAGTCATGAAAATCTTAAGCTTTACAAATCTTGACACAATGTGATGCTCAAGATTTTCATGGCTACGTTTTTTCTATAGTTTTATCGCAGTGCTGTGGCCTTCAGGCCCAGTAAGGGGGGGGGGGGGGGGCTGGTCACACATATATTTCGTTCATTACTCATATTACTCATCACCCCCATCAACTATACGAAGTGGTGGCGCCCCTTTTTGTCAATTTGGCACCCCTTTTGGTCAATCTTGGCACCCCTTCCAAATGCTTTATTTTTTTTAATAAATTTTTTAATTTCTAAGAGGAAAAAGTACATACTTTTTTAAATTATACAAGCAGAGCCTTCGGCTCCCTGCCCTACGGGCGGGGCTTGTGCTTCGCAGATAGCAGATCTAAAGAGATATGGAGATCCAGCTACAGTGGGCCATTAGTCAATGAAGGTGAAAATAAAATTGTATGAAACCATAATAGTACCTACAATATTTTATGGAATGGAAACATGGACGAGAACAAGGACAAAGGATATTGAAGAAGTGGAACAAATGCAGAGAATAATTCTAAGGGAAATAACAGGAATGAAATGTAGTACCCCATATTGGGGATTATTAGTTGAATTAGGAGTGTGGCCAGTCAAAGAAAAAATTGGATACAAGAAGATAATGCTAATGAACAATATATTAAACTCAAATGAGGATAGGTTAATTAAAATGATAACCGAAGATCAGTTGAAAAATCCATACCCAGAATGTTGGGCAGAGGAAGTGGCAGAAATGTGTAAATTATATAAAGTAACATTAGAGGACTTGAAAATCTACAGATCTACAGAAGCTAAGGCTAACAAAGACCCTAAGATCCACTCTAAGGTTAGCCCGAGAGAAAGAATAGAGTAGGGGGTTAAAAGAAGAGAATAAGGAGTTACGTAAGTAGCAAAACCTATCATTCGTGGGTTAACATTCATTCAGAAAAAGAGAGAGAAAGACTCACCATCATCATCCGCCGGCCACTGCCGACAAATCGGAAAAATAGTCGAAGAGAAGAGGAAAGGGATGAAAGATGAAAAGAAGTAAAATAAGAACGCTTACAAACCATGCAAACACAGTCTTAACTCAAACCCTGTCATACCATGCAAACTACAGACATGCAAGTAGAGAGAGGATAAGAAAAGAGAAAAAAAAGTATGAAGAGTATAACAAAAAGTGGGTTAGTTTACGCTACGAGCTATATCTAAGTTCGTGTTAGTCTAATTTTGTTTTAATATAATTTTGTTGCTGGCATATCACACGCTGGCATGTCAGAAGCTGGCGTTACTCGTCAACAGACTCAAACCTTGACCATTATCCCCAGAGCTCCTGTTGCTAATCGTTTTATTTTAAACGACGTTAATATTTTGAAAATACCTATCTAAACGGTTTTTAAACATTTTAACAATGGTAGAGTTCACGACGGACCCGGGAAGATTATTCGATTTATCAATTACTTTAAACGTAAAAAAGGCTTTAGCGATATTAGTAATGAAACGTCTGCCACGTAATTTAAATCCGTTATTACGAGTATTGCTATTATCGAAAATGAATAATTTGTCAAAATTTACGTTATCGATTTTGTTAACGATTTTAAAAACTTCAATAAGCTCCCCCCTTAATCTCCTAGTTTCGAGTGAATGCAAGTCTAACTCTTTAATTCTATCTTCGTAAGACTTGTTGCGTATTGACGGAATTAGTTTTGTGGCGCGTCGCTGAACCCTTTCTAACCTATCAATATCCTCACGCAAATACGACACCAAAACTGAACGGCATATTCTAAGTGAGGCCTGACTTGGGACTTGTAAAAGGGCAATATAATATTTTCGATTTAAATTCGAAATTACGTGTTTTGAAGCCTAACATCCTATTGGCTTTTGCGCAAGACTCCAGGCACCGGTTCCTAACTTTTAAATCCTTAGATACGCGTACGCCTAAATCTACTTCCTCGTCAACACTCGCTAACTCTCTATCATCCATCGTGTACGTGTAATTGTTGTTACGAGAACCTATATGCAAAATTTTACATTTGTCTACGTTAAATTACATCTGCCACTTGTCCGTCCACTCCACAATCCTATTTACATCGTCTTGGAGCCTATTTATATCGTCCACGTTAAGAACTTTACCGCCTATTTTAGTATCGTCCGCGAATTTTAACATGTTACTGGTCAAGCCTACATCTATGTCGTTACTGTTTTTTACGAATAGCAATGGGCCTAACACTGAACCCTGAGGGACACCGCTACCTACATCCAACCACCCCGATTCCCTACCATTAACAACGACCCTCTGTTTCCTGGCACGAAGCCATTCCTCTAGCCAGTTAGCTACCTAACCCCGTATACCGTGCGCTTTAACCTTCGCAATTAATCTTCTATGCGGAACTGTATCGAACGTTTTTTAAAGTCTAAATAAATAACGTCAGCCGCTCTATGCCTATCGTATTCGCGCACTATTTCGTTATAAAACTCTAACAAATTAGTTAAACAAGATTTATGGCGTCGAAACCCATGCTGACTACTATTAATCAAATCGCGACTTTCTAAGTGATCGACGATACGATCCCTAACTACGAATTCTAAAAGTTTACCGACAAGTGACGTTAAGCTGATAGTCTTATAATTGCTAGCTACTTTGCGGTCGCCTTTTTTAAAAATGGGCGTAACGTTAGCTAATTTGAAGTCTTCAGGAAATAATCCCCGCTTCCAATGACTTACTAAAAATTTTTGTTAAAGGACCTACGATAACGTCTTTCAAATCTTTAAAATGTTTAGGATAAAGTGTGTCAGGGCCTGGAGCCTTGCTAACTTTTAGCTTATCGATATAATGCGCAGTCTCACCCTCGTAAACAGTTATTTCATTCAAAGTGGCCTCACTACTAAATGGAACGACATCGTCCACGTCGGGGACATTATTTACGTCTTCTACGGTAAAAACTGTCGCAAAAAAGTAGTTAAAAATACCCGCCATCGCCTGACCGTCGAAAGCCAAAGCGCAGCCGTTAGCGTCCTATATTATCTTTTATCTGCTTACGATTATTGGCGTAGTCAAAAAACTTTTTCGGATTATGTTTACTATCCGCAGCTACAAGTATCTCAAAATTACGGTTATAATTAAATTGTTTTAAAATAATATATAATATATATATATATATGAAAATTATTTCACGAAAGTAACACATGAATAATATTTATGATGAAAAGAACCACGAAGGAAAAGGAAACACAGAGTGGTGCTCAAGCGCTTTCGTCTAATGACATCCTCGCTCATCCTGAGTGTTCCTGAGAACAGTGGCGGTCCTAGCTTACATGACGCCCTGGGCGAACCTCACCTTCAGCGCCCCCCCCCCTGTTCGCCAACACACACACATTCGAATCCCCCCAAAATAAAGGACAGACATAACTCTTTCACAAAATAACTTTTTATTGGACTAATTGTTGGAACTTCAGAACCAAAACAAAGACTCAAATTTCTGAATTTTACAAATCCTTCATCACGTAAATAGAATAACTCACTTAAGAGAATGTAATTATGATACTATGAACAGGAAAAATACAAATTAAATTGCACAACTGCCATAAATAAACTAGAGAATCAAATTTCTAAATTGTACAAATGCTCTATCACATAAATAGAATAAGACACTTAAGAGAGGGTAATTATTATGCTACACTTTGAACAAGAAACAAAATAAATTGCACCACAGCACAACTGCCATCTAAAGCCTGACTCTTCTTACCTTCCTTGATGCAAAGTCATGAATTAAATCATCATATGAAATCTGCTCAGCAATTGTATGATTTATACTGATGATGGCCAGACCGGTAAGGCGTTCCTGTGACATAGTTGACCTCAGGTAGGATTTGATGAGCTTCAGCTTTGAAAAGCTCCTCTCTGCTTCAGCAACAGTGACTGGAAGAGTAAGACCAATTCTGAGAGCAGTCCACAAATTTGGATATATTTCAGAGAGCTCCCTTTCATGGATAAATGTCAGCAGTTCAAGCAAGGATATGGTCTTTGATGGCAAGTCAGGCAAGTTCTTCAGCTCCTGTGCAAGCTCTCTGCCATCCAAGTCAGATTGTCCCTTAAAGTGTAGTGTAGTACTAAGGTTCACACATTGTTCTGTCAGCTCCTCAAATGTGAGATTTTGGAAATGTGTCAGCACTCCAAACTTCTCTCCCACAATTTCCAACGTGGAAAATCTTTCCTGAATGGCTGATGTTGCAGCATCAACCACTGCATTGAAAAATGTCACCTCCAGCTTCTTCAAAGCATCAATCAAGGGCTCATCAGATGCTTCATAGGAGAAGTGCCGCTTTGTGGACCTCAGCCGTTTTTGTTTTAACACAGCCTCCACATTCATTTGTTCACAGATATCTGTGGCTGCCATTTGTGCAGCCACAAAACCTGTTGCCCTGTAATTGCGGAGACCTCTCTCTGTTTTTTTTAGGAGATTTACTGCAACATCAACGTGCATGCTAGGAGACTGCATCTGCTTGCTCACATGCTGAATTTGGCACAACAGGTCATGCCACACCACTGAACAAATGGCGAAGCGGTATGACCCAACCTCCTCTGACAGAGATTGAGCCTCGACCTTTATTACAGAGTCTTTGGTGTGGTCCCTCACCTCGATCAGTGCATCTCTCACTGCAGCTGCCTGATATCTCAGGGGCTCCACACTCTTGATCTTGCTTTCCCACCTTGTATCAGACCACATCTTCAATGTGATGTTCACATGTTTTTTCAAAATGGCCCATCGTTGTGTGGAGGCTGAAAACAAGTTGTAAAGCTTCTGCAAGATGCCAAAGTAACTTGTGGCATCAATAGATCCCTTAGCAGCATCGGCCACAAGCAAATTCAGAGAATGAGCCCCACATGGAACAAACAGAGCTCTGGGATTAATTTCTAGGAGCCTGGATTGAACACCCTTGTTTTTTCCCCTCATGTTGGCCCCGTTGTCGTATGATTGTCCTCTACAGTCCATGAAAGGAACTTTTAGCTCCTCCAGTCTCTTCAGAATCAGAGATGCCAAATGTTGACCAGTGGACTCCTCTGCCTCCAAAAACCCCATGAAATGTTCCTTTATATGGGGCTTCCCCTCCAGTGACACAACCCGAATCACAACTGACAACTGTTCAGTGTGGCTGATATCTGGAGTGCAATCTAGAATTATTGAAAAAAACTTTGATTGTTTGATGTCGCTCACCATTGCTGAAATGGTCTTGCTGCTCGACAAATCAATGAGTTCGTTTTGTATGTGGTGGCCGAGGTAGCTGGTGTGACTGGAGGTCCCTTTTTGGACACGGTTAATGTGCTCTTACATTATAGGATCAAATTGTGCCATCAGTTCAACTTCTTTCAGAAAATTGCCATTTGATGGTGAGAACAATTTTTCTGTATGTCCCCTTAGTGCCAAATTCCTAACTGCCAGAGAATGCACAATAGCAGTGAGACGTGTCAGCACCGCTCTCCATCTCAACTTCTCAGCCTCCAGAAGTGCCATCTCCTGCTTGTCAATGGTCTCCCCCTTTCTCATCCTCACTGCCAGTTCTTTCCAGATTTTCATAGAATTTAGGTGTTCTGAACTGTTGTCATGTGATGTGAGCAATGAGCTTGCATGCTTCCAGTCCGAGAGTCCCAAACTTGTTAAATTTATTTTCCTCTTGGAAAATAATGTACAACAGAAACAGAAAAGGCTGTTGTTTTTTAAGGAATAGACCAACCAACTTCTGGTTATTTTTCCCCACTAACCAATGACTTCCTGAAGTATTGATGGTGGAAACTTCTTCCGTCACTGTCGTTTCTAGGGAATACAAAGTCAGATGGTACTTGACTTGGTCCCCTGGAAACCAGTTGTGTCCGAATTCTCTCAGTCAGAACTGAAGGCCAGTTAGCAGGGTCGGTGGACAGAGACTCATCCTCAGGAGGCGATTCTGCTCCAGGCCTTTCTAATAGAAAGAACAAGAGCATTACTCATTAGTATACACACCTAAGTTAGATAACACATTATTCACAGCACTTTGTTATGGTGGTGGTGTTATGGAATTATGGTGGTGAAACACCACACATACCCAGTAACCCAGACCCAGTGATAATAACATTATAATTTATAACTGTTTGCAAAATGCTTTGCAGGGATGCACACACATACACATACACACACACGCACACACTCACAGACATATGTGCACACAAACTCACCTGAAGAGTCCTGCCGGGGAGAAGTAGAAGCAAATGGTCTTCATCCTCAGGATCAGACTGCATTTGTGGAGACATATGTGAGGCTGAGGAGGTAGATGGCTCCTCAGCCTCAATAATGGCAGAAGTAGACGGCTTCTCATCCTGGCTAGTGGCAGAGGGTGTTCCAAAATATTTCAAAAGTGCCCCTGCAAATAGTAAAATAGAACATAACAGACCAATGCATGAATAGGCTAGTACAATTAATTTAACATGTTATTAAGCACAATTTATTAAACTTTTAGAATAGGAAACAAATGAATAATACAACCTCCTTGGTTAATGGCTAATTATATACATAATAGTACACTTCAAATGACTCAGAAAGCTATATCACAAAATAGCAGTGCAATATAGCAGTGAAGAGTAGATGACATAGCTCTATACCTTTATCTTTTGCTCGTTTCTCCTCTTCTTCTTTCCTCTTTTTTCTAAACTGAGCACCTGATAGCTTTGACCTCTTCTTATCCATTTGCGGTTATTTGACAGACCTTAGTGGCTTAGTGTGAAGATTCGTTCTGTAATAAATAATATACATTTCACTATTTAACCAAACCCAGAAAAATAACATTACATATGTTAAAGTATGGGCCTTTATTCCCAATAATATTAATCTGGAAGCATTTTGCATTGTTTAGGTCTTTTATGGGAAGGTTTATGGAAAATGCAATAGATGGTTTTTTATTAATAAAAATATATTTATTGATCTTTTATTATTTATTTTATTTTATTTTTTTTTTTATTTATTTCTTTATTTATTTATTCTTATTTTTATTTTTTTTTTTTTGCAGGCGCTCATGCCGCCCCTCCACAAATGCCGCCCTGTGCGGCTGCCCATATTGCCCATATGAGGAACCGCCACTGCCTGAGAATGTCATTAGACGAAAGCGCTTGAGCACCACTCTGTTTCCTTTTCCTTCGTGGTTCTTTTCATCATCATATATATATATATATATATACTGGACAGTAGGTTGAATAGGGTTTGTGTTATATTATATTATAACTATGGTGTTTGTGTTATATTATATTAAATATTATAACTAAATTTATTTAAATTTTATTTTGTATTATAGTATACAAAAAAATTAAATATGTATTCTCAAAATAAACGTTATCATTTACTGTCCACCTACTTTTGGTTCACCCGTATATGTATGTATATGTTGTGACGTGTGTTTCATAATATGTGTTCCAGTGTAAACGGTGCATACTAACTGCATGTTAGATAACAATGTTAGCTAACATGCATGTTAGATAACAATGTTAGCTAACATGCATGTTAGATAACAATGTTAGCTAACATGCATGTTAGATAACAATGTTAGCTAACATGCTAAGCCAACATGTAGATAACAAGTTAGCGTCAATGTAAATGCGGTTTAAAAATAAAGACCTACTTTGGAGTCAGGTAAGTTTTAAATTTCTTCTTTATTCCATTTTTAATACAGTTAAAACTATTTTTATCTGGTGTCGGTTTTTCCTTTTCGTAAACGAAGAATATGTATCGCTTTCTGTTGTGAATTAAAACTATCTTAGAAAAGTTGTCCGGTTTGTCGTAGCCAATGTCGTAACACCACTTCCCGTTGATCAGCGGAGTTAAGCGACATTGGGTCGAATAGTAGTTGGATGGGAGATCGTCTTCTGCGTCCAGACTATGTAGCGACGGGTGGTTCGGATCCCACGTAAAGCTGTAGGCTCCCTCCGTTATATGACTGTAGAGTTGCGAAAGAGATTAAGCAACCCCATCAATACATTTTTGTCTGTGCAAGCGCACTGGTGTTGGTCATATCAATTCAAATGTTTTAGTTTACGCATATGATTGCTCCTTAGAAATTAATTTAAAACAATTTAATTATAACCTATATTAGTATTATTAATTATCTAATATTACAAAGCGTTGTAAGTTTTATCTAAAAGAAGATCAGGGCCCCCAGCCTTCTCTAGTTAACCTTACACGAAAATATCACGGCCTAACCTAACCACTCGTTAGGTCAACTGTACGCCCTTGACGATTGGTTAGGTTAGGTCGTGATATTTTCGTTAGTTAGCCTTATAAAGCTAACTAGAGAAGGCTGGGGACCCTGATCTTCAGGTGATCCGAAAACTTGATAGAGCCGAACAGATTAAGTCTGAAATGACAGACATATTTAAATTTAGTTCCTTAGGAGTCTAAGTTTGTTTGAATATACGTTATAGCATGTGAGGAATTTTTAAATTAATTAGTTTCCATCGAACTATGTCTGATAAACTATTGTTAAATTTAGTTTTGTAACACTACTAAACAGTGTTGGGCACTAAAGCGTTAATCCGATAACAGTTAATTAACGAAATTAATTTTTTTAACGGACTATTAACGGAAGTTAATTTCCATTTATCGTTATCGGACTAGTTAACTTCCGATAACTCGATGTTTAGTCTGTTAAAGTCCGTTAACACGTTAACTGCGAGGAGTCATTCACGGAAGATCACCGCTCCGCGAATGAATTCAAACCGCCATAACTTCAGTCTGCTTCCAGATCTCGCAAGGGGAGGTTGTGCGCTTTTTATTGAAGGTAAGAAGGTTCTTTTAACGTTAGTAAAAGTCCTATAATATTATATATATATATTAATACGTATGGAGATACGTATGGTAAAATGTACGGTTGAGAAAAATTAATTTATAGTAATGACTAATGAATAAGTATTTTTACACTGCGTTAGTAAATCTCTAAAAAAGTATATATAGTATGTAAAATTTGAATAATAGTTTTTATTCACTGATTGTAATATTGTCGTCGAATTAAATAACAATTGCGTATATTACATAGACAAAATATTTTATAGACAAAATAATTCATGGACAAAGTTTTTATTTTATAGACTAAATAATTCATAGATAAAATATTTTATAGATAAAATAATTACATAGAGAAAAATTACTTCTATTGAAAATTCACAGAAAAAGGTTAAGTAAAATAAAATATTTTATATAACGTAATATTATATATTATATATTATAATATTATTATAATTAATATTATTTTGAATTAATTTTGCTATTTTGTTTGAATTAATATTTTATTAGTTTAGTTACATATTTTATACGATGATATTTTACTTTTTTTAGGTTCTTCTGTATTATCGTCAACTAGACAGCGTTCAGTTCTCTCTTACCAAGCATTCTCTACAACTTTAAACTTCAACCATGGAGCACCAAGAAAGAAGTTCTCGACATTGAGATCGCCTCTGTCTCAGGCAATTCTGAGTCTCAGTCTGACCAGAAGCCTTTCCAAAACAAAAATGTTGCAAAACTTGATAAAAATACAGTTAAATACCTATTTATTGTTGGATTTTGCATAAATAAACATTTTCTATGGGTTTTAAAGCTTTTTTCCTTGATTTTTTTAAATGTTAGTAAAGAAATAGTTATCGTTAACGGATTATCGTTAACTTCCGTTAACTTTGTAGTAAAATTATCGGATTATCGTTATCGAAGTTAACTTTTTGGTTAACGGTGCCCACCACTGCTATTAAAGGTTTTCGTCGTGAAACACTTCTTGTTCCTTCATTTGGGATCAATTTTTCATTCATCTTGTATCCCTATGGATCATAGTACAATATCACATTATGTTAAACATCTTAATTCTCTTAACATGTTCACAAGTAAATCGGAATACACAAAAAAAAGGTGGATCAATGAAAGAAAGCCACCCCAGCCTTCTTTAGTTAGCTTTATAAGGCTAACTAACGAAAATATCACGACCTGACCTAACCAATCGTTAGGTCAGCCATAACGAAGGCTGGGGGCCCTGATCTTCAGGTGATCCGACCATTGTATAGTATAGTATTTGTATATTTACCATTAATTAAGAGATTACGTGAATCGCATTCGTGTAGTTACGAAATGTCTGCAAATTTCAAAGACATTTGTAATGATACTTCATTATAAATTTGCTTTCACCTGTGACTTAAATATTTCCATCATAAGAGAAAAATTCTCATTCCTGATGAAAATAGAAATTTCTCACTCCTACGAAGGGATTTTAAAGAATTTCAGTCGTAATGATGCAAGTTCCAGTTTGTGTCGGCTTTACTTCATCAAAAATAGTGCATTTTTGAGCCATATTTCATGAATGGTAGAAAAAATATTACTGAAGTTCATCAATAAGGAAATTGGACTGTATTTCGTACAGCAAAAAATACTCTATTATACAAGCGCTTGAGGGTTTGCTTTCATACATTTAGGAAAGAATATTGGTGCGCTTATAGAAAACTACTTAATTGTGAACTTCAACATGAAACTAAAGAGAAAGCTCGCGTACGCTTTCCTAAAACTTGACTGAGAAGTGTTGTCATAATTGCATCTTATTCGTAGAGACGCGCTTTCAATGATGTACAGTATATAATTTAGTTCTTATTTCAACTAAGAATGGTATCGCTATCTGTATAAAGAAGTCCTGTATGTATGTATATACAGTATATATTCACTTTTCTTTAAATTTCCCTCCTTTTTTAGAATCTCTTTGCTTTGCTTTAAATTTTTCACTTTTCTTTAAATTTTCTTCCACCTTTTAACCTTTCTCCTTGGTATCCTTTGTATATATATATATATATAATATACAGGGTGTTTCAGGAGGAAAGGTCAATACTTCGGGAGGTGATAGTATCGGTCATTGTGAGAAAAAAAGTTCATATGAAGATGTGTCTAATTCTGAATGGTTACGGAGATAGAGCTGTTTGAATCTGATAGCGCGTGCAACTCTTCCTCCCCCAGCGGTGGTCCCATTCAATGGCCACCAAGGTCTCCAGACCTCTCTTTGTTAGATTATTGTTTGTAGGGGTGGATGAAAAGTCAAGTTTACAAAAGAAAGGTGGATACACGAGACGAATTGCTCGCGCGCATTTTGGATGCTGCTGCCCGCATAAAGGAACGTCAAGATCAACTCAGACGAACAACAGGAATGAGAATTTTTCTCTTATGATGGAAATATTTAAGTCACAGGTGAAAGCAAATTTATAATGAAGTATCATTACAAATGTCTTTGAAATTTGCAGACATTTCGTAACTACACGAATGCGATTCACGTAATCTCTTAATTAATGGTAAATATACAAATACTATACTATACAATGGTCGGATCACCTGAAGATCAGGGCCCCCAGCCTTCGTTATGGCTGACCTAACGATTGGTTAGGTCAGGTCGTGATATTTTCGTTAGATTATTGTTTGTAGGGGTGGATGAAAAGTCAAGTTTACAAAAGAAAGGTGGATACACGAGACGAATTGCTCGCGCGCATTTTGGATGCTGCTGCCCGCATAAAGGAACGTCAAGATCAACTCAGACGAACAACACGCGATCTTCGCACACGAGTTGCGAAGTGCATCGAGGTTGACGGTGGGATTTTCGAAAATGTATTGTAAACTGTAACAAATTTGTCATTTCTGTATCTGATACCATTCAAAATGTCAATGTTTAAACATTAAATGTTAGAAACAGTAATTGGTTTCTCTTTCTTGATTACCATTAACAATGCTTTTGTATTTGTAGATTCAAACAGCTCTATCTCCGTAACCATTCAGAATTAGACACATGTTTATATGAACTTTTTTTCTCACAATGACCGATACTATCACCTCCCGAAGTATTGACCTTTCCTTCTGAAACACCCTGTATATATTCGTATATGGACAACTTTTTCACCGGGTCAAAACTACAATTTCAAGGATAACTAAGATAACTAAATGAAACGGAAATCATATTAAATAAACCCTTTACAATTTTACATTGTCCTTAAAAGGAGAGGTAGTTTATTTAAAACAGATGAGTAGTCTATTTACAAATTCAACTTGAACAATAGTTGTTAAAAAAATAAACTTGACAAGGATGGTAATTAGAGACTTGGCTGAACATTAAAGAAATTGTTGCGCTCTCGGAAAAAAATACCTTAAAAATCCTCTTTCACGGTGAAACTATTTGAACTTTTCCTCAGATAGCTTCGTTACGCCTGACAAGCGAATGAAATTTGTATTTTCATATTTAAATGACTGATGGAAGCTTAGTGAAAATTTATGACAGAGACCATTTGATTTGTATGCATGCACAGTTTGTATCTATTACCAGTTGGTTAATTGTTCCTCATCAATCATATCAAAAGTTGTGGTTCAACATTCATATCATTTTCAGTTATAGATGTCTTCTATCATCTTAGTTTGCCGCTTCTCTTGTGCGTCTTTGAGATTGATAAATAAACGGATTAATATGTCAGACTTAATGTGTTGTTCGGCATTCGCTTTTTATTTATTTATTTATTTAAGTGTTTAGATATTCACTGACTGAACTGTTTTCGTATCTTAATATGTATATACAGGGTGTCCCATAAGTCCGGTCTCTTAGGAAAATTTATTTTAAATTAAATTTACAAAAGTAATAAATTAGAACTAAACATGTTCAAATTGATGTCTTATTTGGGACCTTTTTCGTTGCAGGTAGAATAACACTCGATGGCTAATATGGAAGTGAGATACATTGCTCAGGAAAAGGTCTCCGCGTGGGACACCCTATATATAGAAGTAGGTGACCTGAACAAAATCGAATTTCATAAAGTCTACATCCGAGTGGCACATAACTAGACTTCTAAATTTGGAGGAGAAACAAAATTATCGGGGGAGGGGAGGGGAACTGACCTTGTGGGATGAATATTTTAATGTGCCATCGAGTTAAAAAAGGTTGGAGTACTATTTCAAATTCAAAATCGTCGTTTTTGGTTGATCTTTGTGCCTCCCAGGGTCTACACTTAGTGCTTTATTTATACATGGAGTTACTTATAATGATCGACTGAATTAATATATTTAAGTAACGAAATCGGAAGAACTTAAACTTTGTATTGTGGTAGCTTTGTTGGGTTAACCGCAAAATCATAGTGAAGACATAAGGTAGGAGCGGTTGACTGTATGGCTTATGTCATACATAAGCCAGAATAACAGGCCAAAGAATGAAGCTGTTTGTTTCTGATGTTATGAGTGTACGTTTTCTGTCCTTTTAATGTTATAATAATTAACCATTAAAGCTCTCCCTCACTGGCATATTCACTGCAGTTTTCACTATGCATTACAGCGCCTTTACACTTCGACTTCACCTTGTTCAATCTCCCCTAAAACAATGTATATAGTGTTTCTGAGGAAACTTTGATCCGATTCTTGAATGTTACACGCAAAAGACTAATTTCTTTTCTTCCAATGCAGTGTGACTTCAGGAGAAGGTTAAAGGAGCAAAGCTTCCTGGCTCTAAGACTATAACGATTGCAACAGAGCATTTTTTAAGCTTTTCCCACTGGGCGACAAAGGCAGGGGTGTGCTGCCAATTTCTTAACAACCGGTTCTGATACAGATAGGGGTATAAATCGGCGAGCGCCAATGGCGCGAGTCATTAAGCTAGGGCCTGTGTGGGCAACCCATTGGCCAATGCCAATGGCCATGTGTGGCCATTTCGCAAAAATGTGTAGCCAACTCGATTTAGACGAACCGAAGTTTTATTTTATAAAACTTCCAATATTATAAAATTTCTAAATATTTCTGAGAAAAAAATTTATTACTCTACGAGTGTACGTCATTGTAAGATTATTTATCGACCTCCAGAAACCGTTGACGACCAAGCAGGTTCAACAGTGAACAGTGCTTCAAAGAAAAAAAAGAGACTGGAAAAATATTCCACGAAGTCTTCAGGAGCTTGGAAGCTTGATTATGCAGTAATGGAAATGAAAGAAAAACCGGTGTCTTCTTTGCACGAAAGTGTTTCCAGAGAACAAGAAGTACAATGTCGAGCAGCACTTCAAAAAGGTGCACAGTGAGTTTGATGACAAGTTCCCACTTGGTACTCAAAAACGCGCCAGGGAAATGAACAAGCAAGAGTTCGAGAGTTCGAAACTGACATGCTGTTGCTACAGAGCCAGCAGTTGCAACCGCAAATTCGCAATGAATCTCTGGCTGAAATGCGGAAAAACCTCTTGGAAGATGAACATTATCCTTCCCTGAAAGCTGTCATTGCCAAATTGTTCTCGATGTTCGGGTCTACGTGGCTGTGCGAGTCAACGTTTTCTTCTGTGACACAGATAAAGTCGAAGAACCAATCTCGCTTCGTTGATATGACTCTGGAAGCAGAATTGAGATGTGCGTTGTTTTCAAATTTTGAGCCGCAGTTTCTTGAATTGGTGAGAGAAAAAGAATGCCAAATCTCTCATTGAAATTTCACGTTTTTGTCAGTCAAGTTCGGGTGTTGTGTTTATAATTGACCTTGACTGTCACTAGAATCCTGAAACAAATTTATTTTGCGAAAATTTTCTGTTTTATTAATAGTGTGGCCATTTCTGTGGTCGACTGGCCACATCTGTGGCCAGGAAAAAAATTTGGTTGCCCACCCATAAGCTAGGGAGTCTGGGGTGAGCGGTAGCTTCTCCAGCGGGGTCCGGGGCAGAGCCCCGGAAACCAATATATTTTAGTTTTTCCAAACAGCATTTTGTAACATTTTGGCAGAAATTATTTAACATAGTCTCAGGGCCGTAACTAGGGTTTAGAAATTAGTGAGGTCCAGATTTTTTTCGAGCGCGGCGGGACGAGCAAAATTCAGACCAAAATGACATCTACAAACACAACCCAAGCTATACACTAAACACAAAACTCTCGATGCTCCCTCTTTTCAAAAGAAAAGCGGTAATATGCGTTTCATACACGGAGAACGGTTCAGTCTCTTTTTTTTTTTTAGGAAATAATTACCGAGGTCCGGACCTCGGTGACCTCATAGGTAGTTACGGCCATGCATAGTCTTTATACTTACTAATGACATAATTATCTAAAAATAAACTAATTTTTCATCAAAAAATAAATAAATATTGAAACGACCACTGCTTGTGATACTACCTATATTTTTCTATAAAATCCTGAAAAAATTAAAAAAATTTAGATATAAATAATTTCTACTGACTGTTAAATATTTGTTAAAAACAAACAAACGGTTCGGTGATCCAATCAGAATTTAACAATCGGTTAAATTTACTGACTGAACCGGTCCCAGCACACCCCTGGATTAAGGATACTATGGATCCGGATGTTCCCTAATCAGGCCACCATCCCCGTGTGGTCTGAAATAACACTAGCATTATCTACATATAAATATTCAATGTAAATTTCATATTTACATTTAGGATAGACAGTTCTAATTGTGACATATGTGCATGTATTATATTTATATGTATTTATATGGCTTCCAAGACAATGCTCCCAAGACAACTCCCAAGACAATTCTATTTTTACAAATTTTGAAAATTCCTCGTCGCCCAGTACCCTAAAATTTCATTTACTGGGCGACAAATTTTCTTCACTGGGTGACATTCATGTCGCCCACTCACTAGGTTAAAAAATGCTCTGGATTGCAACACTATACAAACTATCTATATCGAAGGTATATAAAATTAAGTTTGTAGTGTCAGTATTTTTGGATCACCTGAAGATCAGGGCCCCCAGCCTTCGTTAGTTAGCTTTATAAGGCTAACTAACTAAAATATCACGACTTAACCTAACCAATCATTAGGTCAACTGTACGCCCTTGACGATTGGTTAGGTTAAGTTGTGATATTTTCGTTAGTTAGCCATATAAAGCTAACTAAAGGAGGCTGGGGGCCCTGATCTTCAAGTGATCCGTATTTTTATTAATCGAATAGTTTCTTCACAGAATGACTAACAGTACATTCACAACAAATTCTAAACGTCAACAACGTTCTTAGTTTGGTGCTACTGTAGTATGCGGTCTACCTACGATTCGGCGGTCTACCTTTTAATTATAGCTTCTTATCTTCTTATTATTTTATTATTAGGTTAATTGTACGCCCTTGACGATTGGTTAGGTTAAGTCGTGATATTTTCGTTAAAACTAACGAAAATATCACGACTTAACCTAACCAATCATCAAGGGCGTACTGTAGTATGCGGCAATCGTTTTATAATTCCTTAATGTTTAACTTCTTTAATAATTCCTTAATTGTGTAAATTAAATTATAATTCCTTTCAATTCATTTTCAATTCCTTTTAAATATTTTGAACGGTAGACCGCATACTACAGTAGAAACTGAACGGTAGACCGCATACTACCTACTTAACCTAACCAATCATCAAGGGCGTACTGTAGTATGCGGCAATCGTTTTATAATTCCTTAATGTTTAACTTCTTTAATAATTCCTTAATTGTGTAAATTAAATTATAATTCCTTTCAATTCATTTTCAATTCCTTTTAAATATTTTGAACGGTAGACCGCATACTACAGTAGAAACTTAACGGTAGACCGCATACTACAGTAGAAACTTAACGGTAGACCGCATACTACAGTAGCACCTTAGTTTTTATATGGTCAAATGGGTAAGACTTGCAAATATGAAACGAAAAAGAAAAAACAGAAATAAGGCACCACATGCATGCGAGAGAGAGCTAAGGGCCTCGCTTCGTTTAAATTTTAAAAGATTCGTTAGTTGAATAATTGTATCAGAGAGAAAGCTTCTAGAATAAATTCACCATACCCATTTATGGTAAAAAAAAGTTATCTTGACGTAAGTAAGCAATTTTAAAGTAAATTGGAAGTTCCCCTAAACTTTCCTTTGTTAAGGTGTATGAATAACAAAACCATTGTCATAGTTAACTTGCAAGTTGCATTACATACTTTTAGTTTGGCAATTATACAATTTAATCCAAGGCCTTCCTGCTTCTCTTAGTATAAACATTATATTATTATAATACTCGTACATATCTACGGGTTTAAAGTGAGAATCATTTGAACAGGAATTACTATAGTCAAGCTGCAATAATTTTAAATTATTAAAAAGATGCTCTGTCCTATCTTTATATTGTATTTTCTGCTGCATATTAACCTTAGTTCAGTCGTCACATATTAATTAAATTATTTAAGTTGGTATAATTAATTACTAGCTTCAGTGGTATAGGATCTGAGAGAAAGAAATAGTCTAATTTTCAATTTATGCGGGTTATTGTGATAACTATTCATTATATTTTAATAACCACTTCAGGCTTCATAGTATCCATGCAGTGTTTATTTTTATTTGGAAATGGTTTTAGAAAATATTAAGTCAAGTTTTAAATTACTTTTTCTTCGAGTCCATTTGGAAAGAAAGCTTTTGATCACTCTAAGATACGTCCACAAACATAGAAAAAGAACCTTTACGTCAGGAATTTATTATTTTTTCAATAAAATTAAGAGATTATATTGTAAAGATGCCGCTGTCGATGTCAAAATAAATGCATTTTTTCATACCTCAAAGTTTAATTAAAAAGATTTCCACAAGTTTTAACTCTGAGGTAGTCGAGTACTTTTAGGAGAATAAAGCCACAGTAAGTAGCGAATTTACTGGAAGCACAGGATGAAGACTTAAGAATAGGCCAAAAGTTTGTTCTAATAAATCTACTCATATTAGTTAGTGTGGTTCTATGCCTAAAATTCACTTTCTCGTAACTGAGAATTTTCACTTAATAATCCATACAAGGTTGTACGAGGGAGATTTAATATTTTTAAGGACATCAAATTCTCTCATGCTAAGAACTGATGCCCCCAGAATAGCTTATCAAATTTTACCGAGTCAAAAACACTTTATAAATTATAGTACGAACGCAACTTTATACGTACTGTAACCATAATTTGCTAATTTCCTACAAGACTTAAATGTTTTTAATTGATCTTTTATTTGGTTGTGTTGTCTTACTGTATATTACACACAAAATACTTGGTTGCAGCAACTGTTTATCAACCAATCCAAATGGTCACAGCAATAATGCCATGATTGCACACTTTCTGGTAAGAGAATGGATGAAAGTTTGTTGAAATGGTTTAGTCAAGTGGAAAGGATGGATGAAGGGAATATATGGTGAGAAAGACGTACATGACAGAATGGTAAGGGAGACATTATCAGACATATCATAAAACTACATAAAAGGCTGATTGATGCATGATGTGAAAGTTTCCGAAACGAGAGAGAGCCAGAGAGAAAACTCAATCCAAGTAATCGAGAAATATGGGCTGAGGAAATAAAATGTAATCCAATGATTAATTATTAATAGGGACTTTGTATTTATTATTGTATAGGACTGGACTGGTTTTAATTCTAGGTTCTACGCTCTCGTTTAAGTACTTTTTCTCAAGTACAAGTAAATACAAGTACTTCAGGAATTTGAGAAAGTAAGTACAAATACTTAGTGGAGAAAATTTGGTCAAGTAATTCCAAGTACTTAATTATCAAGTACAAATACTTTCGTGGAAGAAAATTAAATTTATCCTTATTTGTTTACAATTTTATTGTTATTCACAAAAAATTTACGCAAACCCATCACAAAGCCCTTGTAACATCACAAGGCTTATAGTTACACCAATAATGCGAATAAGTAATGTTTCCTATAAGCATGCCCTCACTGACACACTAAATGCCTACCCTGAAAGTAAGTTGGTTCAGAATATGAAAGTGAATATGTTAAACCCAGTTTAAATGTAAATTTGACCCTTATCCTGAGGCAATGATGCTTGTTATCACAAGTATTTCTAAATTAAGTGAA
The DNA here is from genome assembly GCA_023014485.1 of Bathynomus jamesi. Taxonomy (NCBI): domain Eukaryota; kingdom Metazoa; phylum Arthropoda; class Malacostraca; order Isopoda; family Cirolanidae; genus Bathynomus; species Bathynomus jamesi. The sequence continues at coordinate 182,665 of JAJOZX010000944.1, forward strand.
ATAAAAAACAATGATGAAACTGAATCAATGAACTGTATTATTCCTGACATGGAAACAAGGTAAAATTATTACACTACTCAAACCAAACAAAAATCCAACAGAACTAGCTTCCTATAGACCCATTACTTTAGTATGCACACCTTCCAAAGTAACAGAAAGACTAATCTTACAAATCACGAACCCACACATACCACTATCGCCTACTCAACATGGATTCAGACCTCACCACTCAACCACGACATTACTCACTAACCTCACGCAGCACGCAGGAATGCGAATAAGTAATGTTTCCTATAAGCATGCCCTCACTGACACACTAAATGCCTACCCTGAAAGTAAGTTGGTTCAGAACATGAAAGTGAATATGTTAAACCCAGTTTAAATGTAAATTTGACCCTTATCCTGAGGCAATGATGCTTGTTATCACAAGTATTTCTAAATTAAGTGAAATAAAAAACAATGATGAAACTGAATCAATGAACTGTATTATTCCTGACATGGAAACAAGGTAAAATTATTACGCTACTCAAACCAAACAAAAATCCAACAGAACTAGCTTCCTATAGACCCATTACTTTAGTATGCACACCTTCCAAAGTAACAGAAAGACTAATCTTACAAATCACGAACCCACACATACCACTATCGCCTACTCAACATGGATTCAGACCTCACCACTCAACCACGACATTACTCACTAACCTCACGCAGCACATCATGGATGGCATGAATTCCAGACGACCAGCTCAACGTACAATATTAGCAACAATAGACATTAGTAAAACATTTGATGCTATCACACGCCTCCCTCTCATAAACAAAATACTCAACACAAACATGCACAATAACACCAAAAGGTGGCTGAGCAACTATCTTTCAGGAAGATACTCGCATGTCACATTTAATGGCAAGTCATCCAAAAACGAGCTTTTTCCGAACGGGGTCCCTCAAGGCTCTGTTCTCTCACCAACACTGTTCAACTTATACATGCATGACATTTCAACACCCATAGATAACAAGCTTACCTTATCATCATATGCAGATGACATCACTCTAACATCCACCCACAGCAACATCGACACCGCTACAAACAGTGGCGGTCCTAGCTTACATGACGCCCTGGGCGAACCTCACCTTCAGCGCCCCCCCCCCCTGTTCGCCAACACACACACATTCGAATCCCCCCAAAATAAAGGACAGACATAACTCTTTCACAAAATAACTTTTTATTGGACTAATTGTTGGAACTTCAGAACCAAAACAAAGACTCAAATTTCTGAATTTTACAAATCCTTCATCACGTAAATAGAATAACTCACTTAAGAGAATGTAATATATATGAACAGGAAAAATACAAATTAAATTGCACAACTGCCATAAATAAACTAGAGAATCAAATTTCTAAATTGTACAAATGCTCTATTACATAATATTTTATTTTATTTATTTTTATTTATTTCTTTATTTATTTATTCTTATTTTATTTTTATTTTTTTTGCAGGCGCTCATGCCGCCCCTCCACAAATGCCGCCCTGTGCGGTTGCCCATATTGCCCATATGAGGAACCGCCACTGGCTACAAATAACCTACAAACATACATAAACAGTATACAAGACTGGCTTACACACAATAGGCTCAAAGTAGCGCCCACAAAATCAACTATCACCTTGCTTACAAGCAACACAAAACAACACCAGGTAACGGGTCACATACAACACATCATTATCTTTTGCAAACCACATTCAGGACATTAAAAACAAATGTACGTCAAGACTTAACACGCTTAGGGTACTAACAGGCACAAACTTTGGACACCAGCAGGAAACAACATCACTCATATACAAACAATGTATTCGCTCAGTTATGGACTATGCTAGCCCATGCTGGGCACCCATTATCTCAAACACACACATAAACACCTTACAGACAATACAAAACAACGCACTTCGTATCATTACAGGATGCACTCAAACAACACCAATAGAACACCTGCATACAGAAACAAAAATACTGAAAGTTAGGGAACATTTAGACATGAGGGGAACACAATTCATGGCAGCAGCGACAACCACAACACCCTTGCCACTACATGTACAATCATGCACCGACACCTCGCACCATTAAGGTAACACCAGAGAGACATTATAACCAAATCCTCTATTCCATACCACGCCCCACAGACATCACACAGTACAGAAAACACACACACACACACCTAACCTACAAAGCACTGACACGACTCGATCCGAATGCGGTCCTAGGTGGGAAGCCGCCACCCATTAACAGGTCAGAGATCAGCCTGAGCAGATCGGATCGAGTTAACTTAGCACGATTCCGATGTGGACATCACCCCAACTTATGGACATAAACACAAACTAGACAACTTCACAGACGACACCTGCCACCTGTGCCAGGACACACCACAAACAATTGAACACATTATGACAGACTGTACCGCTCTAGCACAACAACGAACACAACACAACATCACTAGTGCGCTGAACCTCTGGTTCCTGGTCCCACATGTCCCACCAGGATTCAAACCATGGCCCCTCTGATGAGGAGATACTTAACGGTCAACGTAAAACATCTATGTACACGAAAGTGCTATATGTGAAAGTGTCGTGCAATGTGAAAAATTCTTCCATATAACATTTCGAAGTCCCGCGCTAACGGAATGAAAATGCTCCCGTTATTTCAGTCAAAACATTTCGGTTAAAATTGTGCCAGATTCGTCGGGCTCGAGTAATTTAAATTAAATAATCACCTGATGCGTTGGTTGTGAACACTGCGAGTGTGTTAGAAAAATCCTTACCAAGTATTCAAGTATGTAGTGGCATCTGGGCGGTTGAAAGAGTTTTAAATCTTGCATTGTATACAGATTTTCATTCCCACAGGTTTATTAATCAGTTACCTCCTAGTTACTCCATCTGGCTGTTACTGTTGACTTAGTACTTGGTTCCATTTTTCAGTTCATGTTTCATAGAACTAACAGGCCTCATGTTCATCCCTTTCTGAGTGTTCTGGAATTGGCCCCAGAACTGAAGAGGGTAATGGTGTGCTTTCTCTATTGCTGTCCCATCCCAATAATAATAAACCCAGCACTTGATGTAGGAACAGTGGAAGTTCTCCTGGAACAAGGTGTTTTGGTCTTGGAGGATGTAAATAGCCTTACTGGCTGAGCTCCTCCATATAAAACTTCAAACAATCAATCAAAAATCCTTTCGCGACGCTGTCGGAAAATTAGAACAAATTCTGAAGTCTGGTTTAGAAGCCTTAACTTAGGCTGCTAACTGAGCCAAGTATGGGAAGTGCTAACGTTAGTCTTAGTAAGGTTAAGCCTGAGCCTAATGTCATTATGTCAGTGACAAGGATACAGGTCCAAGTGAAGTTAGGTCTGATGAATGGCATAAAGTCAAAGGTCAGGCAAGGAATAGGCTTAGAATAATAATAACGACTTCACCCACGATTTAAATTTCATTTGAAAAACATGAAGCTACTGGGGCCTAACGAGGTTATCCAAGTCGTGAGCTACATTCATTATATTTCATTTGGAAATCGAAACCACTCGGGCCTATCGAGGCTGCCCAAGTCATTTACCTTGAAGCGCTTCTACCTCAAGGGTGCACTGCTCCCACGAAGTCCGCTCAGCGCCTCCAGAGGCGGGGCCATGACGTAGTTGCCACCCTTCTTTTCTTTTGCTCTTGCCATACAATTTGGTCCATGACTGAATTTGTGAGGGCTGGTCTGGCTGAGGAATACCCTGGCACTGTGGGTTGGTCGGGTATGTTGGTTAAAAACATGTCCAAATGTTTTTTAAAAGTATCTACTGGGACTGCACTTATATCTCTAAGGTACTGAGGCAAGGAGTTAAACAGGTGAGGGTAATTATGTTGCTGACCACAACCTGAACTTTTGGTCAAAAATACATTTTTCAAGTGTATTTTGGTGTGCTCTGTTCAAATATGACCTTCATTTCTTGTGCAAATGAATAGAAATATGTGTTTGGGCCATGCAATGACAACTGTATTTCTATTCATTTGCATAAGAAATGGTCATATTCGAACAAAGCACACCAAAATACACTTGAAAAATGTATTTTTGACTACATTTTATACAATAATGCATAACCTAACATAACTTACCTAACCTATTTATTAAGTGAAATAAGTGTTTACATACTGATATTATATATATACTGGATGTATAATTGCACCAAACCACACATTTGTTCTTTGGGTTGGTCTTCTGGTGGCTGCAATAAAATGAATGCTGGTCTTCACGAAAAAGACAAAGATTATGGCATTTGGGACAGCACCATGATCTAGGTAGTATACCATGTTTTTTAAAAAATTCTATAGATGCACTATTGTTATGACCAAAACATTTGATACACTGTACATAGGTAAATCAGAGAACAACCTTTACAGACATTGTAGAAAACTGCTAGTAAGTCTAAAATTCTGCTGATTGGATGAGCAAATGTTTATATATACTACACTAGTGTAGCATGACATCATACTACCCCTGAATACAAATGAATATTAACCCCTTAATGACGGGAAGCCATTATACAGGGTGTACATAAAGTCAGGATCTATTTTTGTGAAGCACTTGGAAATTATATGGAATTCAATCATAAAATGATAAAGTGGTAACATTTATTAAATAATTAAGAGTAGGATTCGACGTGACGCCCATCAGTATCCCTGCACAGCTCAAATTGTTCCGCAACATTTCTAAACACATTCTGGAGCATTTGCGGGGTTATGTTATCTGCAGCAGTTTGTATACGTGTACGTAAGTTTTCAAGACTCGTAATCTTCGTCTGATAGATGTGCGATTTGATAAAGCCCCTTGCAAAGAAATCTAAAGGGGTTAAATCTGGTGATCTTGCTGGCCAAGGACTGTCCCTTCCATGTCCGATCCAGCGATTTGGAAAACGTCCATTTAGATAATCCTGAACAATTTTGGCATAGTGACAAGGAGCACCATCATGTTGATAGATGACAGTACTAACAATCCTATCCCCATCGTCTATCAACATGATGGTGCTCCTTGTCACTATGCCAAAATTGTTCAGGATTATCTAAATGGACGTTTTCCAAATTGCTGGATCGGACGCGGAAGCAACAGACCTTGGCCAGCGAGATCATCAGATTTAACCCCTTTAGATTTCTTTGCATGGGGCTTTATCAAATCGCACGTCTATCAGATGAAGATTACGAGTCTTGAAAACTTACGTACATGTATACGAACTGCTGCAGATAACATAACCCCGCAAATGCTCCAGAATGTGTTTAGAAATGCTGCGGAACAATTTGAGCTGTGCAGGGATACTGATGGGCGTCACATCGAATCCTACTCTTAATTATTTAATAAATGTTACCACTTTATCATTTTATGATTGAATTCCATATAATTTCCAAGTGCTTCACAAAAATAGATCCTGACTTTATGTACACCCTGTATTGGCATGAGGCTTTCAGTGCTCATATGATGGGCATGCCACCCATTGTGAAGGGGTTAAGAAAGTTACAGCTATTTAAAGTTTACCCAATATTTTCATTAAAACTAAGGAAAATATTGTGAAAAATTTCTGAGTTTGATGAATGTAGTCACCAGTGTCCAGGAATTAAAGATTGCAAAGTTATTAGGAATAATGGAGAAAAAGTGAAAATGCAAGTGTTTATTGCTTTGCAATAATTCACCAAAGATTCAAATAATCCCAAAATTTGGTTTAGTAGTTTTGCAAGACTGCCTCCTCTGTGGTGTGTCCTCGCTGGTAGTAGTATGGTATGCATTCAGTTTATGTATGTACATTAGTGTGTCCCAATTTTTTTTGTTCCTGAAGTTTGTCATGCACACCCCCCTAATTTCTTCCACTCGTGAAAACATGCCAGCAAGATGAATTTCATTCGTGTTCTTTAATTTTAAGGGTCCCCTCAAACCATGTGTTACTATTGCTGAATGGCTACTCTCTACCTTATACTAATTGTAGCATATTTCTTTTCAGGTTATGGATACAAGAAAGCAGGAGACTGTGTGGTTGGTGGGGGTGTTGTGAAATGAACCCCTGGAAACGCTGTGTCAACTCCCGACAGTGGGAGATGTTCTTCGATGTCTGTTGTTCTTCACTCGGAAGAAAAAAACGTCCATGGTGGAAGCTGCCAATGTGGTAGCTGATGAGGTTATGGCGGTGTGGGCTCGGGCATCTATTCCAACCTCCCACAAGCCCAAGTGCGTCAAGAGGATCAAGGCCGTCTCCACGGACTATGAGAAGGTTGCCAGAAACCGAAACCATGGAGGAGAGAAGCAACTGGAGTGGGAAAAGGGATTCCAAGCCAACCTGAATACACTGTTCGAAACAGCTCATGCCAACGCCATGAAACTCATCAAAGTCCCTGAAGATCGAGACTTTCTGAATGACCAGCGAACCGTGCGGAAGATGTTACATCGGAGGAGAGGACCTGGAGTTTGCTCGCAGGCAGCGGAGTGGAGAAACGCCGAGCAGCTGAAGAGAAGAAGAAGAAAAGCCGCGAAGAGATGGACTCACTGCAAGCAAAAGGAACGGTGAAAAGTGGGTCTTCTTCTTCTTCGGAGTCCATGGCTGAAGCATCCAATGATGATGTCCAATATGTCCTCTCTTGGTCCTTCAGCTCCTCGATCCGCTCCCAAGGACGGCCAAGTGTCGGCAAGGAGGATCATCCAATATCCCAATTTTGCTGCAGCCCTGGATCGAACTGGAACCTCAGTACGCCAAGCGATGCACATTGTGGCTCCAGCACTCGCTGCCACGGGGAGTGAGTTATCCTCAGTCACCTTGTCCAAATCAAGTCTTCACCGTTCACGGCAGAAGTCCAGGAAGAACTTGGTAGCCGGAATCAAGACCGAATTCAATCCTGATACGCCGCTTGTCGTCCACTTTGATGGCAAACTCCTCCCTGATTCGGATGGAGGGAAATCGGATCGCATACCAGTGATGGTCAGCGGGAAGAATCTTGAGAAGTTGTTGGCAATCCCAAAAATCCCTGACAGCACGGGACAGCGGATGGCTGGAGCTGTTCTGAAGGTGCTGGACGATTGGCCGCAAGTTCAACCATGGATTGCCGGTCTCTGCTTCGACACAACAGCGGCGCTTGTACGATTATCCAGGACCAAATGGACCACCGCGTTCTTTTCCTGGCTTGCAGACACCACATGATGGAATTGGTAATCACCTCAGTTTGACCTGTTCTTCAGGTCTTCTGGCCCCGAAATTGCGCTGTTCGCTCGCTTCAAATCCCAATGGGAGTTCATCGACCAGAAGCAGGTTTCTCCGTTCAACGGCGATGGCCCAAGTGACATCCTTTCGGAATGGGTGGCGTTGAAAAAAGAGCAGATTGTCCACTTCATTGAAGACCAGCTTGAAGTTGGCCACCCAAGAGACGATTACCGGGAGTTCCTGATCCTCGATGGTCATGGCAAACGAGATCTCCGGTACAATCGTCCTGGAGCATACCACCGGGCCAGGTGGATGGCCAAAGGCATTTACTGTCTTAAGATGTTCATCTTCCGAAGCCAATTCCACCTGACTGCTCACGAGGTCCGGTCACTACGCAGGATAAACGTCTTTGCCATCACCATCTACCTCCAGAGGTGGTTCGAGGCTCCATTGACAGCGGACGCGCCCGTCAATGACCTGGAGCTGTTGGAGGACCTAGAGCGGTACAAGGCGGTGGATCATGATGTAGGTACTGCCGCATTGATGAAATTCCGGGGCCACCTCTGGTACCTAAGCGAAGATTTAGCCGGACTCGCTATGTTCTCCTCCAAAACCACCGATGTAGAGAAGATGGCCATGCTCCAAAACCTGCACAAGAAGACCGAAAACCCAAAAGATCTGCGTCGGCTGGAGGGAAAGAGTGTCTTGACTGTGAGATGGTCGGATTTGAGCACCTTGGTCACGAAAAGGACTCAAAACCTTTTTCATTGCCTGAAGCTGCCGGTTCCAAAACCCCAAAGATCTCAAAGGATGTGCACCATCGTTGAAGTCTGTGAATGACGCGGCAGAACGGACGGTGAAACTGGCGGAAGATTTCAACGAGGGCCTGACAAAAAACGAGGAGGAATGGCAGCTCGTGTACCAAGTCATCGAATACCACTGCCAGCAGTTCCCCTCAGCAGACAAAAAGATCCTCTGTCCCCCGAAATGAAATGTGCCATTAGGAAGAATTTCCATTTCCTTTAATTTAGTCATTAGAAAGAATTTACATTTCATTCTTCCATTCTAGAATGATTAATGCTGAGCATTTACGTTTGTTCATATAGGGTCGAATAAACAAGGTCAATGAGGGGACCCTTCCCCTCCTAATAGGCCAATGAAATTTCGCCCATTTTTTCCTTTCTGCAAGTGTAATTAATTAAAGGGGTGTGCAATTTGACTCTTGCAAATTTTTATTTTCACATGTGAGGCTGGGACACCCTAATGTACATATCATCAAAATCCTAAATTGTAGCTATGGGCTTTGGGAGTGAAGGGGCTGGACTACAAGAAACTTTTGGGGCTTTCAGTGTGTGATATCAGCAATGAGGCATATATGTCAAGATTGCCCATGACAGCAGAGTGCAAAGGCTTTCCTAGAAGGATTAGATGTAATAGAGAATTGGCCTGACTCAGAGATTTGCTATAAACACTGGGTCACAGTAGACTTGCACTGTCACAGAAACAGTTGAAAACATCAATGATTTTGTAAATTCATTGAGTAATAGGATTGTTAGTCTTACAAGGCATCATTTCATCAGTAAATGTCAAGCAGAGTATTTAAAAAATCTTAAGGATAGTTTACCATTAGATGAATGTTGGTGGTGGGGGATTTTGCAGAGAATTATTCATTTATTGTTCAGGATGCTGCTCAAGGTTCCACTGAGAAAATTCACAGTGCACAGTACACCCATTTGTTTTCTATTGGAAACACTGGAAATCTTCACCATGAGAGTATTGCCTTGTTTCAGATTCCCTAAAACACAGTACTGTCACTGTGTATTTTTCCTCAAAGAGCTGATACCTACTCTTTGTACAAAACACCAATATCTAACAAAAATTCATTATTTTCTGATGGATGTGCAGCTCAGTATAAAAACAAACATGCTCGTTTAGTGATTATTCACTTAGCGATAAGTTTTTCAGGAATGTAACCCAATCATTAAATGAGGGATACTTGTACAGTGGATACCCCCTAATTTGTACTCCCATGATTAATTTTTTCCTTTAATTTGATTAGCATTTGGAGTATGAATTATTTGAGAAAATTTTGTAAATTTTCTAAAAAAAAAAAAAATGCAGAATAAGTGGAAAATGTACAAAATGAAGATAGTGAGAAAAATTCATACTTATTTAAAAAAATGTAAATTAAGTGAAAAAGTGTGAAATTGAAATAGTGAAGAAAATTTCACACAATGAATGAATTAACCCAAATATAGTATGAAAATACCATATGGGCCATCTACAAGTACCAATGCAATGCTTTGTCCAATGCCTGCCAGATCACCTGCACATTAGGGTGGATCGATTTTACATTTTTTTCGATTTCCATATTCTAATAGAGACAAAAACTTGCGCATGCATGAGAAAATAGCCTCTGCAAAATCTTAGGTTAATAGGTAATCATCTTCTGCCCCCGGCAGAGCGATGAAAATCATATTTTAGTAGTCAAAAACATATTTTTAAACCCTAGCCTAGAGTCATAAAATTTTGCATGTGTTATTTCATGCCTAAGCAACGATATAAATGCTATGGGAAATATATAAATGCATTATTTAAGACAAAGAGCCGATTTGAAAATATGTATAATATACATATTTTCAGATTGGCTCTTTGTCTTAAATAATGCATTTATATATTTCCAATAGCATTTATATCATTGCTTAGGCATGAATAACACACAGGCAAAATTTTATGACTCTAGGCTAGGGTTTAAAAATACGTTTTTGACTACTAAAATATGATTTTCATCGCTCTGCCGGGGGCAGAAGATGATTACCTATTAAGCTAAGATTTTGCAGAGGCTATTTTCTCATGCATGCGCAAGTTTTTGTCTATTAGAATATGGAAATCGAAAAAAATGTAAAATCGATCCACCCTACTGCACATGCTCTAACATGTTGGGGAGTATGAAAAAGTGTGAATTAGAGGGGGGATAGATTTTCTGAAAATGTGACTTATACAACACATTTTGTACATTTTGGTTAATTCATAAATTCCCTTAATTCAGCAGGGGTAGAGCCCCAAAAGTGTTGAATTAGGGGTATCCACTGTATATTTATCAGAGAATGGCCAGCCAGGGGAGTGGTTTGGTCTCGTACATTGAGTGATTTGACTTCAGTTTAGAATGATAGTATTAAATTAGACAACAGGGTAGAATCAATTTTGGTTGCTATTTGTATACACTTGGACCTCACTAATTTGACAGTCAGTATTTTGGATATCACGATAATTCAGCTATTTTTTTGCATGTTGAAATATCAGGCAAATTTTGGAAGATTTGGTGAAATTTGCCTGATATTTTGACACAGAAAAATAGCTGAATTATCATATCTGAAATACCAAGTGTGAAATTAGCGAGGTTTGTATCAAGTAAAAAGTAATTTGGATAAGTGCATTTTATGGGCCTCCAAACCAAACATAGGAAGTTGATGATTGTATGGTTCACAAAATAAATAAAGGTTGTAGTGCAAGAACATTAATTATGGGAGATTTCAACCTCCCTCATATAGATTGGAGAAAATAATAGGGAAGGTAACTACTTCATTGAGTGCTGTAATGATCGCTCTTAATGCAATTTGTAGACAAACCAACTTGGGATCAAGCAATCTTAGATAAATTGTTTCTATCTTATGAGGTTATTAGGGAAGTTTGCTTTCATTTGGCCTGTCCCAAAGAAGGGTGACCACTCTGAACCCTCCAACTATCATTCAATTACTTTGATTTTTTGCTTTTCTAAAGTTTTTGAATCTGTCCCCAACCCTTTAAGGATGAAAGGTACAAATTGCTAATGTTTCAAATACAAGCATTCATAACTTAACCCTACAAAAAATTCAGAGCTTAAAGGGTTAATAGGAAGATTCTTAAAGACCTCTCTTCTCAGTCTTCTTTCAGATAGGCAAGATACACACGAATGCTTGATGGATATTGGGGGAATAGTATTGTGATTAATGATAAGTGGAAAAAATGGATGGACTGTACTGGTAATATTTCTATACAGTAATCCTCTGATTTATGTGGTAGATGTGTTCCTGAACCTTCCATATAAATTGGGGGAACTATAACATATAATTCAAGATAAAATTAAATAAAATTTAATAAAATACAATAATAATAATAATCTGCCAAAAAAAAAATCAGTTAAATAAATAAATACATAAACTCATCTGTAAAAAAAAGTAAAAAGTAGTATATAATATGTAATAAATAAATAAAAAAAATAATGTTCACCATTAGGGTCTCTTGGAGCTGGCCCCTTAATGACCAGTGCCTTTTTATTTATAAATTTTTTTTAATATTTTTTGGACTGCATTAATCCAAAACTGTGTAAATTGGGGGGTTACTGTAATTATAATTGTTTCTTATTTTCTATAATTATTTCATTGCTTTTATTTATGTATTAGCTACTACTGCCATAACTGAGTAGGCTATTGTCCCCAAGCGTCAGTATCTTCAAGCTACCCTGCACACTTTCATGTTTCTGGGTTCGTGATAGTCAAAAGACTGGGCAAGGGGATAGTTTCCTCAGGTATCCAGTAGTCTTCAGTGTCAGGTTTTTCTTTCCTTTTTGTCACTGGATTCTGGATGCTATTAGTCCTGATTTCCACACTAATTTTAAGTTCTACAAAGATGATCAATTTATTATTCTGGACAGGGCCGTAACTAGGGTTTAGAAATTAGTGAGGTCCAGATTTTTTTCGAGTGTGGCGGGACGAGCAAAATTCAGACCAAAATGACATCTACAAACACAACCCCAAGCTAAACACAACCCCAAGCTAAACACAACCCCAAGCTAAACACAACCCCAAGCTAAACACAACCCCAAGCTAAACACAACCCCAAGCTAAACACAACCCCAAGCTAAACACAACCCCAAGCTAAACACAACCCCAAGCTAAACACAACCCCAAGCTAAACACAACCCCAAGCTAAACACAACCCCAAGCTAAACACAACCCCAAGCTAAACACAACCCCAAGCTAAACACAACCCCAAGCTAAACACAACCCCAAGCTAAACACAACCCAAGCTAAACACAACCCCAAGCTAAACACCCCAAGCTAAACACAACCCCAAGCTAAACACAACCCCAAGCTAAACACAACCCCAAGCTAAACACAACCCCAAGCTAAACACAACCCCAAGCTAAACACAACCCCAAGCTAAACACAACCCCAAGCTAAACACAACCCAAGCTAAACACAACCCCAAGCTAAACACAACCCCAAGCTAAACACAACCCCAAGCTAAACACAACCCCAAGCTAAACACAACCCCAAGCTAAACACAACCCCAAGCTAAACACAACCCCAAGCTAAACACAACCCCAAGCTAAACACAACCCCAAGCTAAACACAACCCCAAGCTAAACACAACCCCAAGCTAAACACAACCCCAAGCTAAACACAACCCCAAGCTAAACACAACCCCAAGCTAAACACAAAACCCTTGTCTATAATTAAATACTGTACAAAGGGACCTGTTAGCAAAAATACTTTTATTAAAGCTGCATGGAGAATGGTTCAGTCTCTCTCTTTTTTTTTTAGGAAATAATTACCGAGGTCCGGACCTCAGTGACCTCATAGGTAGTTACGGCCATGATTCTGGATCAAGGTTCTCACATCAGCTGTTTATTTCTGGGAGGTTATTCAGGTGACCAGGTCCAACTCGCATGTTAACTGCCAAAGACTTCCCAAAGTTTTATTCATTAAATTTAAATCCTCATCTCCACTGGGCAACAGACTCAACCACTCGGAGTCCAAGAAAGGAACTGGAATTCCAAGGTAAACCTAATAGAAATAAACTCAGCTATGTTTTTTCTCTTTATTATGTCTGAAATAAACACTATTTTATTAAGTATAAAATGCACAAAAAACTGGTAGGTAATGAGTCACAATTAATGAAAACTTCTGGAAACAGATAACAATTAGTGAGATTTGTCAGAAACACTGCATACAATACTGCATTCAAGCCTCATTCCCTCACCATAGACATGATATTGATATACTTGAAGGGTCAACCAAGCTTATCCCTAACTTAAGAAGATTGGAATACAGGGAAAGATTAAAGGATCTGAGTATGTTTAGTTTTGAGAGGCATTGTTTGAAGGGAGATATGATACAGATGTTAAAAAAAATTTCAGGTTTGGACAATTTAGCTGCGACTTTTTCTTATTAAAGTCTGATGGAAAAACTCGAGGGCATAATGAGAAAGTTAGAAAATGGACTTGTAGATTGGATCTATGAAAATACTTTTTCAGTTATAGAGTAGTAGATTTTTGGAATGACTTGACAGGCATATGTAGTAAACAGTAGCTCCTTAGTTTCAAGAAAAATTTGGATGCTTTCATATGACAATGATAAACTTTATTGGCAGGATATAAATCCCATAAAATAGTACAATATTCTTGATGATAAATGGTAAGATAAATTGAACAGTAATAAATTTAAAAAAATAAAAATTAGAGATGTGCCAATTTGCCTTTTTTTGAATCAGCCGATACTGATTTATATCAACTTTTTAAAAAGAAATTAGCCGATCTGGCTGATTTCTTTTTAGCTAGTTTTCCCTGCTTTAATGTTTAAATTACTTTGTTAGCTTTCAGCTAAATAGAGATATGGAGTGCTGATAAAAATAATCTGACTGGTATCTGGTATATTATAAACAGTTAAACATAATGTCTTACACTGCCCCAGTGTGGGAACACTTTATTGTTAAAGAAACTGATTGCAGCACAGCAATATGCAAATTATGCAAGACAAGTTTCAAAGAGTCATGCTGGAAAAGGAGCAAAGCACTACACAACAAGTAATTTGGGACAGCACTTAAAAAGAAAACATCCATCGATGCATACAGAATTGGAAGCAAAAAAGAAATGGGGGAACAACAATCAAGATACAGCTGATAAGCCTAGCATTTCCAGTACCACCAGTAAGCCTACAATGTTTCATCATCAGACTATCGCTGATGCATTCAAAAGAACACAGCCATGGGATATTGACAATCTACGAGCGCAGTGTATCACAGATAAGATACTTAACATGATTTTGTTTGACAATCAAACATTTTCTATAGTAGATGATGATGGCTTTCGTGAACTCGTACATTATCTGGCTCCAAAATACAATATGCCATCATGGAAGTACTTGACTGAGAAGAATATGCAAACCCAGATCAAAGCTTCTCTCAGCCATGAGTGTTCATATGTATCATTGACTAGTGACATCTGGACAGCCAAACAACATGGAATCATTCATCAACCTCACTGGCCATTGGTTAACTGAAGACGTTCATCAACAGTCAGCAGTACTTGCAGTACAAAATTTCCCTGAATTGCACACAGGTGCGAACATAAAGGAGATGCTCAATGGATTGCTCATTTCTTGGAGTACCAATAAAGAGAAAGTTCATGTAGTTGTTCGAGATGGCACAGCAAATATTACTCTAGGATCAAGACTGATGGGGGTAGACTCAATTCATTGCTTTATTCATCAGTTACAGCTATGTATTCATACAGGAATTTTATCACAAAGAACTGTCACTAACATCTTGGGCAAGTCAAGAAAGATAGTTGGACATTTTCATCATTCATCAGTAGGAACTACGGAACTCAAAGCCCTTCAGAGTAAAATGGGTCTTCTTAAAAATTCACAACCATTAGTTTTGGTAGCAGATGTTTTAACATTCTGGAACTCAACATTTTACATGCTCCAGCAACTATTCATTTGAAGGAACCAATTAGTTTATATGCATCTAGTAATAACTAGTGATGGGATGATACCAAAATTTTTAACGATTCCGATTCCGATACCACTAAAAAGTCTCTATTCCAATTCCGATTCTCAATATTTTTAAATATAATTCTATACTTGTTTTTCTCGAAATTGTCATATTTTACTCTGGTAAGATTAACTATTTACATTATGAGTATGGTAATATAAATTATAAAAGATTGGTTTAAAAATAAAAATCAACTAAGTTGTAACAATTCATTTTAATCTTCTTGATTACACATCATGGATATACATGTTTTAATGTATAGCTACAATACAATAAAAATAAAATTTGTTATCCTTTCATTTAAATTTTAAAGTTTACATTGCAAAACTGGTTCAATTAAAAGTTAAAGAATCGTTTTAAGAATCGGAAATCATGGTAAATTCTCTCTATTCCAATTCCTGAAAAATGCTCGATTCTTCCGATTCTTGATTCCGATTCCGATTAATCGTCCCATCACTAGTAATAACAATATCACCAATCTGAGTGGGAATGAATGGAAACTGCTAGAAAGGCTATTACGTATTCTTCAACCCTTTGGAGAGGTAACCAGGGAAATGAGCAAAGCTTCTGCTTTAATTTCACAAATCATACCAAGTGTGGCAACATTGGACCACTACTTGGGAAAAGAAGACAATCAAGACTGAGGTGTAAAGACTACTGTACCAAAGCCGAGATTCTGGCTGTCCTTCGAAAATGGCTCTTGAAGACTGATGATGTACCACAAGCACAGGGCTGTTTCTAGCCATTAGGGGGGCCCTAAGCAGTATACTCATTTGAGGTCCCACCCCTCCATCCACCAACTCACACCTTACTACATCACTTCAGCACACACATACTAAAAATGGCTATGTTAATAAAAAACAATTATGAAACTGTTTTAATGAAACATTTATGTCCAAAACAACAAATATGTACTTTCAGAAGACAGACAGAAAAAATACTCATGAAATTCCTGAAAATTAGCTTATACATTATTTAGAATAAATGACAAAGAACTGTGTATAAAAAAATAATGCAATTATCAACTACTAAACAATTACTAACTCTACAATACAATTGTGTAATAGCTAACAGTTATACAGAACAGTTTGTATCTTCAAAATGTTTGCCTCTTAGATTTTTTCTGGGCAAAATCATCAATAACATCATCAAATGAAATCTCCCTACCAACGTCCTGGTTGATGCTTATGATGCCAAGGCCACTGAGGCAATCCTGCCCCATTGATGATCTAAGGTAGTTCTTGATTAGCTTCATCTTAGAGAAGCTCCTCTCGGCTGACAGTACTGTCACAGGTAGAGTGCAGGCAATTCTTAGTGCAACCCAGAGATTGGGGTATAGTTCCTCCAGTTGCTTCTGATGAATGAAGGAGAGAAGCTCCAATGCAGTCATGTTGTGTGAAGGTAAAGTTGGCAAGTTCTTAATTTCGAGGGCCAGTTCTCTTCCATCAATGTCAGAGTCAGCTCCAGAGCTCAGTATCTTAGAGAGCTTTTCACACTTGCAGGACAAGTCTTCCTTGTTCATTGTGGTGAAGTTTAGGAGAATCCCAAATATGTCCCTCACATCATCTAATATTTTGAATCTCTCATTTATTGACCCGATGGCACAATCCACCACCACATTGAAAAATTTGACTTCCAGCCTCTTTAAGGCTTATGTAAATGGTTCGTCAGGAGCTTCGTAAGCAAAGTGCTTTTTTGTGGATCTGAGCCTCTTCTCCTTCAGCACAGCCTCCACATTCATTTCCTCACATATGTCCCTAGCTACAACTTGTGCTGCAACAAAACCTGTTTCTGTAGCTGGTGAGTGAGTCTCTTGTTTTTGTGAGGAGGTTGACTGCCACATCAAACTGCATTGTAGGAGACTGCAGAAGTTTGCTCACATGGTTAACTGAATGAAGAATGTCATACCATACGACTGCAAATCTGAAAGTGATAAGACCCTACCTCCTCTGCAAGTGCTTGTGCTTCAGTCATGGCATGGTTTCTGGCTTCTAACAGGGCCTCTCTGATGTTGTGGCTCTGGTATCACACAGCCTCAATGCTCTTAAGCCAGCTCTCCCACCTGGTTTCACTCCAAGACTTTAGTGTTATGTTCACATGCTTCTTTAGGATTGTCCATCTCTGTATAGCTGCTGCAAAAAGGTTGTACGATTTTTGTACATTGCTAAAGAAGCTGATGGCATCTGTGGAAGCTTTAGCTGCATCAGCCACTACAAGATTCAGAGTGTGAGCCCTACATGGAACATAGAGTGCATGACAGTTCTTCTCTAATAACCTTGCCTGAACACCTTTGTTCTTGCCCTTCATATTCGCTCTGTTGTCATATGACTGTCCTCTGCAGTCATGAAAGTGAATATTCAGTTCATCTAGTCTCTTCAGAATCAGAACTGATAAACCCAGGCCTGTACTTTCTGAAGCCTCAAGAAAGCCCAAGAAGTATTATTTTATTTCTGGTACTTCACCCATTTTAACAGTTCTGATAATAATTGACATCTGTTCTTGGTGGCTTATGTCTGGAGTGCAGTCTAAAATGAGTGAGTAATATTTAGCTTGTTTTATTTCTGCAACAATGGCATCCAAGATCTTCCCACTAATGGACCCAATGAGCTCATTTTGAATGATGTTTCCTAGGTAACTTGAATGATTATATTGGCCACTTTACTTTAGACTGCTGCATGACTCCAGATTTGAAAAAATTTACTGGAGCATAGCTCTGAATTTACTTTTTTTTCCCTTAACCACTAGATAGGTTAATGATAGTAAACTCTTGAATTGACGACATACCAATTACAAATTGTTTTAGCTAAACATAATAATACAATAATGTACAGTTTATAACTCGCCTTAAATTTGTAAACTAAGTGAGCTTTTAGAC
Organism: Bathynomus jamesi; assembly: GCA_023014485.1. Lineage (NCBI taxonomy): Eukaryota > Metazoa > Arthropoda > Malacostraca > Isopoda > Cirolanidae > Bathynomus > Bathynomus jamesi. The sequence continues at coordinate 200,562 of JAJOZX010000944.1, forward strand.
TTTATTCAGAATCACACTTCAAATCTGAGATCAGGCCTTGACTATACCAATATGGTTCTTGACAATATCATTGGTTTTAAGAGACCAAAACTCAAATCTGATACTCGCATGGTTAATTATGAATTTGATCAATTTGATAGATTTGTGGAAAATTATGTGTTTTTTGATCATCCACAAGAGAAAGAAATTAGTGCCAAGTTCTATATATTGATTTCCTATGTAACAAAGATTACGTTGCAAGTAGCTCAAAAAACCACAGTTAGTGCAGAATTTGTAGAAAATATATTTTATAAAGGAGGGGGGAAAACTGTTATGTTAAGAGTGATGGAAACAATTTCCAAATTAGCTAATGGAGGAAATGCAAATGATGTAGTTTCTGAATTTAAGCACGATACCACAGGGCAGCAAAAGGAACTAACAGCTGAGGATTACATCCTAAATGAAGTTTACAAATACATCAAGAAACGTTCTGATTACTACCAGGTTGCTGAAGTTGCTAGACCATCCAGAACCAGATCTGAAAGTAGTTTTACAAAAGACTCAGTGATAAATTGGCTGACAGAATATATAGAACAGCTGTGGAAAGGAATCACAGAGAGATTAAAGCATTTTGATAAAGATGGATCAACTGCCTGGAGTGAAGCACCAGCTGAAGGGACATTCTCCATTCTTGGTTACATTGTTGAACACAAAGGATCCATTAAGCCATCTCATTTGACTAAGCTGTGCAGAATTGTGAAGGAGGGTCCAGCTCCAGGCACTAGATCTGCTGTAATGATCACACAGAAAGCCATTGATCAGTGGCCAAGCATACATGGCGGTAAATTCACAACAAATGCCTACATGCAAGGTTTAAATAAATAAATGATGAAATCTTTATAATTTTTATATTAATTCCTTTTTAAAAGTATTAAAATTTTAAATACATATAAAATAAAAATCCCGGGACGAAGACAGATTTTATCCCGGAATCCCGGGATAAACAAAATGACTCAAAATGACAATCCCTACTTGCCACTTCTTCATTCAGACGATATAACTTAAATTCCATTTGAACTGGTTACCAAAAAATTATAAAGGTATGTAATACAGACAGAGTATTGTTTGACCAATTGCAGTTGTTTATATAGTACAGGGTGGCCCAAAAGTCAGGACACAGGCAAAATAGTTTCATGCATTATGTTGGTCTGTTCATAATAAATGCTCACTCTGAGACCCATTAGCCTCAATGCACTTCTCATTTCTTTAAATTGCTCAATCACTTTTCTGACAGTTGAGAAACCAATATTTTTTCTCCCTTGGATTTGCTGATTAAATTCATCTGTGATACTTCGGTATGTACTTCTCTTGCATACATGAAGACCAACTTCACTCGCTCATCTTTTGTTAATTTCCCATCCATGTCTCACCTGGAACAGAGAACTATTAATATAAATCAGTTTTCCCCAATGTGTCCTGACTTTTTGGGCCACCGTGTATATACTTAAAAATAATATAATTAATGAATAAAAGTTATGAAGTGTAAAACATTTAATTATTTTGAAGAATATATACATTTTTTAAAATAATAACAGAAAATCTAAACTAAGGAATATTCTAAGTTAAAAGGTAAAAAAAAACTGCAGTAGCTACTTTGAATAAGTTAGCTACTCTAAATGAATTTGCATCAGTTTAACCACTCAGAAAGGTACAGGGTGTTTGTAAATATTATCTTTACAAATTCAAACCCTTTTAAAATACAAATACAGTAAACTCTCATCCAATGTGGGGGTTAGGTTTCTCGAGAATGGCGCATTAGGTAAATCTGCGTTGGACAAACTTAATACCTTATGGGGATATGTGAATGTGGCTGCATAAAGTCTCCCATTAGTACTTAGATATGTAGATTTTTTATTCACACACAAATGAATTTCCCTACCTATATTGTATATGAACTAAGAACATAATAAAATCATAAACATAATGATATTTACATATGATAAATAAAAATATATTAAATGAAAATAGCAAACAGACATGAATAGAATCTACAAGTGGATGGAAGACAACAATATGAAGTTTAACACTGAGAAATTTCAGCTGTTAAGGTATGGAAAAAGAGGACCTAAAATCCATGGAATATTATACCCCAAATGGATGGGAAATTCAGAGAAATTCTAGAGCAAAAGATTTAGGGGTTGTAATGACTGATGATGCAAAATTTGAAACACAAAATAAGGTAGCAGTAAACAGAGCAAAGAGAATAACTGGGCAGATAGTGAGAACCTTTAAACGAAGGGATAGGAATATAATGATTCCTCAACTGAAAACCCTGATCATACCCAAATTGGAATACTGCTCAGCATGGCTGGATTGAGGTCCTTGTAGGCCCTAGGCACTTCTGTTTCGCAGGCCCTTTGGTGGATGCATTTTTATGGATGTATTGATTTCTGTGGGTAGATGGATGATCAAAATTATTTTGAATAATTTTTTTAATTCTAAAAATAATAATAATTAATTTCAAATCATTTACCCATATACAATTTTGCTGTTTTTTCTCATTTGAGAAAAACTGTCCCCAATCAACCATGGGACAACAACGCTTGTCTTCCCTTGCACTACTCTCTGTTGAGAATGAGATTGTGTGAAAAACATCATTTGAAGATGATTTTGCAATAAAAAAAAATCTCAAAGTTCATCTCTGGTATTAATTTCTTGCATTTTATGAAAAAAACTGATTGACATGAGACTGCCTCTTTATATATACACCGTGCCTATATATATTATATATATATATACACAGGGGTTGGACAAAATAATATGAACACCTTGATAAATGGCAGTTTTTATTCTTAATATGGAGTTGGTCCTCCTTTAGCGGCAATAACAGCTGCAATGCGTCGGGGAATTGATTCATACAGCTTTTGGACAGTGGCTAGAGGAATCCTGAGCCATTCTTCGAGCAAACCCTGCTCCAGTTCCTCCAAAGATGCAAGCAGTGGGAATTGGCTTCTGACCTGCTGCTCCAACTGACACCACAGATGCTCGATAATGTTAAGATCCGGGGATCGTGGAGGCCAATCCAAGCATTCTACTTCACTAACATGCTCTTCAAACCAGTTTTTAACGATCCCAGCAGTGTGGATTGGTGCATTATCATCCTGGAAGACGGCACCGCCATTGGGAAACAGCGTTTGGACCATGGGATGGACCTGGTCAGCCAATATTGACAGATAGACCTGGGCGTTAACCCTACCATGCAGTACTACAGCTGGGCCAAGAGTATTCCACGATATTGCTGCCCAAACCATCACAGATCCACCTCCATGCTTAACGGTTGGGGTCATAAGCATCTTTAGGCTGTCTCCAGACGTAAACTCGACCGGAACATGGAAATAGCGTAAAGGAGGATTCGTTGGAGTAGACTACATTCTTCCACTGGTCCATTGACCAATTCTTATGGTCATTACACCATTTTCTGTGCCGCTCAATGTTGATGTGTGAAAGGAAGGGTTTGGCAATTGCAGCCCTCCCATGGTATCCAGCTCTATGGAGCTTGCGACATACAGTTCTGGTCAATACCAGGCTTGCAAGATGCTGGTTAAGCTCTGCAGTCACTTTTGGAGCTGTGGTCTTATGGTTCTTTGTCACAATGCGCTTTAGCACCCGGTGGTCTCAATCACACAGCTTCTTCTTGCGTCCACTATTGCATTTGTTGGTGCTTGTCTTTCCATGGTTTTGGTATGCAGACATGACCATAGAGACTTCCTCTGGATACATTGAACATCTGAGTGGTTTTCGTCACCGATGCACCAGCCATCCACGCTCCGACAATTTGCCCTCTTTGGAACTCTGACAGGTCTTTCATAACTGCTAATTCATAATTCACTCAGATCTGTAAAAACATGAGGGTTATAACATGACGTATACACTCTCTGTTACGCATTTAAATAGGTTTGCCAGTCATTTGACTGTTTACTTTGTCTGAGCAGTCCGTAAAGATAACCGGTGAAATCGGCGGGTGTTCATATTATTTTGTCTAACCCCTGTAATATATATATATATTATATATATATATATATATATATATATATATATATATATATATATATATATATATATACACAGGAAGAGATCTTTGTTACAGTTTTTATCATACAAATAAAAAAAAAGATGTAAAAAAAATTTTTGGCAGTCTCTTAGTTTTTGTAGGCCCTAGGCACAGTGCCTACTATGTCTATTGGATAATATGGCCCTGCTACTTGGTCCTAATATCCCCATATAAAAAAGAAGACAGACAGCTAGAAGGGATTTGGAGAAGCTTCACAGCCAAGATCAAGGGGTGCAAAGAACTAAATTACTGGGAAAGGTTATGTGAACTAAACATATATTCACTGGGAAGGAGAAGAAAGAGAGACACCATTATTTACACTTCGAAAATAATGGAGAAACTAGTCCCTAATCTTAGTCTGACTGTAACTCCCCAAACAATGGTGGAAAGTAGAAAAGGAAGACTGTGTCATGTTCCCAAATTAAAGGTGAGACAAGGAACATCCTTAACCTTGAAAGAAAATAATTTTGTTGTGAGAGGACCAAAACTGTTTAATCAGCTGCCCAAAGACCTAAGGAACATGAATGGTGTTGCAGTGGACATTTTCAAAAGAAGATTAGATGTCTGGCTCAGAACAATCCCCAATGAGTCAGATATACCTGGCTATGTGAGGTGGAGAGTACAAGATATACCTGGCTATGTGAGGTGGAGAGTACAAGAAACCAACTCACTACTTCACCAGGCCAACTTGAGAGGAGGGGTGACAAGCTTGACCTTTGTAAAATGAGGAATCATCACACACAACCTTTGAAAGGAAAGGAAAGCACATATCTTTACTCTTTTGGATGGTGTGTATGGTAAACTCATTCACGTGATACTCGCAGCCAAGTGATGTTATGCTCATACCACCACACAACTTATCTAGAATCTTTATTTTTTTGGCTAATGTCATAACCTTACGACTTTCTCTCTTCACTATCACTTGCAGATGCTTTGTTTTGGTACCATACTGCTGTCTAAGTGTAATAGCAAAATATGACAAAAATAATCCAACAACTTTACTGAACTTAGCGTTAGTTGGACTGAGACAGAGGGTGATGCAAGGGGTAACACGAGAGGGAGTGAGATGCTGGAGTGTTGGAGAGTGTAGGAGAAAACACTAGTGTGCAGTGGTACAGGTACAGTACTACTGTACTAGAGCATGTTTGGTGGACCATGTATAATCAAATTTTCCGCTTTCAGCAAATAATTGTTTGCATTTTTTTTTCCCATGTATAAGCAAATTCATGCTGGACAAATACACATTGGATGAAGGTTTACTGTACTAATGAAGCTATATGGGTCATTCCAGGACAAATCATGCAAAAAAAATGAAACGTAACCACTCTGACTGATTTTTCTCAAATTTGGTATATAAGGTTGATTTGTGCAAAAGCATGAACTCTCAAGTTTTAGTGCAATCAGAGTAACTGTTCAAAAGTTATGGGCACCCCCATTTTTGGGGTGGGAGCTGGCCCCTTAATGTTTAAAAGTCCATAACTCAGTCCCTAATTGAGCTAGGAAAAAAGTTTAAAAACCATTTGAAAGCTCAAATCCTAAAGAATAATTGACTCTAAGTAATAAAATGCATTTAATCAAATAGTTAAAAAGTTATATCAGTTTGAATATTTTTTGGGGGGTGCCCACCCCTATGATACAGATATTCAAGATTTTTTTTGTCATTTTTTACCTCAATTACTCGTCTATATGACTTAGTCAATGACATTGTGTATTTTTTGGCACTTTATTAAAAGGTACTTGCTAGCAAAAAGAAGACATATTAGCCCAAGTTCAGGAATTGGGCTGTACTAACTATATAATAGTTTTATCCTAACTATATATATTGCACACATACACACACATTATTATTAAAATAAGAGAGAATTTGTACTGCCTGTTTGTAAGGTTGACTGGTATCATGCTTGTGTAGTCATGCTACAACTTGTCACAGCAAAATGAGATTGTCTGAAGACTCCTTCCATTAGCATGGACCTTGGTTATTAAGGGTTCAGTTTGCCTTGTGTGACCACATGATAAACACTGCTCATATGTGGTATCTGCTTGCCATATTATTTTAGTGCCTTTCCTATATTGGCTGTGCTTGTGTTTGCCTGTTATCATTAAAAATCATTAACATTTAATATTCTTTCTACTTATTACAGGAACTGAAGTTAATATACAAATTTTAAACATGTCTTACCATTTAAATTATCATAAACAGTGTTGTGACCCCTTTAAGAGACACAAGAAAAGAATCTTAAAGGGTTTAAGAAAATTACCATTAAATGTAACAGAAAAAAATCCTGCACTCCTTAATTGAAAAGTTTGTACAAACTGTTCTGTATGATTAAATGAACTTGAGGAACCTGATAAATTATTTAATAATGTTTTTGAAACTGAGTCATCTACAAATACCTCTTCATTTCAAAGCAGTCCAGGAAGTACACATTTGCAAACTGACAATCCTGGTGAGATCAGTGATATTGAAATCTGTAGAGAACAAAACAAGAACATTCTTGAAGAAATGGACATTTCGCCAATAAAATTCTGTAAGTAGTGTATGAATTATAATTTAGGGACTTATTTTTGTAAAGTATAGTTATCAGAAAATGCATTATATGATTTTTAAAAATCATCTAACACACTATGCAGTTTTATCAAACTTGTAAACATAACATTCTTTAACAATTTAAGGAATCTCAAAAAAATAGTTATGTACAATAAATGAATTCTGATTAGTTATTAAATTATGAAATTTATTGCTGTAACTTACAGTAATTCTAAATTTTGGATGATGCCTTTACTTCAGATGGTATGAACACTGACAGGATATCTAAAAAAGCATCAGACAAATACAACTAGTGTGTATCTACTTTGAAAAAGAATTTTTAAGTCTTTCTTAGCATCTGTGGATAAGGGAGCATCTACATCCAAGAGATTATGCATGGAAAAAGAATTAGAAAGGTAAGGATTGCTCAAATTCAACTAAATTAGCAACTCATGGTCACAATTAAAGACTCTTGACGTACCTATATAATTTTAGATTTTTAAAATTTCAATAGCCTAACTTTTCTTCAATATCATTCTTACGTACAGAACACAATCACACCATTTTAAGTCTAAAAAAATATCCATGGAAGGTTGATATTCTTATATTTTTTCTATTTAGGTCCTGATCTTAGAGTACATGAAATTAATAATTTCAATTTAAGAAAATTTTATCCTCTACCTTTTATTTATCTAATAGACTGTACAAAACTATGATGAGGGAGGTTGCTGAATCATTCAACTCTACAACTTCCTACCAAAGAAGGTTGCAGATTCTTACTCTATCCCTATACATGATCTCAAAAACTCAGTTCTTTGGGGCTAGTAGATATCTTGTTGGTAAAGCCAGGAGCATGAAGCAACAGTATGGAATATTGCCAAATGTTCCTAAATACAGTAAAGGGAAAAAGATAAGTGATGAAACTATTTCTAATGTGATAGGTTTTTATGAGAACCCAGAATTTAGTCGGGTGTATCCAGGAAAAAAGGACTGTGTTAGTGTCAGAGACAAAGATGGAAACAAAATTTACAAACAAAAGCATCTCTTACTCAGTAATTTGAAAGAACTGTATCTTAGGTATGAAAAAACTGACAAGTATAAGTTTTTCAACATTTGCAGCTCTTAGACCCAAATGATGTGTTATTGCTGGAGGTACAGGTACACACACAGTTTGTATTTGTACCTATCACCAGAATCCCAAATTAATGGTTTCAGCAATTGGTGACAAGGACTTGACTTCATTCATTGATTCAAAAAAGTGTGTGCGATGTGGACAACATTAAATGTATGTTACACCAGTGTAGAGAATGTCCTGGTGTTGCTGGTGTAGATAACTATTTGAACACATTAAATGTACTGACTTCCAGGGATTCAATTGAATATGACCAGTGGACCAGCACTGACAGGGCAACTTTGTCAAATGTAACTGTTACAGTGGAGGAATTCATTGAAAGACTTTCAGAATCAATTTATTCTCTTACTCGTTATTATTATATAGCCAAGAGTCAAAGCCTCTACATGAAGACCCTTAAGCAAAATCTCAGTGAAGATGAAGTTTTAGTACTGGGAGACTTTTCTGAGAAATATTCTTTAATCACTCAAGATGCATTACAGCTTCCATTGGATAAACGAACAAGTTACATTACACCCAATGGTTGTATATAAAATGGAAGATGGTAAATTGAGCCACACTACTAGCTATTGTATCATTAGTGATAGTTTAGATCATAACACTGCAGCACTGTATACATTTCAACAATTTTTAGTTCAAGACATTAAAGTGAGATTCCCTAATGTGAAAACAATGTTCAAGAAATTTTTCTGATGGTTGTGCTGGACAATACAAAAACTGTTTTAATTTTAGCAATTTATGCCATCATGGAACAGATTTTGGTATAAAGGCAGAGTGGAACTTTTTTGCCACTAGTCATGGCAAAAATGCCTGTGATGGCATTGGAGGAAGTGTGAAGAGAGCAGCAGCTAAAGCTAGTTTGCAAACAACAATAACAACAGGACACATCTTGTCTCCACAGAGTTTCTATGACTTTTGTACACAAAATTTTGAGTCCAAGTTTAAATTCATTACAAAAGAACAAATAAATCATAATAAAACAGAACTCAGTAGTAGGTTTGAATGAAAAAGCAGTGACAGTGAAGGGCACACGAGGTTTTCAAAGAATTGTGCCAATGTCTCAGTGCCACATTAAAGCTTATTTAGTTTGACTACAATGTTAGGGTTATATGACTTCTGAACAAGGTGACTCAGACATGAGTCCAGATTTAGCAAATGAGCACAAATTTCCTGTGGGAAAGGATGTTGCATGTATTTATGATGGTAGAAAATACCTAGGAATCATTTTAGATTATTCAGAAGAATTCCAAGATTATAAAATAAAGTTTCTAACTTCTCCTATTTCCAACAAAAACAATAGATACTATTTCCCAACTAATAAAGATGATGATTGTTGGGTAGAAGCCAAAAACATCCTTCATGAAATGTCAACTAATATTCAATCTGGCACCAGAGTTGTGTATATCTTTGAAATACATGATACTGAGAATTAGGTTAGGTACCAAAAATGTTTCGGATTTAATGTATTGTATAGCAATTATTTGTATTCAAGTAATGTCTTAATTTGTTCAATAAAACATAACTATACTAGCAGTATTTTTTTTGCCTTTGAAGATTGACAAAGTTGAGAGACTTATTATTATTATTATTATTATTATTATTATTATTGAGTTTTAGGAAAACACTAATAAGTTTATCTTATAGCTATACTTAATCCACTTGTAAGTCAAGGAAAACATCTTATAAAGAGTTTGATAAGTAAAATGGGCATAATGGTGTAAGTTCAAAGTCCAGCAAATAGAATGTGTTTTCAACCTCCACCACCATCTAATGAAGGGGGAAAATACACAATCATTGACTAAGTCATATAGAAGAGTAATTGAGGTACAAAATGATGAAAAAAAATCTTGAATATCTGTATCATAGGGGGTGGGGCCCTCCCCCCAAAAAATATTCAAACTGATATAACTTTTTAGCTATTTGATTAAATGCATTTTATTACTTAGTCAATTATTCTTTAGAATTTGAGCCTTCAAATGGTTTTTAAATTTTTTTCCTAGCTTAATTTAGGGACTGAGTGATAGACTTAAAAATTAAGGGGCCAGCCCCCACCACCAAAATTGGGGGACCCCATAACTTTTGAACCGTTACTCTGATTGCTCTGAAACTGGAAATTTCGTGTTTTTCAGTATAAATAACCCTGTATAGCAATTTTAAGCAAAATCTAAGTGGGTGTGGTTTCAGGCAATGCCTGATTTGTCTTGGAATGACCCATATATCAATGATGCAGCTTGCTGTGTGTGAGAGAACATTCCAGAAAGCTTTCTTGACATTTTTTTTTTTTTTTTCAGGTATCACCTGTAACCCATTGTATCACATACAGTGCAAATGGCGTCTCCACAAGAAAAAGCACAGTGTGTTGCCTGGTTTATAGAGACCAGATCAGATACACAGGTTCAACGGAACTTCAGAACTACCTACAAGAAAGAGCCACCCTCCAGACCCACGATTCGTGCATGGCACAAAAAATTTATGGAGACTGGTAGCGTCCTGCAGAGGAAGGGGGCAGGCCGGCCAGGCACAAATCCTGAGAATATCGAAACAAAAATTTGGAATAAAAACTGCTAAGAGCATTCCATAGTACAAATACTTTAAAAATTTTTGTTTACAGACCTGAAATAAGGTTACGGCAACAAAACATTTTGGTTAGATCATATGTAGAGAGGAAAATGAGTTGCAAAGAAAAAGTTGTAAATTTAGCAAATCTAAAGTTTGTCTTAAACTCGTTTAGAAACTTTCTTAAAGTAACCACAAATTATGTTAATTGTCACCAAAACTAAATGTACAAATAATGTAGCTAATCTCTGTAAAAGTAGATATTTACTTAATCAAACTTCATTACGGATGCTCCTGTAATTAATTTTAATTCCAGATGTAGTAACTGTTTAGAATAATAAAAAAAAAATTCTTTCAGAAAGTGTCAGGTTTATATTTAAATTAATTAATAAGAAGTACCGAGAAGAGATCAAAAATGAAAAACATGAAATATATTCCTTATAAAAGTACTTATACACTGTTTTTTATAATTTCTAAATGTTTTGCCATTTACAGTAAATGGGTATAAAAGTCAAAATGTAAATTAAATTTTAGTGCCAAATAACTTTTGTCAAGATTGTGCAATTTATTTTGCTTGAATGTAGTTAATAGTTGTAGTTGTAGTATATTAATGTAGTTATTATTCTTTCCTATCATTTAAAAATCATTGTTTCATATTACAAAAGTTATTTTAATTATTTTCTGAATAATGTTTAATTTTGAAGAATATCATTTCTTTAAAAAGAAAAAAAGCTACCTAAGAATGAATGCATTTTGAGTGCTATAGTTGCACTGAACTAAGGTGGGGGAGAGAAGGCAATAAAGTCGGAAACTTGGAACCAATGTGACTCAAACCTGTGTCCCGTTGAGTCAACGCGCTACCGATCACCATCCAGACCCCCCCCCCCCCCCCCCCCCTCCAAAAAGGTTCGTGCTTTCATCTTCACATCAGAATATTTTCAACCAACCCAGTGTGCTGAAGGCTATCTTTCGTGTCAATTAAGACTGACTTGTAATGCCTACGCCAACAGTGAGCTCGATAATGCGCCCTGAATATTTTACTCAATAGATATAGTTTACAGACAAGGTTACGCTGAAACTGAAGTCTATCGACTTATTTCCGTTTTCCCTCGAATTTGAAAAATTTGACTCGAAACCCAAAAATTTATGACTGTTCATTGACAAAATGAAGACGAGGAAATATTTGTATCTGGATTGCTTAAACGAGTTTTAAGAGGCGGGGGCGTAACCTTTTTCGTAACAACAAAGGTCGCGTGATGGAGAGGACCTAAAGCTTTACGTTGGATCCAAACTACGGGTCGCTACATCTGGACACAGGACAGTCACCCATCCATCTACAACCCTGACACAATGTCGTTTAACTTCGATGATCTTGGGAAGATTTTACTGTAAATTCAACTTCACAAATTTACATGAAATTTTGTAAATCTGTGATCTGACGAAATAAAGGTAAGCTTTTGTTTGATAACAAAACCACTTTTTTTTTCTGTTTTTTTTCACACACTTCCTTTTCTGACTTGCTTCAGTTGGAGCGAATTAAGAAATGGACTTTTGACTCTACCCTCATGTTCACAGACTGCTCTCGCTCGCCGCTCGGGGTGGGCGGCGCAGCAGCCTTTCCTCCCGTCGGTGATCAAATCGGTCTCCTTACCGCAGCGGCTTCCATCTTTACAACACAGTTCTCGTCTGTCTTCCTGGTCCGCAGTTTTATCTTCCGACGCCTCTCCCCATTCTTCGTTATATTTAATCTGACTCCCGGAGCGCGCTTGAGGCCTTGTCTTCCCTCGAATCCTCCTCCTCCCCTCGCAAGTGATCGACTTTGGCTGGGTGCCCTTCCTAGCCGGCGTTCTGGGCAACGAGAGCGCGGACGCTGCAGCAAGGGAGGCGTCTTCCTGCCTTCCAGCCCCGACACGCCTCCCGTCATCGGACTTAACGTGGATTTTTTGCGACGCCGTTCTCCGTCGGTGGCAACGCCAGTGAACGTGTTCGGGAATTTCCTGATGCGTCTATAACTCTCGGTTCTCCCGTGGCTTTCCTCCTGCCACCGTGACCGACGCTGCGTGTTGAGCGCGCACACGCACGTACGGCCACTTTATGACGGGGGACCCTGCCCCCTTATACTCTTGCGGCATTCCCACGCCATCTCTCATCTCTTGGCTTGCGCCGTTTTCGCCGTCGCACGCTCCTGACTACTATTGCCAATTTGCGATGCCAGCTCCGTTCTCACTATAGCTCTTCTGCTGTGTGATGCCTGTACCGAAAGACCTCTCTCCGTCGAACTGGTCTCCTGCCCTTCATTTAGTTGGGACCAGATTGAATGTCTTTCTCTCCCTTTCCTCTTGTCTCCTCTTTAACCACCCTTTTCCACGTCTAGCCACCTTATTTCCTCGTGTTGTCCCGTGTGCGAGAGAAGATTGTTGAAAATGAATGTGGGTAAGAGCGAGTTATTGATTGGAGAATGAATGTGGAGAGTGAAATTCAGACTGTCATGTGGTGGTCAGTGGTGAAACCCTATCGGTGGTAGTCTTTTAAGTATCCGTGTCAAGTTGAGATGGCTAATTTGAAGTATGTGTGGCGTGCGTCGAACTGATAGAGTAAGAAATCGTGTAGTTCTGGAAAGATGTGGTATTTAGAAGTTATTGGAAGTGAAAACTGAGGAAAGTGTGTAAAGATGGTTTGGACATGTTGAAAGAATGGAAGCTAACGGAGTTGTGAAAAGGGTGTATAAGAGTGTTTGCGAAGGAAGAGAGGAAGGCCGAGAAGATGGATGGACATGGTGAATAAGTGAGCAAGTGTGGACCTGGTCTGGGTGATAGACGAAGTTGCTGCAAGTCAGTTGGAATGAAGGTGGTTTGTTAGAGGTATGCAAGTTTGGGACACACTACTCTATTTTTGACATTGCCCGAAGCACCACCACTACATGCGTATGCGGGCCCGTAGCCACGGGAGGCACTGTTGTCTAGTGAATCAGTCGTATTTCTTCTAGTTACCTAGATATTTACTTCAAATGTAATTATTTGCATATTGTATATTATGTTCCCTATTTCAACTGTGATTGATACTTTGTAATACGAAAGCTTTCACGTAATCTTGACGATTATGTGGTGACAACAAATTGGCACCTACACTAATGATCAACAATTCTTATCCATTTATTTTAACATTATTGACAACATTACAATAGAGTTGGATCGCAGATTTTCTGAATTCAATTCTTCACTTTTGAAATCATTGCGTTGTTTGTTACTTCCTCTGATAATTTTCTGGTATTTGATCATTTGCTTCCAATATGTTCATTACTTGAAAACACAGGAGTGTCACTTGATACTGCACTTCTCTCTCATGAAGCTGCCTTTCAAGAAGCATGACATTGTCAAAGTTACTAGGTGAACTACAGTATTCTGATCAACGTACAAAGCTGGACAAGTTTCTGGAATGGTTCAAGCACCCTACAGACGATGCGTGAGCCATGCCAGGAAATGTCAACTAGTTCAATTAGCATTTGAGGAGGAGGAAACAACACTTAGAGTAGAGGTATCTTGTCCGAGTTTAAAAAACAAACCCGGAAACTAATGGTCTGATGTTACATTGTTCTTACAACTTTGTATTATTGTATAGTGTTTTCGCGTTGTGCTTTTTTGCGAGGTATTTTTGATACACGAGTATTTTCTGATAATATGCATATGGAAAAATGATAATTGTTTCATTTAATTTCTTAATATCAAGCACATAATTATGGTACTTAAGTCTCAATTAAATTAGTACCCAAATGTGTCCAAGATTTATTATCATTGCATTTCTATGGCAAGACAAGGTATAGGGAAGGCTTTTTCGCCCTTAAAGGATGACATTTTTTGTGCCCCCTCAAATGTTTTGGATGCCTCCCTAAAGGTATAAGCTTGGCTACGAGCTCGGCCGTATGAAGCTTCAAGGTGTGAAATTTAGTCAGGATGGGTAGCGAACGTTGGTTCACAGGGACGCCTGTGTGAATGAATGTAGAGTATGTGAACACTAGTTTTAACCTTTTCTCCTTTCCACTACCTTCTGTATTTCACTAGTATACCCGGGTTATTTCTGCTTTCTCACCCCAGTTTGTTGGGGGAAAAAAAATTACACACACACACACACAAAATTTGCCAGGCGCCAGTAGGGCCAGAATTGAGTTATTTATACCACTATATTCCCCCACCCTTCTATCCCGTGGGTGAGTCAGGGAGCAGATTGGACTTGTACGTATGGTCGAAATCAATCAAATATCGTTATTGATTAAAATAAATTTTAATCAATTATATATTTTCCTTCACTTTTTATGACTGACACCTCTCTACAAGCATTTCGATTCAGTGTTGATAAAATTCCTTCGGTTTAGAAGCAAAAAACTCGGAGAGGGCAATGTTGATACCCTTGAAACTTTCAAGTTCTTTCCCGTCAAGATAGTTTTGAGGACTTCTGAATAGGTGGCAATCTGATGGTGCAAAGTCTGGCGAATACATAGGATGTGGGATTTTTTTCCAACCAAGCTGTTCAATTTTGGCAGTGGCGATTTGAGTATGAGGACGCGCGTTGTCCTGTTGAAATACAACACCCTTGCGATTGGCCAAAAAAAGGGAGTTTTTGAAATGTAGCGCTCAATCTTTGGAGTTGCTGATAGTAGACTTCGGCTGTAATTGTTTAAAATAAACCACTCCTTGAATATCCCACTAAACGCACAGCGAAACCTTCCTTGGGTGCAAATATCCTCTTTGCTGTGGTGTAACAGATTCCCCAGCACTAACCCACTGCCGATGACACTTAACACTGATAAAGCACCCAATTTTCATCCCCAGTAATGAGTAAAGTGACCATATTTTTAGGAGCAAAAAGCGGGACATTTTTCTATTTTTGGAGTTATAAACTAAAATCACTATATTTTCAGGAGCCAAAAGCGGGACACCTCTCTACCTTATGTATGTATATATGTGTGTGTATGTATGTGGAACAATTATTACTTCACTGCTTGTATTTTTCTCTTGAGTATATAATTATGAAAAAAATTAACTCGACTGAGAATGGCTTATACAATGACACCGATACACAATATTATCGTACTTGCTTTTCAATTCCCCTACTTTTCAGTAGATGAAATCTTCCGGAGTTGATTTCAACTTAGTGTAGAACTCTATACAGGTTTGATTGAAGTTTATTTTAGTTAAAAGTAAAGCTTTGAGTTGAGACTTTCAGTTGTGATTTCTCAGATGTCCACGTCTTATTCATTTGAGAGAAAGCACGTTCAGTCGAAGCATTAGTTCCTGGAAGACAGAGTATGAACTGAACTAATGCTGACATTCGTTGATGATTGACATCTCTGGCCTTGAAATGAGTGAATACTTCCACCCAGCGCTGGTCTGTTGATAATTTAGATGCATTCCACTCTGCTACTTTCTCATCACTAATGTACTTTGCAAAACACGTGAACTCGTCAAATTTGGGGTCAAATAGTTGTTTTTCAGCAGCAAAATCCATTGTTTTCTCAACAACTGACCACTTTGGAACTTGTTAAATAAAGCCCACTGCATACACTCAATGTTTGGCAAGTGACCCGACCACTGATCTAAGTACTTAAGTTTAACTTAACACATGTGTCATAAAACTCGACTAATATTTTCTTTACAGATAAGGAATCGTTAGAATCAATCAACCCATCTTGTTCAAGTTTGTTTACAAGACTCCTGAGTGAGAGTGGCACAAACACACTATCTTTCTTTGACTGCAAATTATCATTCAGATCAGAAATTGCACTCGTCACTTCCACCACTGATATATATTCACCCTCAATCTTTAAAACCACTTGGTGAAAGGTGGCTGCTTGACAGTGCACAAAGTTGAGCCAGATATCTGATTGTGGGTTTTTAAAAAAGTTTTTCAGTATCATTGGACACTTGCTTTGGCTCAGAAAGTATGATCTTAGACCAGGAAACAACTCGAGTATTCTTTCGACTGTAGGCATTAATGCCAACCACCTTGTTTTACTATATCCCAGTAACTTTATATTCAATGTCCACAAAATCACAAAACTCTTTCAGCTCTTCTACTCGAACAGTATATGTAGATGTAGAAATATGAATATATTTTTATAACCACTGTTTCCATATCAATTGGCAGACTGAACAGCATTATGTACAATATGTGCAAAACAACCAATCCCAATTAGTTCTCTACCAATGTAGTCATTTAGCTTCCTGAAAATGTTATTCACTCCTTTTCTTGCAGCACCACCAAAATTACAGTTAGTGTTATCACCACAGAAAGCAACTAATTTTCTGCACAGGTCATGCTCTTCAATAATATCAGTTAAATATTTCACCACAATATCCGAGGTTTCTCCATGCTGAGATTTAAAGTCAATAAGCTTCACTTCAGCACCTTCATATGGCTGAAAGAAGCGAACTAAAACAGGAAACAGCTTGATGTTTCCATGGTTGCTTGCATCAGTTAGTAATGTTATGCAATGAGCATCCTTTAATTGTTTCAGCATATGGTGCAAATACATTTAAAACAATCGCTTCGCACTTTGTTCTGGCACATCAAAATTTTTGTTGTACAGTCAATAGATCTGAAGCTTTGATTTTCCCTGACTCACAAACCCTCAGCAGCAGCTACTTCTAAATCCTTATTACTAGGCGTCACACTTAAAATAATCACTCACTATCTTACTAGAGGAAGCACCGATATCAACCGATTTGTGTCTTTTTGAGCCAAGATGCTTAGTAATATGAGGGTCCCGCGTCTTAGGGTACCTAAGCGCCAAAATTAAAATTCGTCAGAAATCGCCTCCAAAGTTCAGCAATATTCTGGCAACAGTATCTCTGTTATTAATTGAGCTAGAACGTTCATTTTTGGCTAAATTAGAGTTCTAAGTATGTTAATGAAGATGAGTTTTTGGAATAGATTTTTATATTTTTTATTTTTTTTTTTTTATTATGCCGAACTTTGGGTGAACTTTTGGCTGGCGATAGAGGTCAAAAAAGTAGTTCGCTTCAAAAGATTTTCAACCATACTTCGTGTCGTAAAGTCTCTATAACCCAAACCACGCGCCTGTGGTGGCGCTTAGGTACCTTAAGACGCGCGACCCCTCATTAATCCCACCATGTCCAATGCTGAAGTCACTTGTACATTTCTCTCACCGTACATCACTTTCTGTTGTCTTTGTAATAAATGGATATTTAGACCAGATGTGCATTAAATGTACACTTCCTTTTAGCTTTAGACATTTTGTGTTGTCAAACTAGGCCTACGACCTTACGTACGATACAATTAATAACTCCTTATGCTTCAAACGAAAAAGTTTAACCTAGCTGCAAAAGAAAAAAAAAACGATGCAAGGATAAAAATTAAGGTTATTAATTAAGCAAACATAACATAAAAGCGTTACACTACAACACTTAACATAGAGGCCGCTAATGAAACACTGAAACGCTAGTCGGGAATCACGGCACTGCCGCACGGCAACATGTATCGTACCAGTTCAGTTTGCAAGTTAGTATTTAGATTTGGAATTCGGAATGTGGCATAAGTCTATTAATTCATAAAGGACATCTAATGTAACTAATTTTAATAAAGTGGGACATTTACGAAAATTTGCTCCAAATGCGGGACATTTTGAAAAGAGGGACACGTGTCATGAATTCGGGACTGGTCACCTTAGTAATGAGTCTATTCAGAAACTGTGCTTGAAGTTGCCGAGAATGCAATAAAGAGCAAATGTTCACACGATCTCTACAGTTGTCTGATGACAACATATGGGGAATCCACTTCCAAAGTTTCGACACTTTTTCCCAGTCGTTGCAGGTGGCGATAAACTGTGGAACCTGTTGAATTTAGTAGCTGGGCAAGTTCAACACTTAGTAGGATTTTCTTCAAGTGTACCTATCAGGTCATCATTGAATTCAACAGGTCGGCCCGAGCGCGCTTCATCACTTAAGCTATAGTCATAGGTTTGGTGGCGGCGTTTTGCTGTACATTCGTAATTCCCTTAGGGCTATCGAGGTTAAGATAGATTTTCCGGCAGCAATTAATGCGATATGCGTTGAAATTAGGGCGCGTAGTATTAGTTTTAATTTTGTTGTTGTTTATAGACATCCCGTTCAACCCTTCGACACCGATACTAGATTTTACTCACTTCTTGGTAACTATTGACAATTGGAATAGTATAATTGTCGGAGACTTTAACTGCCCTAATGTTAATTACGAGACTTTTACTGGTAATGAGGAGGGTTTGAGATTGATTGAGTTCATGGAGGATAATTTTTTACGACAGGTAGTTACCGAACCAACGCGCGGTGACAATATTTTAGATTTGATGACGACGAACGGCGAAAATATAGTCGATAGTTTAGGATGTAGTGATCATCAAATTCTTAGGTTTAAGTTATCGATAGAAAACACTAAGGATAGTAACGTAAGAGAAGTCCCTGATTTTCGTAGGGCTAATTTTGATAGTTTTGCGGATAGGATGAGAGTAGTGGACTGGGACAACTTATTTATGGGTGATGACACAAATTTGCATTGGGAGGCGTTTAAAGAAAGTTTTATGAATATTGAAAGGGAGTTTATTCCTCGGAGGCCCAAGCGCGCTAGAAATCATGGTAGGCCCAAGTGGTGGACTAGGGAAATAGGCGAGTTCATAAACGAGCGTAACAGAGCGTATAGACTAATAAGCGCAATGGCACGGCAGCTAACTTTAATAGATATATCGAGCTTAGACATCAGGTTAAAAGATCAGTTAGGAATGCTAAGCGTAATTTAGAGATACTTATAGCTGCGGATAGTAAACATAATCCAAAAAAGTTTTTTGAATACGTCAATAATCGTAAGCCGATAAAAGATAACATAGTCCTTCTAGTCGCAGTGATGGCGAACCTATGACACGCCGCAGGGTTTCAGGTGACACGCGATGGATGTTGAAAATGTTTGGTATTCTGATGAAAAACTGCAATAAATCGTCTACGCCCAAGTACTTTCGATTAATAAGTCAGCTATCTATGATTTTGTAGTTAAATTTAAAATGCATGTATGCAAGTGACACACTTGGATAAAAAGGTTCGCTATCACTGTATCTAGTGGATGTTAACGGCGCTTTGGCTTCTGACGCTCAGGCGATGGCGGGTATTTTCAATAACGTTTTTGCGACAGTTTTTACCGTAGAAGACGTAATTAATGTCCCCGACGTGGACGATATCGTTCCATTTAGTAGCGACACTATTTTGGACGAAATAACTGTTTACGAGGGTGAGATTGCGCATTATATCGATAGGCTAAAAGTTAGTAAGGCTCCAGGCCCTGACGCTTTTTATCCCAGACATTTGAAAGACGTTATCGTAGGCCCCTTAACGAAGATTTTTAATCAGTCACTCGAAACGGTGATTATTCCTGAAGACTTCAAGTTAGCTAACGTCACGCCCATTGCGAAAAATGCTCTGTATGAATTAGTCCACAATTAACCCACCCCTTATATCTCCAGTCTAACTATAGAGTAGATCAAGTCTAGCCTAGAGGGGTCAGCCTAGAGATTCCGGAAATGGTCCAGAGCGGGCAGATAAATTGAGGTCCACAGTATGATTCCTCACCAAATTAGGTTAGGGTAATCTACCTTCACCTTTGTTAAGCTATGAATTGATGCTGGGTCTTAGGCCACAATGTAGGCCTAACTTGTCTGACCCAGCTTAATTTAATGTGATTAAATTGCTGGGTTAAAAATCAATTAGTCACTTACTGTTAGTTATTGGAGTCTCTGTTCTCCGGTTGTGTAATTGTCGAGAGCGTACTTGCTGGTGGGGATCTTTTTCGTTGTCTGTTCTCGTCCCTTCACCCTTGCGTCCTCTCGCCCCGTTGTTCGTTTTCGTACCCCTTTGTTCTCCTCTTCACGGGGCTTTTTCCACCAGCGTTGTCTTGGTTTTTTCCTCGGTTGGTTGAGCGGTAATGTATCTCCATTACCGAGCACGCTCTTCTCACACAGTATATAAATACTAGTGTGGAGAATAACTCTGGTGAGCAACCAATTGGTTTCATCCACCCAGTTATTGACATAAAAGGAATTTAATAATTGTTAGATTAACTACCTACCTACTCAGTGAACCATTTTCGTTACCTCCCAACTACCCACTCATCAGTTTTCCATATACTGGGGGCCCCGGGAGATAAAAATTTTGGTGTCATTGTCACCAATTTTTATGTCTGAGTGTAGACTAGCTAACTATTTAACTGTAAATGCCTGTTAATCTGATTAACAGTGCCTATCCTCACCTTCTCATGGAGAAGGTGTAGCATTTAATTAGAAGAGAAAATATACATCCATAGGATGAAACTGTCTATGGTCTTTACCATAAGAAAAGAAAAAATGAAAGTTAGAAGATAAAATTACAATTCCCCAGCATCTATTTTTTGTTGTAAAAATAGTCGCGCCTTTAATGCTGTTTGTCGCTGAGGTCTTGTGTCTGTCAATGTTGTAGTAGGATGCGTTACCACTCCTACTGTCAAAGGAATAGTTACTGGAAGTTCAGTGTCTCCAGTTGTTACTGTCAGTGGAGAAGGTTCTCCAAAGTCCATTGTTTTGGGTCCAGACTCTAAGGGTACAAAAGAGAAATGTCTCTTGTTGTGTCACCCGTTGAAGTCCTTAATTTGACCACTCTTGTTACCCCGTCTGCCCCTGGTCTGAGTTCTGAAACTCTAGCCAGAGGCCAGTATTGTCTTGGAGTACTGTCATGTATGAGAACAAGGTCCCCTACCTTAATTGTGTCAGACCAATCCTTCTTAGTCATTTGTTTATGTCTCTCCCTTAGACCCATCAAGTACTCAGTTTTCCACTGTTTAATGAAATGAGCTTTAACTCTAGTTAAATGTTGTAACTTAGTCTGGAGCTCATCATGTCGTTGAGTCCAGTTTGGGTCTTCTGAAGAGTCTATATTGTAGTCCGGCAGGAGACTAACTTGTTCTCCCCGAATCAAATGATTTGGAGTTAATGGTTCCGGGTCATTAATGTTGTCACTCACATAAGTGAGTGGTCTATTGTTAATGATGTTCTCAATCTCAGCCAGGAGAGTGAGCAACCCAAATAAGTGTATCTGTTTTTTGCCAATTGCTTTCTTCAAGCAATTCTTTACTGTTTGTATATTCCTCTCCCAGATAGAACCATACCAAGGAGAGGCAACCGGAATATACTTCCACTTTATGTTTGAATTTTGTATATATAATTGTGTGATTTCATTGCTTAACAAGTCGTGGATGACTTGTTCACCAGCTTTGAAATATGTAGCATTGTCAGTCCAAACTGTCTTTGGTACTGAATGTCGTGCACAGAATCTCTTAAAGACAGCAACAAAAGATTCTGCTGTAAGGTCCTCCACAACATCCAAATAAACAGCTCGTGAGGCAGCACATGTAAACAGTACAATGTACATTTTTTGTTCAGTGTCACCCACCCCTACAGTCAATGCTCCTGTATAGTCAATGCCTACAGTCTCAAAGGGTCTGTTGAGAGTAACTCTCTCCTCTGGCAAAGCAGGAGGATTTGGTTTCCTATAGGGCCTAGCATGAATACGCCTACATGTGACACACTCACTCAGGACTGTTTTAACAGTGATCCTTCCCTTGGGTATCCAATAAGTTTTTCTTAATGTAGTTAGTGTCTGTGGTACCCCCATATGATATACATCATTATGTGTTTTTCTGATGATTAATGTTGTCAAATAGCTAAATCTAGGTAAAAGGATTGGATGTTTGCTTTTGTATGACAGTTTTGATTTGTCTAATCTCCCTTTACACCTTAGAAGGCCTTCCTCATCTCTGAACAAGTTTAGATCCACAACTACTGATGGTACAGGTTCTTTTGTTTGTTTCCCATTAGTCAAGAATTCTAACTCTTTATTGTACTCTTTTTGTTGTGCATGGCCTATCCAGTATTTGGTTGCAACTTCTGTATAATTATGATTGTTTTTATTTAGCTGTTTGTTAATTGTAGTTAAACAGTTGTGAGCAAACCTCAAACAGTAGGCTGTGACCCTGACAAGTTTACTGAAATCAGAATAACGTTCATAATTAGTGATTGGTTCAACCTTTTCATTTGAAAAGATTAAATTTAATGTCAAGTTAACTTGTTCCACAGGCCATTGGTCTGTATTACAGAGCCACTTAGGTCCCATAAACCAAGTTTTGTTTGACTTCAACAACTTGTAGGATAAACCTCTGGTCAGAAAGTCTGCTGGATTTTGTTTAGTTGGAACATAGTGAAAGTTTACTTGTAGGCTTTCATTAGCTTCAGCTATTTCTTTTAGCCTATTTCTTACAAAGATATTCTTACTATTAATGCTATCATTCCGTATCCAGGCAAGACAAATCTGACTGTCAAGCCAGATGTGGATATCAGTTATGTCACATCATGGTAAGCATCCTTAAGCAATGAAATGGTTTTAATGGCTAATGCAGCAGCCAATAGTTCCAATTGAGGTATGGTTCGGGTAGGTTTGAGAGGTGCAACTTTCCCTTTTGCATAAATTAGATGACTTTCTGTAGGACTTACAAGATACGCACCACACCCATAAGCTTGTGTGCTTGCATCAGCAAACACATGAAGTCTCTGGGGCTTATCCCTAAACCCACAGCACCTTTGAATTTTAATGTTCTGCACTTTTGTTAAATCAGCAGCTAACTTCTTCCAAGATTTTTGATTTTCATTTGTTATTGGATCATCCCACCCAACATTTGTCCTCCAAATTTCTTGGAGGAGAATCTTTGATTTTATTGTTGAAGGCAGGAATAGACCCATGGGATCAAAAATTTTGGAAGCTGTTGAAAAAAGTGGTTAGAAATAACCGCATATATTTCCAAAGAAAATATAAACAAAATAAATAAAAATAAAAACCCTCGTTTCTAACCAACTAGTGAAGTTGGGTTTCCCTAATTAACCAAAAGAAGGAAAAAAAAAAGTTTCTGGGACAAAGAAAAACGGAGCTTTGCCCAGTCTTGAAAATTTTTGACCGCATGAAGCGGGCCCTTTTTTCTCAAAAAAATTAAAATGCTCGTGGTTACCCAAACCTAACAACCTTTAATTAAATCGTATCCTTAATTAATAACCACTGCAATTAATCAAAACCCATGTTTAACTAAATAGGGGCCTATCAGAACTAGGTGCAAGTAAGTTAAAGAAAATAACTAAGGTAAGAGAAAAACTAGGTACCTAGACGAAACTCGAGCCGGGCTACAACGGCCCTAACTCAATAATTAAATGGCTGTTATAGCCCCTATTAAAACCTAAAGGCAATATAGCCCTAACTTAACTTAAATAAAACCTTCTAAACCTTAAACCTTTAAAACCAAAAACTTAAGGGCAATCCAGCCCTAGCCTAACTTAACCTGCAAAACCTAGGTCTGGGAAATAGCCCCTACAATAAATAACCTAGCAGTGTGTTAAACAATAACCTAAAACTAACAACGAAAATTAAAAACCTGGAAACTAAATGAAACTTATGAATCAGTTAGAAACTGAAAGGGTAACGTTCAACTGGCAACTTCATTTTTGGTAAGTCTAAATTAATTTTGATGAATTTAGCTTCACCATAGTTAGTAATCTGGCTGCTGACCAAATTTAACTGAAAAACCACTGCAACCTACAGTGAAAAAGTCTGTAGCTGTGTTGACAGTGTCTAAATAGGCCATTATTATTTCTATAATTACCGAGTCTATTTAAAGTAAACTTAACCTTAATACTACACCTAAATAAAAATAATATCTCTCAAGCTAAATAATAAATTTTTCAATAGAAGCCTCTGATAATATTTGTCTTTTAGTATTTGCTTCCTCATCAAGTTTAAAACCTTTAGTACAGATTGAATCATGACTGTTAGAAGTTGCATCCAAATACCAGTTCATACCTAAAGTTTTAACTCTGTCTGATGGCTCAGTAAGACCATTATTATCCTTTAAAATCTCTTTGTTTAAATCCTCATCATTTGAAATCCACTCTCTAAGTTCAAAGTTACCTTGTTGCATAATGTTTTGAGAGTGTTCATAGACTTCAGAGTCTTGGGGGAGTCTTTGGTTTATCCATAGTCTGGGTCTTATGTGTTGGAAAATCTCTCAATTTGTAATTAGTTAGGATATTGGGGAAGTGTTTTCTTATATCTTCCAGATTAGGATAATTTTCTCCCGTCTTTAGAATTAAAATATCTTTAACCCTCAAAGGAAGGCACCTAAGTACTATGCCTTGTATAATCCAAGATGAAGCTTTAATATCTATCTCATTGCTAACCAGTTGTCCTATAATAGCTTCTAATTTTGTATAAAAATTTTCCATATCACTATGGTTATCTTTTATGGGTGCAAATTCAAAAATTTGTTGAGATAATTCATATACAATCTCATCTTTATTAATGTAATTACGTTTTAAGAGATCAATAGCTACTTCATATGAATTCCCTACGGCTGGTAAATAGGCTGGGCCTTTAAGGGAACTAGTTAAGTAACTAAACTTTTCAACAGTTGAAATATAAGGTTTATTACCTATTAAATTCTCAAATTTGTCAATGAAAGATGGGAATTGTACCGTGTCCCCTTCAAATGTTGGTACTAGCAAAATGGGTAACTGAGCCCTCAATTCTTGTGACTCAGGATTTAGCATGCCACTTAAATTTTGTTGAAGGTTAGCTCTACTTTGATTAAAATCAGAATTAGGTTTTTTTGGTGTTAAGTCAGTCAAACGAGACCGTAGTCTCCTTATTTGCTGTTCAATTGAGATTACCTGATCATCATTATCAGCGTAAAGGTCTATCAATTGTTCTTCAGCCATTTCGGATTCAACTAACTCTGAAATACTCTCATTAATGGCTATTATTTCCTCCTTTTTAGTTTCCAATTTAAGAATTACACACTCTAAATCTTCCTTACCTGGTTGTGTAATATTGTTAAAAGTGTTCACAGCCTTTGTAACAGCTCCCAACTTTGCCCCCCTTTTCTTTTTTAACTTTTTCAATTCCGCACTGTCCATGTCTAAGTCAAAATTATTTAACTGGGGATCGTAATGAAATAGAGGACAAGAAGAAATTACCAGAGAAGAGAGAGCACAGACAAAACAGTCAAGTTTAAATTTAGTTTAATCCCCCCCAAGTACTTGTGTGTCACTCAGGTCTAAGCTTATAAGAGAATGAGACTCCTTAAATGTAAATGTTTCCTAGTTAGGCCCTAGGTTGTAGACCTAATTAGGCTTGATTAGGTTAGGCTTAGGCTAGACCATTTAGCCTAATTCTGCAATTTTTGTTATGTAAGGTTAAGGTTTGTAAATTCCCCACACACGGACCACCAATGCGAAAAATGCTCTGTATGAATTGGTCCACAATTAACCCACCCCTTATATCTCCAGTCTAACTATAGAGTAGATCAAGTCTAGCCTAGAGGGGTCAGCCTAGAGATTCCGGAAATGGTCCAGAGCGGGCAGATAAATTGAGGTCCACAGTATGATTCCTCACCAAATTAGGTTAGGGTAATCTACCTTCACCTTTGTTAAACTATGAGTTGATGCTGGGTCTTAGGCCACAATGTAGGCCTAACTTGTCTGACCCAGCTTAATTTAATGTGATTAAATTGCTGGGTTAAAAACTCAATTAGTCACTTACTGTTAGTTATTGGAGTTTCTGTTCTCCGGTTGTGTAATTGTCGAGAGCGTACTTGCTGGTGGGGATCTTTTTCGTTGTCTGTTCTCGTCCCTTCACCCTTGCGTCCTCTCGCCCCGTTGTTCGTTTTCGTACCCCTTTGTTCTCCTCTTCGCGGGGCTTTTTCCACCAGCGTTGTCTTGGTTTTTTTCCTCGGTTGGTTGAGCGGTAATGTATCTCCATTACCGAGCACGCTCTTCTCACACAGTATATAAATACTAGTGTGGAGAATAACTCTGGTGAGCAACCAATTGGTTTCATCCACCCAGTTATTGACATAAAAGGAATTTAATAATTGTTAGATTAACTACCTACCTACTCAGTGAACCATTTTCGTTACCTCCCAACTACCCACTCATCAGTTTTCCATACCCATTTTTAAAAAAGGCGACCGGCCGGAACCTAGCAATTATAGGCCCATTAGCTTAACGTCAATTGTAGGTAAACTTTTGGAATCTGTAGTTAGGGATTGTATCATCGATCACTTAGAAAGTAGAGATTTGATGAATAGTAGTCAGCATGGGTTTCGACGCCATAGATTTTGTTTAACTAATTTGTTAGAATTTTATAACGAAATAGTGCGCGAATACGATAGGCATAGAGCGGCTGACGTTATTTATTTAGATTTTAAAAAGGCGTTCGATACAGTTCCGCATAGAAGATTAATTGCGAAAGTTAAAGCGCACGGTATACGCGGTCAAGTAGCTAACTGGTTAGAGTTGTGGCTTCGTGCTAGGAGACAGGGGGTCGTTGTTAATGGTAGTGAATCGGCGTGGTTGGATGTAGGTAGCGGTGTCCCTCAGGGTTCAGTGTTATACCCATTGCTATTCGTAATCTACATTAACGACATAGATGTAGGACTGACTAGTAACGTGTCAAAATTCGCGGACGATACTAAAATAGGCGGTAGGGTTGTTAACGAGGACGGTAGAAAGAGGCTCCAAGACGATGTAAATAGGATTTTGGAGTGGACGGTTAAGTGGCAGATGCAATTTAACGTAGACAAATGTAAAGTTTTGCATATAGGTTCTCGTAACAATAATTACACGTACACGATGGATGGTAGAGAGTTAGCGAGCGTTGCGTTGACGAGGAAGTAGATTTAGGCGTACGCGTATCTAAGGATTTAAAGGTTAGGAACCAGTGCCTGGAGTCTTGCGCAAGAGCTAATAGGATGTTAGGCTTCATAGCGCGTAATTTCGAATTTAAATCGAAGGATATTATATTGCCCCTTTACAAGTCCCTAGTCAGGCCTCATTTAGAATATGCCGTTCAGTTTTGGTGCCCGTATTTGCGCGAGGATATTGATAGGTTAGAAAGGGTTCAGCGTCGTGCCACGAAACTGATTCCGTCATTGCGCAACAAGCCTTATGAAGATAGGATTAAAGATTTAGACTTGCATTCACTCGAAACTAGGAGATTAAGGGGGGAGCTTATTGAAGTTTTCAAAATTGTTCATAACATTGATAAGGTAAATTTTGACAAACTGTTCACTTTCGATAATAGCAATACTCGTAATAACGGATTTAAGTTGCGTGACAGACGTTTCATTACTAATATCGCTAAAAACTTCTTTACGTTTAAAGTAATTGATAAATGGAATAATCTTCCCGCGTCAGTCGTTCACTCTACCAGTGTTAATATGTTTAAGAACCGTTTAGATAGGCATTTTAAAAATATTAACGTTTAAAATAAAAACAATTAGTAACAGGAGCTCTTGGTGGGGGGTCGAGGATGTCTGTTGACGATTAATGCCAGCTTGTGACGTGCCAGCGTGTGATGCAAGCAATAAAATTAAAAAAAAAAAAAAATTAGACTAACATGAACGTAGATGTAGCTCATAGAGTAAACTAACCCACTTTTTGTTTAACTTTACCTACTTTTTTTTTTTTTTCCTCTCCTTACTTGCATGTCTGTAGTTTGCATGGTATGAATGTGAGTTAAGACTGTGTTTGCATGGTTTGTAAGCCTTCTTATTTTACTTTTTAATCTTTCACCCCTTTTCTATTCTCTCCTACTATTTTTCTGACTTGTCGGCAGTGGCCGGCGGATGATGATGGCAAGTCTTTTTTATCTTTTTCTGAATGAATGTTAACCTATGAGTGATAGGTGTTG
This sequence comes from Bathynomus jamesi, assembly GCA_023014485.1. Lineage (NCBI taxonomy): Eukaryota > Metazoa > Arthropoda > Malacostraca > Isopoda > Cirolanidae > Bathynomus > Bathynomus jamesi. The sequence continues at coordinate 228,659 of JAJOZX010000944.1, forward strand.
CTACTTACTTAACCCCTTATTTTCTTCTCTTAATCCCCTACTCTTTCCTTTCTCTCGGGCTAACCTTAGATTGGATCTTAGGGTCTTTGTTAGCCTTAGCTTCTGTAGATACCTAAACTTCTGGAACCATCGTTGACATTTCCTTACATTTACAGCTTCCTCCCCATAAATATCCTGAATATTTTTTGCGGCTGTAGTCGCGTTATTTCCTTTTCTAAACTTATACAGCATTATATGCGTAATGTGTTCCTCTGACACTTCCATCTTATCGGTAAGGGTGAAATAAACGAAGATTGTAAACACGATGAAACTTCACTTAGACTGCGAAGCAACGTGTCTGCACACACAAATTCGAGTTTCCACAAAATATACACACAAGCATATGCAAACACGACGCGAGTTTAGCAATGCAAAAAACAATATTCATTTGTTCGTGCTCCCTCCTCATCTTGCGCGGAATGTCTTCTATACAAGCGTCGTTCTTTACGTTAATTATACTGCGTGTTCTTTGCAGTTGAAAATATATATATGTGCGGCATGCGGGAGGTGCCCCCTCGGGGCATTGGTTTCTGCGCGTATGTAGGAGAATTACGACTTCTGATCGAGTGAGGCCCATGGTGTATTAGTTATCATATCTGACCGGCAATCGGAAGATCCCGGGTTCGATTCCCGGGTGGTTACCTCATTTTTTCATTCTCCCTCCTCATCTTGCGCGGAATGTCTTCTATGCAAGCGTCGTTCTTTACGTTAATTATACTGCGTGTTTGCAGTTGAAAAAAAAAAATATATATATATATATATATATATAGTGGACCCCGCTTAATAGAATCACATCGGATAAGTGGGTCCCCTCTCGATCCCAGAAATACGTCTTGTAATTGCATTTTATTGCGAATAGTAAAAAGTAATTAGGCAAAATATGCAATAAGCAAGTAGTTACAAACATCAGAAGTCAGCCTGAAATTAATAAAACATCAATGCTCAGAGTTCTTTGATCGTGGCTTGGCGCATCGAATTGTTAGCAACTTTGTGAGCCTCCGACTCGGTTCTTTGCAGAAACCTGTTGTCCTCGTACCCACGAAATATCATTGCATTTCGTAGCGTACGCGCCGCACCTATCATCTCCTTGCAGAACGGGATGACAACGACTTCTTCCTCAGTTTATTTTTGCTCCACTTCTGGCGCGAATTCTGTTGACTTCCGCGATAATGGATAATGTCGTCATCTGTGACCGGTTTCTCTGTAGGAGCCACGACGTCCATTTCGAGCCAGGATTCCCAGTCATCTTTCTCCATGCCGTCGGGAGACCTCACGTTATCCTCATCTGTCGATACATTTTAGGCCTTATTCTCGTCGACCTTCTTTAGTCCTCCTTTACGCCAACCGTTTTGAATTCCTTTCAGGATCCTTCACTTCATCCCATGCTTCGATGGTTATCATCACGAGTTTCACCGTTTCCCCGATTGTGATTCTAACAAGCGGGTAATTTTGTACAGGTTTAGATAAGTCCCAGCCAATTTGATTCCATAATACGGTGATTCTATTAAGCTGGGTGAATACAGGGAACTTGTTTCCTCAGTGTGTATGGACCCTGAACGACTTGTATATGGAAAAAAAAAAACCGCTGAATACCCCCCCCCCCCCCCCCCCCTTTTTTTTTCTTTTTCAAATATAATGATGATGATAATAATAGTAATAGCCTTAATCTTAACATGACAAAATATGTAATCAGGCCTGAAAGGGATGGGCGAACACTTTTTTCATTTAAAGTCGCTCTAATTCCATTCTGAATTACATGATCTGGGTTCTTTTCTGTTTATTCTTTTTGTTCTTTCCCGATTTCCTCCCAGAATAATTCGGCACTCGAAACTAATAAATGACACACACTTCAAACTAATTTACTAACACTGTCCAATCATCTTGAACTGCTCCTTAGTACTGAATTCTAACTTTCCAGGGACTCCAGTGGGGTGAGTTGGTGATAAATATTTCCCTTTATCGCATTAGGGCAGATAGTTTCAGAAAAAAATTCGCCTAGAACTAGTATGTAAATAACTCGGCTAAGACTTAGTGTAGGCTACTTCGATTGCTTTGTAAATAGTCATTAGCTTATCTGAAGTTCATATTTTGCAAAATTTTTATTGCAAAATGTAACGATCATTTATCTGACTTGAATAACCTCGATAAGCCCGAACATAAAAAAAATCAGTAATGATTGGGTTTCGTTTTCCAAATTTTTTTTATTAACCAAAAAGAATAAATTATTCAAAGAAAATTACTAATTCGGAATTTTATTTTCCTTAGAAATTGTTTCTAAGCGAAATTTTTTCGCCACAGTTCGGTTCATTTAAAGAGTTGATGATCATTTGAGAAACGAATTTTCTCTAAGCTATCTTCAAACACACTTGCTTAAATTCTACCACTTTTTCTTCTGGACACGAGAAATTTCTAGTGTTTGACGAAGTTGTGGATGTTATCTCGTATTCAGTTATAACACGCACACAATGTCTCTTCCCTTCTTTTTATAACGAAGTCCCACCCATGAAGTGCACTATATAATACTCGAACGGCCCCTTACCCGCACGCGAGAACGGTTTTCAGACTTGCTTTTGGTAACTTTGACAAACTATCTCGTAGTCCAATTCATTTCACCACGGCGTCCTTTGCATTAAGATAATGTAGCGACCCGTGGCTCGGATCCCACGTGAAGCTTTAGGTCCTCTGTCATACAGGCTTAGATGTCGCGGGTGATTTAAACAATACCATTATTACATTTTTGTTGAAACTTTCTCAATTTACCATTTGGTCCCATAAACATTATTATTACTGAAAATCTTGAATTTTGAGGCAAAAACAAGGAAAAACCAGGTTTAAAAATAAAAGATTTATGTGAAACTATTTATTACTTGGGTTACTGAAAAATAATCCTTTTTTCTTAAGTACATTTTACCTTAAAACACTTTTGTTTTTAATATCAATCACGTACCGATATAAAAACACGGTATTAATAAATATGATGTAAAAAAAAATTAATTCTTTAGCCACGAAAAGTATTATAATCAGTAATATTATTATTATTTAGCGTATGTCATGACTTAAAAGGTACTAGGAATTATAAATATTACTAATATATATATACTGAACTGCAAATATTTTACTTCCAATTTGGAAAAATTACACTTGCGCAAGAATTCAAAAAATAACTAGAAAATCATTACGCGGAACTCTGCTTGTGGAAAGCCAAAATTTTCGAAACCAAAATTTTTAAAATTTGTGTCACGCAATCCTTACGAACAGAGTCACTGTAGTCACTGTAGTAGTCTACTTTTTTTTTTTTTTTCTTTTACTCTTAGCTACTTTCTTCTTTCGTAAGAAAGAGAAGAGAAAATGTGTAAAATAAGAATTACAATAACCAATAGGGCGAGATATGAAACGATTTTTGTAAGTTAAATCAATGTCAATTCCTTTAAATGATAGAAAAGACTAGCAAATTTGCTTGCTAATAACGTAGAATGAAAATTATGGATGCAAAAGCAAGCTCTTGTGTATTTTCGTATTAGACAATTTTTAGCAATTAATATAATAATAAGCAATAATTTGGCACGAAAGAACTAAAAAGATGGCACAACAAAGAATGAAAAATATTTCTATAAAGTGCAGCAGGCTAGGGAGGCACAAACAATAAGTACTATTAGAATTTTGTAATAAACCAAATAGATTTTACTTTATAGACAAATAGAATTCAAACAATGAAATTTATAAAATTGAAATATCATATATTGTACTTTTTTCTTTCAACGTCGCGATACTTCAGATTAGATACCATTTCACATTAAAAAAAAAAATTAAAATGCTATTGTAATACGGCTACTACTATGAAAAAAGAAATCTATCTAGTAAAAATAAGCAATACTGATATATATATATATATATATATATATTATTACATGAGTTAGTATGATTATGGACTGGTATTGAATGAATACTTAAATGAATATGTCTGAAGCAATGAAAATTATTTAGCATTTTACGATAATTGATATAAGGGCTAAAGAGTAAAATATTTTACAACGCATCCTCTTCATTGGATTTTTTTTTTTTTCTCAGGTGAAGAAAAACCTGACTGGATTAACATACATGGCAGATAAATTACCCTTCCCGCCATTTCAGATTAAACATAATGGATCGTACAAAACAAATATATATATATATATATATAAAGGAAAGGTATATAAGTCGTAATAAAATATTAAAGGGAGTCTATTCAACATTCCTTTTATTAAAGGTTTTAAACTTATAAAATTTTTACTACGAAATATACAACTCTGAGGGAATATTTTATTATAAAGAATTATCTACATGTTTTTACCTGTGGATGTTCTCTTACAGAAGAAGGTACCGCTTTAATATTATCGAAGCCAAAGAAAACCTCCGCCCATAATAGCAGAAGGTACGATTCTCTGAAGGGTAGGCAATCAATGTCTTCAAAATTGTTTTTGTAATTGGTCTGACTGTTATTTTATTAATGATTGATAGATCTAAAAACTATTATATACAGAGGGGTTATTTTATTTATTTTATATATATAAACGAACTTAATATTACAGTAATTCGAGATCACAACTAATGATCATTCATTTCACCATATTTTGTTTACACATGTGAAGAACTGCAGGTTTCGCTAATATAGTGACAAGTTAAGTGGTAGAGATAGAGTGCTGTTTACCTTTCCAGCAACCCATTCGGATTACAAATGAATGCACTATCAGCAAATTTTGATTACTAACACATAGTAGTACCTATCAACTTCAGATAGCTATGAACATAAAATAATAAAAATTAGAAATCTATCAATTGAACAAATGCGTTCCAGGTTTTTAAACTTTGAAATTCCTGTAACAAATTTTACACTCGTATTAAAGAGTTACAGCGAACAATCTTGTATAGACTGTTTTCACAGGCCATTGCACTCATTACCAGCAGTATCTAAGGTTTATCATTATTTCTAATTACTGCATAGCACATTGATCGAGTATCCAGTAGGATTGCCGAGTGAAAGAAAACATGAACAGGGCTTAAAAATACTAATTCTTTTTCGGGTACGGTATTTTATATCACAGGTCATTATGGGTCTCGGGCACGGGTTCAACAGAAAGGATTTGGGAGGAAGAAGGGAAATTATGAGAGAAACGAGTAAAGCTGCTGTCTTTTTATTAATTTCTGTTAACCCACCGGGTGTAAACGGACGTAACTAACATATATATTTGCCCTTCCCCCATCTTCTTCGATGTCCGTATGGGATGGGGTTTGAGGAGCTGTAAGTCACAAATACAGAACAACACGTGACGTACAAGAGCACATATTGGGAAATATTAAGTTTGTCTACAGAAGATCTACATTCTCCCTACGAGGGAGACGAACTGTGTTGTTAATATCCCGTCATTATTAGTTCCTCAAATACTTCACAAAGTAACAAGTCGAATTAACTTAAAAATTAGTTTAATAAAATTGTTCTTAAGAATTTTAAAATACAAATAAATAAAAATTTGATGTTTATTCAATCAACATTTCATTGCCTAAACAATGCCCACCATCTCTCTTCAGTCTTATTATTGGTCTCCACTTCTGCTGTAGTGTTACCAAAGGTTAACGGGACTATCTTCAATTATGTACGAATCAAATTTTGTATTCCACAAAAAAACCTTCAAACTTTTAATTTGAACTCTCGCAACACCAAAATTTTAATACAACTAACTAAATAATAAAATCTACTTCGACCAAATGAAGTAAATTGGTTGATTGTGCCGAATGTTTTGGTTGTTAGACGGTAGCTACTTTGTCGTATGTCTCGCCCACGCCATTCGCTGCAGCTGCGCCAGCGTTTCTTGTCTCGAGTAGCGTTCACTGGCCGCCCTTGTAATGGGGCCATTCAGAGGCCCACTTTGGGCCCCTAAGGAAAGCATTCCGAAGGGTGTTATGGCTACGCTGTCCTCCGGCACCTGAGGGAGTCTCCTGGTGGGGTCCATGTTGTAGAGCTGTGCAATGGCTGCCGTCACGCTTTCGCCAGAGGATTGTCCGCTGCTGTCCCTCTTCAAGTCTGCATCGCTGCTCAATGAGGCAGAGCTACTCCCCTCCTGCGGGAGGAGGTGCTGCATTTGCTGCAGCTGCTGAGCCAGGTCACGCTGCCTCGTCTGCTGTAGCTTTTGCTGATACTGCTGCTGCTGTTGTTGTTGTTGTTGTTGCTGCTGCTGTTGCTGCTGCTGCTGTTGTTGTTGCTGTTGCTGCTGCTGTTGCAAATGGGATCGCTGCTGTAAGGTTGGGTGAAGCTGAGATTCCTGCTGGCGGGGAACGGGAAGTGGGGCGATCAGAGGGGAGAGGGGGGAAGAAGTGGCAGTGCAGTGGAGAGAAGGGGGAAAAAGGAAGGAGTGGGCAGCCATGGTGGGTGAGGGCGTTGGAGGGGTGTCTGGGAGAGGATGAGAGTATGGAGAGAGAGGCGAGGACTGCTTCGTCCGGAGGCTGGACCGGGAGGCTTCATCGGGCACCCCAGAGAGAGAAGGGGGAGAGAGCTGGCCGGGGAGAGAGGAAAATACTCTCACTACGAAGGAACTACACGCCAAGCGTCTGCAAAGGAAGGGCAATTCAAGCGAAAAGGCAGCCAAAAACAGCACTCAAAGGAGTGGAACGTCATGGGACTTGCACCAAGTCAAGTGGTCAACCCACACTATTCGACGCTCGAAAGGAGCTGTTAGTCAATTACAATCAATGTTTGCGTTTTCATCAGTAAAACTTTGCCTAAACAAAAATACAGATAACTACAATTAAAATTATATTTATGGTAAATTTGCTGTTTCTGAAGGAGAAAACTAGTAAGTTGACCGATGAGAACGCAACATAAGCTACTAACTACAGAAGAATAATCAAACCTTTTTTAAAGAAATCAGACAAAGAATACGTAGGTAGGTTGGTAGGTATGTAGAACATTGAATAAAAGAGTATAATGATTAATCTGATCTAAGTTCGCAGCAGAAATTCACATTATGCTTTATTATATACACATTTTTATTAAAAATAAAAGAAAAGGCGTCAACCAAAAAGTTACCATGTAGTTTAATTAAAAGAGTATTATACAATCCAAACAAAAGACATTTTAATAAAGCTGGCAGCTGAACGCGAGAGCTGTCTAATCAAATTTGCATTCACAAAATTAAATTAAAAGAAATTTTAAAGTACCTCTCAATACATCAAATCGAAATTTCCAGATTTACTACACCCACAAAAAAGTAATAACTAAACCAATCGACTCAAAATAAACTCGTTTAAGCTACTCCTTTTCAGTAATATATCGAGAATGAATATGTAAAAACACATTATTACTTGCATTACTGCCGTCCAAAACCAAAAGAATGTTAATTTTGAATGCTATTTTTCTTAATTGAGTTACTGTATTAACTACGGAAGTTAGTGTAAAGCCGATTTCCTGACACCTGACAGACGTTCTTCGGAGAATGAAGGACGTAAATCAATGCATCCAGGATACAGATTTTGCTTTTGCCAACACGAGCATTTGACCTTGAACAAATAAATTATTACTAAAAAATTAATTTCTGCAATTAAGTACGTTCTTTCAGTTTGGTACGGCGGACTAAGGAGAGATGATGATGATAAAGTTGATTAAGAAAACGTGTCAAAGTTCTAGACTACAATCCATTTCTACTGAAACTTATGAAGACAAACCACTCTTAAAAGAAATGTAGAGAAAATCTGCCCCTCCTAATACTGAGAATAAAATATAACGCGTGTTATGCCATTTATTTAAAGTGATAATCCCAGCTAATTTTCTAAATACTTAGTACCCTATCAGACATACAGTAGACTCAATTATTTCAGTTTCAAGAATTATTTACCAGATGACTAAATAACGAAAAAAATTAATATGAAAGACGCATAGCACAAAAGGAATTGGCAAATAACGTTTCGTAGTATATTAATTTAATAATGAAATTAAATATAATATCGAGACTGAACGAAGAAATGTGGCAATTCGATATTTAGAATTACTATTTTTTATAACCTGTCGCAATTTATATATGATGGGGAAAAAATACGTGAAAAACAAATTCTATAACTTATTTAAAAATTAAAGAAGGAATCTTATTTGAAAATACCTCCGATTTCATCTCCGGAAGGTTTGGGGGCATCTGAAGGGCTACTGAGACTACCCCTCCTCCTTGGATTTTCAGTTCCAACTCTCTGACTTGCAGGACGAGCTGTTGAATGTGTTCCAAAAGTTCTTTGTTGTGCACGAGTAACTGGTGGGTTCTCGCCTTTGAAAAGAAGCAAGGAAGTCATTAACTTGCTCATATTTCACACTAGCACTACTTTTTCCAACTTTTTAATGGCTTATGATCTTATAGTTACTTTGAAATGTTTTTATAAATCAATGCGCCTCGGTGGTGTAGTGGTGGTTAGCGTCGCTGACTACGAATCCATCGGCCCCGGGTTCGAGACCCGACGGCAGCCGCCGGCGCGCAGCAAAACCCAGCTGTTCATCCTTCCACACAAAGAAAGTGGTTGGTAGATAAATGGGTACCCTAGGTGGCCTAGTCGTTAATGCGCTGGGCTGCTGATGGGAGGGCGTGGTTCGGATTCCACGTTAAACTGTAGGTCTAAGGTGGAGTGAAAAGCTTGACCTTCGTCAGAATGAACAATTCGGGCGGAACCTAACCAAAGGTTAATATTAATGGATATTTAATATTTTTAAAGAGTAAATATAATAGACTTTTTTTCAGCAGCAGCAGCAGCATCATCATATAACCAGAGTTTATTAGTAAAACGGTTCGCTTCGTATCCACATAAAAATAAACTGTCAATATCGTCTTCGTTAAGACAAAACGACTCAAACGAAAATAAACAATGGCTGAGACAGAAACAGGTTATATACCGCGACCAGATCGAATTTCTTTTCCTCAAACCTGTTATATAAAATTTGTCGAAAGAGATGGAATGACGGAATTTTTTTTTAATGTAATTTTATATACGAATGTCTTTTCATTCGCAAAATCCAGTAACTGTGGCAGTTCCTCTCGAGTAATAACTTGTACTGAATGTAAAAAGGGCTATACCAGAGTTAGGACATAACAAACCCTCGGCACATTTGACTTCTGATGTTCTTTGGAAACAAAAAATTCTACGAATTAACGACATAGGACAAACGAGACTTTTGATGTTTCTTTCATGCAAATGTCAGATAATCTTAGTCTTGATAAAAGTACGCGAGGTAATCTGATCAGTCCTAAAGTTGTACTCAGATGACCTTTAAGTAATACGAATATTAAGTTAGAGTTTACCAAAATAAGCGCCGTACCTCAAATTTTAAAAATCTCATTGGCCAAAGCTACTACATTCTCGCTCCTTTCTGTAGTCTATCCTACTGCAATCATTAAAGCAAACTTTATTAAGTGTTCTATGTTTGGGTAACGAACCTGGGCCTCCAAACGGGCGGCGGTCTCTGCTGCCAACTGATCCCTTAGCAGATGGACCTGCGCAACCGCTGCTTGCGTCTGCTGCTGCTGCTGTTCCAGCTGTTCCCTGAGAAGTTGCAGTTCATGGTGAACTGAAAGAGGGGTTCCTGCTTGAGGAAGGAAGTCCCCGGTGGGAAGGGGTTCACTCAGAGGGGAAGTAAAGGTCTCTCCGATGCCCTGGAAGAAAACTAATCATGTTAACGGGCCCATTTTGAAAACGGTATTTCAATTTAATTCAACATGGTTCCGTTCCTCACCTCGTAATACGACCAAATATTAAAAATTAAAGGACTCGTCCTCTCACCTTTTTCATAATGTCCGAACCGATCGGTGGGGCCAGGGGTTCCAGCTGGGTGGGTCTGGATGGAAGGGCTTCGGGTATATCCTCGTTATACGTGTCTGAAGTGAGCGTCATAAGATCTTCCTGCCCACTCTCTGAATCTAAGCCATCTGTAAAATGAATTGAGTTATGAACCTTCCTTTCAAAATAAAAACCATCTTTCCTATTTTCATCTCGCGAATCATTGCTAATCGAGTAAGTAAATTATTTCTTCTAATGGGAAAATATTTAAGACAGTAGCAGCAATCCTACCTGAAGATCAAACAGACTTGCCGAACCTTTTAAATAGTCAGTAATTTATAAGTACAGCTTCGATTAAATATGTTTTAGCTAAAACCGTTTTCAATTTCTGAAGGAGATTTGTAATGAAAAGTTACAGTAAAAGAAATACTGATAAAAGCAGCAGGAAAACTACTTATTCACAGCTTATCTGACCTTTCTTTGGCTTATCCGAGGAGTCTTCAGATCCTTCTCTGCTGATATCGTCATCGTTTTGGGGTTCGGGGGAGGGAGACTTGTCTTTTTGGGACATTTTGTGTACGACTTCGAACGCTTGACCCACCGTCCGTACAACTCTCATTGCCTGGTTCTAAAATATATATATAAAAAAAAAAACCAGTGAAAGATTTACAAGTGTGAAACTTTACTAAAATTTTATTTTTATAATTATTACTATATAAATAATAAAATGCAACCTGTACATCATTTCACCCAATGTTACTCTCTACATTCGAAGAGGTCAGGTTAAGAATTAACTTAAATCCAATTTGTAACTTAGTGAACCTACAAACTGACCTCGCCTTCAAGAGTTTAAATCCTTGGCTTATGTCCACCCTTCTATACATACCTCAAGTTCTACGTCTTCGAGACTCGGGGAAGCTAATGGTCGGTTCGTACTCCGATCAGTGTCTGGAACCAGATCATCGTGTTGCCTTCGGTTTGGTGACCATGATTCTTGACGTTTGGAAGAAGGTTGTTGGTTCTTCTTACTTTGAACTCTATTCATTGTCGACTCCTGCTTTTTTTGAGACTTCGCGGCTTGTTGCTTTTTTGAACTTTCCTCTCTCACAGACGATCTATCATCTTTCCTACTCACAGACTGCTGCTGTTGTTGTTGTTGTTGTTGTTGGGGATTATGTTGATGGTTTTGTTGGTGAGGATGCTGCTGCTGCTGCTGCTGCTGCTGCTGCTGCTGCTGCTGCTTTTGCTGTGGTGAATGCTTCGTTTGCTCCTGAATGACTTGCATTCCTTCGTAATTCGAATGCCTGGAATCCGTTCTTGGGGAAGTGCGCGTGGGCGAATGATTGCCGTGGTGTTGATGGAACGCCCTCGGGGAAAGGCTTGGGGAAGGCACACCGGGAGATGATGTAACTCCTCTGGGAGCGAGTCCCGACACAGTTACAGGCGGGTGATTCGAAACACCGGGGACGCCACCAAGAGCGCTGAATCCCCCTAGCCCGACTACCCCAGCCACGGAATGGGGTCTACCTAATTGTGGGGGAGCGCCAGTCTTTGCTGGGGCAGAGAGAGAACCACTGCGGGTGGAAGCCACCACCACCTCTGGGTCTCTGAAGGAAAGCTTCTTGCGAGGACGGTCGTCCCCCCCAGGAATTGGCTCCCCCGCAGAGCGGTTTTTTAACATATCGAACACTTTGCCACCCCTTCGGAGGTCGGTTCAGACCCCAACGTCCTTCATGAGAAAGAACAGCAATCGTCTCGATTGGAAAAGTGACAGTAAACAAACTCTGTATTTCATACAAGCCGTTTTATAGTTTCGAATCCACTAATGAACGAAGACAACTTTGGCAATATTTTACAAGAAATTTCAAGCACGAAAAAATAATCTTTCTTCCGACTAATATAAAACTTAATAGTCTCACGATAGACCTAAGAAGGCGGCAGTGACAAATTGTTCATAATTAGTCTTGACGAACTTCGGTCTTCGATTTATAACACTCATATTTTTAGCATAAATATTTACTCGTTTACATACTGAGTGGAATTTAGTTTGAAATTAGGAAGCAGTAAAGCAGGCCTTATATCTTATATCCCGAACTTACACTCAGGCCCTGTATTTTACATTCCACTGTATTACGATGATATCTTGCGAGAGAAGCAGGGAAACCTTTTCTTTAGACACAAAAAAATCAATGAACTTCCTTCTTCTCAGCATAGTTTTAAGGGATCAATGCTAATTTCCAATTAGAATTTCGCTCCTTTATTTAAAGAAGTTATTTCTTCATTATAAATTATGCATACGATAACTTTATTGCAGTGTCCTCTCAATAAATTATTCCTAGAACCTTATGAACACGAGAAGTAAGGATTAAATTTCCATTATATCGTAATTCCTTTGTTTCGGCTAAGAAAATGGATTAAGAAATTTCTCTGAATAAATTATATATCAACGCAGTGCAAAAGGAAATCAATCAAAACAAACACATTAAGCTAAGAAATAGGGAATATTATATATATATGGTGGTGTAGTGGTTAGCGTCGCTGACTACGAATCCATCGGCCCCGGGTTCGAGACCCGACGGCAGCCGGCACGCAGCAAAACCCAGCTGTTCATCCTTCCACAATTAAAAAAAAAGTGGTTGGTAGATATATGGGTACCCTAGGTGGCCTAGTGGTTAAGACGCTGGGCTGCTGATGGGGCGTGGTTTGGATTCCGCGTTAAACTGTAGGTCTAAGGTGGAGTGAAAAGCTTGACCTTCGTCAGAATGAACAATTCGGGCGGAAGCTAACCAAAGACCAAAGGTGTGTGTGTGTGTATATATATATATATATATATATATAATATATATATATATTGGACCCAGACAATATATCAACCAAATTTTTAAGATGCGTACAGAACAGCTCCAATGAAATACAAACTTGCACGAAACTTGCCCCATTAGTCTCGCATGACCCATAATTTACTCTAAATAGAATATGGGCTTTGTACATTTTCACGCGAGTTATTAATCGCATTTGACGGGGCAATCCACACACGTCCCAAGTACAACACAGTCCGCGTAGACGAGCATACAAGCATTATTCGCGAGTAAAGTCTGCACGATAAACACTGGTCAGATAATCCATCTCATGAAAGACTATTCATATTCGTACGTTCATGAGAACCTTCTTCCCCATCTCCTTCCTTTCACCAACTGGAATGGTTACACAGCGTGGTTTTCCAAGTTTCTCCCTTTATATATAATTATATATATATTATATATATATATATATATATATATATATATATACACGACTCTGATTTCCCGGCAATCGCCACGGGCAATTTAAGGCCGTAAAAGCGCTCTCAATATTTTTGTATCTTGATGTGTTCAACCTAACCTCCACTTAATTTCATTAACGGATGTTCTTGCAACACGTCAACTTTTATACACACACAAACAATATATATATGGGATGAATTTTACAATTAAACACGTGAAATGAATGAATGCTGCAAACCCAAAAGGAAAAAAACAAAACGATTCCAAGGCCTTTCGTGTATTCAGAGCTACACCTCGTCTTTTTTCCTTGTGGATTTGCAGCATATATATATATATATATATATAATATATATATATATATATATTATATCTTGGTTTTGCTTCCGCTCGCATTGTTCATTCTGACGAAGGTCAAAATTGTTGCTCCACCTTAGACCTAGTTTAACATGGAATCCGAACCACAACCCACCACAAGGTACTCGCTCGGACTCAATCTCATAACCTCTCGATCAGCAGTCCAGCGTCTTAACCACTAGGCTACCCATTTATTTACCAACCAATTTTATTGTATGGAAGGGTGAACAACTGGGTTTGCTGCGCGCCATCTGCCGTCGCCACTACACAAACCACTAAACAAAGCTGGAACTTCAACACAATAGCGTATTCTGCATTTTAAGGTAATAAAGTTCTGATTAACAAAAAAAATTAACTGAAAATGAAACTGCAAAATAAATAAATAAAAAAACAATAAATAATAATTAAATTAGTTATTTTAATCTTCCTTCTTTTCAGTGTCCCCCCCCCCCCCCCCTCTCTGAGATAAATATAGGCGACATTTTTTGGCTGGAGGTAACCATAATTTATTTTCGTATGCCATTTTCTTTACTATATGTGAAATACGCGGCCACAACAAATTACACCACACACACACGTGTGCGTGTGTGCGTGTGTGTGTGTGTGTGTGTGTGTGTGTGTACGCAAGCAAGCAACTGGGGATAAGTGAGGTTGTTATAATTCAGAGATGTAGTGGGATAGACTTTTTGTGGGGTAACACTTTTGGTAGCTCGGAACATTAAAAAACTTATATGAAAAATCTAGAAAAATGTAGTTATACTGTCAGAAGAGAGATCCGTGGATCCTGATTAGGTTAAATTACGCGAGGTTAGCAAGTACCTGACTATTTGGCGACTTAGCAGAAAACACCCACTGAGCCCTCATTTGCGTCCAAAACACTCGCCGCATCCCTCTCGGTTCGATGGCACTAAGGTTAAGGGTTAGGTAAGAAGGGTTTGGTTATTTTTTTGTATATAGATTTTAAAAAGTCGGTACCGTACCTCTTTGTGACTGAGTGAGTGAAAAAAGGGAAGGGATCCAACGCAACCTAGAAAAACCATCAATCTGCCGATCTTTTTCCAATTATCTTTAAGTTCGTTCTAATTTAGCCCAAAATGAAGAGACTCTGAGAATAAAAATAAACAAAAGACGTTCGGATGTTTTCCAAATTAAATGCACCCACGCACCCGTGCAATGGAAAAATACGTACACGTAGACGATAACCAGTGCTGGAGGCGTTTCGTGGGAACTACAGATTAAATCATTCAAACGATCACGTTCGAGTAAAGCGATTGTAAACGATTTAGGGAATCGAATAAAAACTTTTTCCCTCGACAGCAATCGTACCACACGAAGGAATCCATCCCCCGAAATTTACCCAGCGAGTGTGAACAAAGTTTAGGAGAATGTTTAAGCGGCAGAAAAAGAGGTTTCTGAATTCGATTCACTTTGCTCAAGCTTGGACTTCGTCGTGACCAATGTCTTAACGCTGCTTTCCGTCCGTTAGCAAAATTAAGCGACAGTGAGTGTGATTAATAGTTAGATGGGGGATCGTCCTCTGCCTCTAAATAATGTACCGACCGTGGTTCGAATCCTACGTAAAGCTGTAGGTCCACCCCGTCATATAACCGTAGATGTTGTGAAGGAGGTTAAACAACCTCATCATTACATTCGCTCAGGCTATCATTAATATTGCACGGTCTCAGAACTACTACTACTACTACTAATAATAATAATAATAATAGCAACTGTATTAATTCAGTCTTTTAAAACTTGAAAGTAATAATAATAACAAATGCATTAATACCGTATTTTACAACATGAAGGGCGTTTAATTCTTTACAATAACTGATGGCAATTAATTCATTACATAAGCAAAGAGGGCGTCCAATTCATAATTATGACGGGCGACATGACAGCGAGTACCTCATAATCAATGTGCCAGTTTATGCTGTCACGTAGTCATGTGACCTATTATATTGTTATATATAAAATGTATGACAACGCAAATGAGATGAGAAAATATATATATTAAAAAAAAATTTATATGATGCGTATAGCTTCGGTAACCTTTGTTTAGCTTCCGCCCGAATTGTTCATTCTGACGGTCGAGCTTTTCACTCCACCTTAGACCTACAGTTTAACGTGGAATCCGAACCACGCCCCACCAGCAGCTCAGCGTCTTAACCACTAGGCCACCCAGGGTACCCACTATCTACCAACCACTTTTTTTATTGCGTGGAAGGATGAACAGCTGGGTTTTGCTGCGCGCCGGCTGCCGTCAGTGAGTCTTGATCCCGGGGCCGATGGATTCGTAGTCAGCGACGCTAACCACACCACCACCGAGGCGTATACAAAGGTAGTAATAGTTATTAAAACTAATAGCGTAGACATTAGTGATTTTATATATACCGGAAATGGACAGGAAATTCAGGGAAATTCTAAAGCAAAAGATTTAGGAGTTATAATGACTGATGACGCGAAATTTGAAACGCAAAATAAGACGGCGGTAAACAGAGCAAAAAGAATAACTGGATAGATACCGAGAACTTTTAAAAGAAAGGATAGGAATATAGGTGATTCCTCTGTTGAAAACAGTGATCATACGAAGTTGGAGTATTGCTCGATCTTAACATCATCTTACAAAAAAGACATTAGTCAACCAGAAGAGATTCAGAGAAGCTTCACAGCAAATGGATGCAAAGAACTAAATTAATGGGAAAAGTTACGTAAATTAAATTTATATTCGCTAGAGAGAGAGAGAGAGAGAGAGAGAGAGAGAGAGAGAGAGAGAGAGAGAGAGAGAGAGAGTTACAAGGTAAAGAAGTACCTCAAAAGGCCTTGCGGCCCATACCGAGGAGGTACCAATGGCAACGGGTGCCAGGAAAAATTTTGTAAAAGTTTATTTTTCTTTCAACTATCCTAGCAGTAGTAGAAAACTGGATAGAAAAGTAGAAGGCTCTCTCCCCACCCTCCGCTCCCTCCCTGCCAGAGGCAGGTACGGAAAAAGGTTGAAGAAAATACCTTGACCCTGGAAAAGTAGCCAAGGAAATTTTACAGGAAAGTGGAGAATATATAAATAGCTCTATATTTAGCTTGCTCACAGAGACACCGAGCAAGCGAACTCCTGCAGAGTTTTCTGAGGTTTTAATCTTAAACTATGAGTGTGTTCAGTACTTTGTCTAGCCTATTTTTAAACAGATTTACACTTTGACTGGAAACAACCTCTGAGGGAAGTTGGTTCCAGATATTAACTATTTTATAGGAAAAGAAATTTCCGCAGACTGAGGTCCTAAATGTCTTTACACACTCAAATAGTGTGCAAGATTTCGTCTACCCTTTTCTTGAACTAATCCACAGAGGAACTGTTCACTACTTCCGAAGGTAACCTGTTCCATGTGTCACAGATCTTATACGTAAAGTAATTCCCACACACACTAGTCTAAACCGTTTCAAATCCAACTTCCAACCATTGTTGCGAGTTGGGTTATCATTTAAACTAAACATACTTCTAAAATCGACATCGTTGAACCCGCGTAAGAGCTTGAAAACTTCGATCAGTTGACCGCGCAGCCTCCGAGTTTCAAGCGAAAACAAGTTCAGGGCGCGTAACCGTCGATTGTAGCCCATATGCCTAACGGAAGGGATTAACTTTGTGGCCCTCGCCTGCACTCGCTCCAGCCTCTCAATATCTTTCCTGAGGGTGGGCGACCAGAACTGCACAGCATACTCCAGGTGCGGCCGAACAAGGGAATTGTACAGTGAGAGCACAATCTCCTTGTTCCGAAACTGAAATTGCCTCCTGATATAACCCAATAGTTTCTGGGCTTTCTTTTCCACCTCTACGCACTGTTTCGTAGACTTAAGGTCGCTGCTAATTAGCACACCCAAGTCCTTTTCTAAATCAGTCACCTCGATATTACTACCCAACATCGAGTAGTCCGACTTGGGATTGGCGTAGCCAATGTGCATCACTTTGCATTTACCCAAGTTAAACGGCATTTGCCATTTTTCGGACCACTCTCCTATCCTACCTAGGTCCGCACGCAGTTCCTCGATCGCTTCGAGCGTCCCAACATTGGCCCCAAGCTTGGTGTCATCAGCGAATTTGGCGATCCGACTGACGATGCCACCGTCGATATCATTTATGTAAATGATAAACAACAGCGGCCCCAAAACGGAACCCTGAGGAACCCCACTAGTGACCGAGGCCCAACCCGAACTAGCACCTTTAATTACAACCCTCTGCCGCCTATTCTTCAGCCAGTTTCAAGCCACCTACCTATTTCCCCACCGATACCCAGCGCGCGCACTTTCGCCATTAGCCGGCGGTGAGGTACCTTATCAAAGGCTTTCTGAAAGTCGAGATAAAGTATATCAATCGCCCTACTCTTATCGTACTCACCCAACATGACGTGGAAAAACTCGAGCAAGTTGGTGAGACACGACCTATGCCGTCTAAACCCATGTTGGGAGTCCCCAAGCAGCTTGTACGAATCCAAATGGTCAACGATCCTATCCGCTATTATCCCCTCTAATAATTTACCTACAACTGAAGTGAGACTAATGGGACGATAGTTCCCTGGACTTTCGTGATCCCCTTTCTTAAAGATAGGGGTCACGTTGGCTTCCCTCCAGTCACCAGGCACCTGGCCCGTCTCCAACGATTTGTTGAAGACTGTAGCCAGGTGGAGAGCCACCTGGTCGCGCATTTCTCGCAACACTCTGGGGAGAAACTGGTCTGGCCCAGGAGCCTTAAACGCGCTCAGTTTGTCTATTCTATCAGTAACGACTGTCGCGGTACATCGAACACTATCCAGGCCAGCACCTTCGTGCCTCACGCCTGGCTCGGGGATGACGCGGGTATCCTCCCTGGTGAACACTCCCGCAAAGCACTCATTAAGCACATTAACGATGTCCGCGTCGGAGGTCCGCAGAACGCCGCTTCGGTCCCTATCATGCTTCTAATGGGCTTTCTACTATTAACATAACTGAAGAACTCCTTAGGGTTCCCCTTGCAGAGGCTTGCCACCAGTAGTTCTTCGTTACGTTTCGCTAGCCTAACCTTCGCCTTCACTTCCCTACACAGGCGGACATACGCTTCAGTGTTCTCATGGGAACGATTGGCCTTCGCCCTCCTATACGCTACTTTCCTATTTCGGATAGCCGAAGCGATGTCACGATTGAACCACTTAGGCTGCGTTGAAGCAGGGGTGACCTGTTTTGAGGGTATGGCAGCAGACTGCAGCACCATAAACTCGTCCCGGAATGCACTCCACACTCCCTCAACATCGCCACCGACCTCTAACCCCATCTCTCCTACGCTATCCCTGAGGCTAACAAAGTTCGCCCCCCGGAGATCGAGCTTACTGCCTCTCGAGTTACTACGCTTCACCCGAGGGACGCGCACACGGAACCTAATCAGACCTGATCACTCCCGCCCAACGATTCGTCAACGGTGAGGCCAGTGACGAGGTTGTCTTCGGTCGTGAATACTAAGTCTAGAACGCTTTCGCCTCGTGTAGGCTCATTGACCCACTGAGTGAGGAAGTTCTCATCAGCAAAGTCAACTAGCCTCCTCCCTTCAGCATCAGCAGTCCTGTCTTCCCACTTTATGCCGCGACAGTTGAAGTCTCCTAAAACTACACATACCCTATCCCCTAGCAGGCCACTGAGTTCGGTGTACAGGGCTGTATCCTCTCGAGGAGGAGATGCGGAGGTCTGTACACCAAGATTAACCTATAGCTCGTCCCTCCCACATTCAGATCGACGCCAAGCAGCTCCGTTCCTACCGGAACTGGCAGTCAACCGGACTCAACGTGTCCCTCACGTATATTAGTACCCACCCCCCTCCCCACGGGTGCGGTCTTTGCGAAACATTCTATACCCGGGAATTTCAAACTCCCAACGTAGTCCCTACGATCAGTATGAATCCAGGACTCGGTGTTAGCAACGATATCCTGGTATTCTGATGCTAAGAGCGCCCGTAGCTCGCAAAACTTGTTCCTAATCGACCTAGCATTAAAAAACATTGCACGGAGGGAGCCTTCCCTATTCTGACCGCCCCCTAGCACGGCCGTTTCCCGAACAGCCAGGGCTTGTCGGGAGTTGAAGAGCCCCTCACTAACGAGGGGGCAACTCCGCAGGAGCCTGAGCCCCCTCCAACGTGGAAGGAGGGTCACCCACCTGTACCTGGACGCACCCTTCAGTTGAAGGTACGTCCGCACCGGCTCATCATCATCCTCCCCGGTGGGGGCCCATCATCTCTCCCCGGACTCGACCTCACCATTCTGTATAGGTGCCGGTCGAGCAGCGCGCCTACCACACCCTTACCCTGTTATTGAGGTGGACACCATCCTCTGGTAAAGGTCCCACCTACCCGAAAATGCGTCGAAGGGTCAATAAACCTCACGCCCAGCGGGACGCACAAGTCTTGCACCCTCTCGTTGATGCCAATGACCTTACTGAGCGTGGTCACTGGCATTCATCGCGGTAAAATACCCATTAACATTCCCCTGTCTGTCTTCAGTTTTAGATCATCCGCAAGAGACATGATCTCGGTGATGATCCCTTCTGAAACCTACCCTACCGCCTTTGAGGAACAGGTCGTTGCCACCAGCGTGGACAACGATCGCAGTCCTCCGACTAGCCACGCGCACCTTCTCTACCTCCTTCCTTAAGTGCGCCGTTCCCCGCCCAGGTAAGCACCTTACCTTCCTCCCTCCCGGTTTGCAGAAGCAAAGTACTTCTCCTGGCCCCTGATCTGCGAGTCCCCAATCAAAACGGTGTCTTCCTCCTTCGAGCACAGGAGACTAAAGCGGTTGGAGGTCCTGACAGGGGCAACTGGGGTCTCAGGCTTCGGCTTCGCAGCCTTCTTGCCCGAGACCTTTCGAACCCGTCGCCACCCATAGACGCAGTTACACCACCCGACCCACCCCGACCGGCAGCTACATCCTTCGGTTTCTTTGGGCCATCAGTAGGCCCCTTCCCACCCTTCTCTATCGCCCCTTCTTTACGCCCTCCACCTTGCGCCGCGGTTCCGTGCATTCCACGTGGGTCGCTGGCGATTCCTGACACTGATTTAGTACCCTGGCCCCGGTTGCACCTCTACCCTTTCTCCGCGGTCCCGAGCCTGTCCATCCATCGCTGGACCGCCTTTCCATGGCAGCTATCCTATCAATGAGCTCCGGGTGGAGGGCGCAGCCTCGTCAGTGACCGCCGCACCTCCAACAGCCGGTCTGGACGACTCGAGCCGCCGGACCCTCTCCTCTAGCTTCTCGTAAAACCGCATGAGTTCGCAAAAGCGGCACATGCTGGAGTGGTTGATCTTCTCGAAGCAGGCTTCTTTGAAGTTCGTCACCCACTGGTTTACTTCACACCTCGCACATTCAGCCTTCAGTTTCTGCGGTCCAGTCATTGTAACTTTTTTTTTCGAACTCTGAATACTCTGAATAAGATAAAGCGTTCTAGCAATGAAAACTATCAAAAACGTTCTGACCAGTATATAAAAAAGGAGGGGGGGGTGAATTCTTCCCCGCGTAGACGCATCCACCTATTTGCAAGTGACGTTCATCCCTTCCAGAAGACTACACCTCTCGCTGCTGCCGCACCGACCAAAGGTCTCCCCAGGGCCGGACAGTCCCAAACGTGTCGCAGCTACCAACTGACAAACACTCGCGACGCAGGCGTCACGGATTTCCCGCCAGGAGCGACAGCGAGATGCAGCCCCTTACTAAGTCTTACTAGTCACTCACAAGCGGCCAGACTCTTAGAATCCAGTGTTCAAGGGATATCCCACCAGACCCAGAGGCTACGCCCGAGACTTTACGCTGGCCTGGCAGCCAGCTGGGCAGTAAAGCTCTCTCACCTCAGAGCAGTACAGCCAAGCACCATCAATTGGTCACCAAAGAACGGTCGCAGGGGGCTGGTGAGGCCATTACGCGTTAGGAATGGGCTTAACGGGGCACTAGCCACACTCCATTCATCGCGCCCCTACGCCTGGGACCCCTCCATCCCAGTCTCTCACAACCTACGAGCGTTAAATGGCGTTATTTATAGAGGTTCCAAAGCCTCTCTTCCCACGCATGAGGTAGCAGTAGGGTCCTAATAGTAAAAAAAGAGAAAAAGACAATACTAAAAGATTTTTTTTTTTTTGCAGTCAGAGGAGAACATCCTTAACGTAAGCTAAAAGGACAGAGTAGGGATGGGATGGGGTCCTAGTAACCCACGGGACAGGATTGTACAACATACTTCACCCGCCCTCCCGAAAGAGAGGACCTAAAGGAACTGGCAGCCAATTTCTCTAGAATCCTACGACTCGGGACCGGAGGGCTGTCACACCCCAAGTATAAAGTTTACAACATCCAGAAGAAATGTGCATAGACAGAGAGAGAGAGAGAGAGAGAGAGAGAGAGAGAGAGAGTTACAAGAAGTAGTACCTCAAAAGGCCTTGCGGCCCATACCGAGGAGGTACCAATGGCAACGGGTGCCAGGGAAAATTTTCTACACCCTCAAATAGTGTGCAAGATTTGGTCTAACCTTTTCTTGAACTGATCCACAGAGGAACTGTTCACAACTTCTGAAGGTAACCTGTTCCACGTGTCACAGATCTTACGTAAAGTAATTCCCACACACTAGTCCTAAACCGTTCAAATCCAACTTCCAACCATTGTTGCGAGTTGGGTTATCATTTAAACTAAACATGCTTCTAAAATCGACATCGTTGAACCCGCGTAAGAACTTGAAAACCTCGATCAGTTGACCGCGCAGCCTCCGAGTTTCCAGCTAAAACAAGTTCAGGGCGCGTAACCGTCGATTGTAGCCCAAATGCATAACGGAAGGGATTAACTTTGTGGCCCTCGCCTGCATTCGCAGGCCGCCCTCTCAATATCTTTCCTGAGGGTGGGCTACCAAAACTGCACAGCATATTCCAGGTGCGGCCGAACCAGGGAATTGTACAGAGAGAGCACAATCTCCTTGTTCCGAAACTGAAATTGCCTCCTGATATAACCTAACAGCAGAGAGAGAGAGCATTATTTACACTTGAAAAATAATGGAGGAACCAATCCCTAATCTTACTTTGAACCCTATAACTATTCAAACTGGGGAAAGTAGGAAAAGCAGAATGTGTAGTGTTTCAAAATTAAAGGCTAGACAACGTTGAAGGAAAATAGTTTTGTTGCGCGAGGACCAAGTGTGTTCAACCAGCTGCCCTGGGAAATAAGGAACACGAGTGGTGTAACGGTGGATATCTTCGAAAGAAGACTAGATGCCCGGCTCAGAACAATTCCAGATGAGCCGGGAGTACCTGGCTATGTGAAATGGAGCGCAAGAAACCAACTCTACTTCATCGGGACAACTCGAGAGGAGGGTCAACAAGCCTCACCTCCGTGAAATGAGGAATCACCCTTTTATGCTATGCTAATGTTTCATACTCGTACAAAAGTGTCGGAACCAACACGAGTAAACATTTCACAACATCTCGGTCCAGTCTCGCGTAATATCACGAATTTTTTTTTCCGTCACAATCGTATCATACACCTTCCCCACTACGCTCAACAGACTCGTACCTCCGTAAATTTCACATTCACCCCTTTCACCTTTCATTTTGTACAATGCAACAATTATTGCTTTCTTCCAGTCTTCAGGCACATTCCAATTTGTCCAAGCACTCTGACATATGCACCACAACCACTCTAGCTCTTTCAATCCCCCATACTTAATTATTTCCCCATATATTCTAACAACACCCGCCGCGCCTTTCTATTTTTCAGTTCGCGAACCGCCGTTTTCACTTCATCTATGGTTACGGATGTTCTCGGGCATTCTGTACACGTCCTACTCACACTACCAAATCCTACCATATTTATATTTGCACTCCACTCGCCTCTTCCACCTATCAAACTCTCGAAATATTCCTTCCATCTAGTCCGTATTTCTATCACAATTACCCAGCACACGCAACATCCACTTCCTCCTTTTATCCTCGACCACTGATGTAACCTCCGCATCCCACCACACTGTTGTCCTCTTCTACGCAGCCGTCTTAGCAACTCCACACAAACTCTTCGCATTCTAATTAGATATTTCTGGTGCATATACTGTACCATATCTCGCTCATATCCATTTATTATGAAATTTGTACTCAATTCATCATTTGCTCTTACTATACTCATCCCTTCTCTCTATCACCATTAATGTTTCCACTAATTAATTAATTATTATAATACTCGCGCGTATATATATATATATTATATATATATATATATATATATAATGCACGTACATAAAAAGGAGGCCGCAACCTGAATTAATTAGTGAGGAAAAAGTGATTAAGACCCTAAATGTACTTCTTCACAAAGGCCAATCTCCTTTACGAGGCGAAGCGATATTATAGTGTAACCGCCAAAAACAAGGGATAAAAACCTTTTTATCACTTGCCAAAAAGTCTAATTTCGGGGAATTTTTCCCATGTGAAACGGTGAAAAAAATCTATTTCAGAATGTGTTCACTTTATTCTATTAGAAATGATATTTAACCAAACGGGAAAGGCGTCACTCCATTTATAAATATACGCAGCCATAGAATTCCTCTTTCACAAGCCCTTTAATGCCGACAAACAAACGTAAATATATCATAAATGCCTAAGTAGGTTGCAAATTTTCGTCCATGCCCATCTTTTACCCAATAAGTCGAATCACTTTCGCTCGTGTTAAGATAGGTAGGGGTGGGGGAAGTTCTATGAGAAAGTTGGGGGTTTTTTTTTTACTCTACATATATAATTATTTTTTCCAAATTTCACCCTCGTTAGGATTTTAATTAAAAAAAACTTAGTCAAGTAAACTGTCTTTGTGCTACTTCAGCCTTTACACATCCACCCACGTGTTTTAGGTTAGGTTAAACCTAATCTAACCTCAAAAAGTAGGTCGTACAAGAAAATCCGACCTAATTAGTAAAAAGGTGGCTTACTATTGGCGCTACTTTTGAATTTAGGCAAAATAAATAAATAAATAAATAATAATATATATATATATATATATATATATATATATATATATATATATATATATATATATTATATATATATATATTACGTGCGTAACTGTAGGCGAAACCTTATTTTATCATGCAAAACTTGTGCCAAAGTTTTTAACGAGTAAAAAGTAACAAAGTGACGTGACACCGAACGAAATAAAGACCAAAATGAAAACGATCGCAAACAAAACTAAAAACAAACAATTATCGCCATTTAACTTGACAACTGCATTCTTTTTGGCCCATTTCTACGAATTACTAGAAGCATTCGTGACCAATTCTGCAGTTTGATACTTATTTCTATAATCTAAAGAGAGATGCCATTATATATATCTGAAAACCTAATTATATACCTCAATTTATATGGAGTAATTTCACTGAACGAAGGAATCGACTGAAAGAACAGTTGTCGTGATTTAGGCATTAAATTCATTATTATTATTATTATTATTATTATTTTGGGTTGTTTAACCTCCTTTGTAACGGCAAAAGGTCATGTGACGGAGGGGACGTACAGTTTTACGTGAGATTCGAACCACGGGTCGCTACGTCTGAACGCGGAGGACGAGGACGGTCACCCATCGCAGTACTGAACGGAGCCAACGTAGATTAACCTTGCTCATATAAGAATTAAATAATAATCGCTACATTTCATGGCCGTGTCGTCATTTACAAAAACGAAGGTTTACTTCGAGTAAGTAGTCACGTGACTGCGCGAATCGAGCGGGCTGATATCAACGACGACAGAAAAAAAATATTCTATAGCAAAAATTTCAAAATGCAAAAACTGTACGAGAGATTATACGATACGTATTAACCTCTTTCTTTGTGACGTCACGCGCAGACGGCCAAATAATGACAAACAAAAACTACTGCTACTCCATTGAATTAAAAAAATAGTAACTTGTCAGCTGTGTCACTTTCGGAGTTTGAGCAGACATAAAACGATTACTGGAATTACTTTGTACGGATATGGTGCGCAAAAAAAAATAAATAAAAAAATATTTAAGCAAGAAGCCAGTGTAGAATGCGAATTACGAAAAATGAAACACGCACGCACACACACATATATATATTTCAACTGCAAAGAACACGCAGTATAATTAATGTAAAGAACGACGCTTGTATAGAACATTCCGGCAATCGGAAGATCCCGGGTTCGATTCCCGGGTGGTTACCTCATTTTTTCATTTGTTCGTTCTCCCTCCTCATCTTGCGCGGAATGTTCTCCTATACAAGCGTCGTTCTTTACGTTAATATACATATATATATATACATTCATCCCACACTAGCTCGATGGGGTTCAGATCCGGGGACTGTGCTGGCCATTCCATAACTGAGCTGACGTTGCCGTTCTTTCTGCTTCAGGTAATTTTGACACAGCTTGGAAGTGTGTTTAGGATCGTTGTCTTGCTGCATTATGAACTGTTAGCCAACTAGTCGCAGTCCAGATGGGATGGCATGGCGCTGTAGAATGCTGTGATAGCCACGTTGGTTCAGTATACCAGTGACTTTGTGGAGATCTCCAACTTGCTCCCCTGCAAAACATCCCCAGACCATCACACTTTCTCCACCGTAATTCACTGTTGGCACAACACACTGCTGTGTCATTCTTTCACCCCTCTGCGCCGCACAAATACTCTGCGTTGGATCCAAAAACTTCGAACTTTGATTCGTCAGTCCAAAAGGACAATTTTCCGTTGCTCAACAGTCCATTTTTGGTGTTTTTTAGCCCAGGCTAGCCTTTTCTTTTTGTTCTGGAGTCTCAGCATTGGTTTCTTTGCTGCAGTTCGTCCCTTTAATCCTGCCTCTATTAGTCTTCTCTGAGCAGTTGATGTTGAAACTGTTGTACTTTTGGAGTTGTTCAGCTGGGCTTTGATTTCAGGTGCTGTGAGGCGTCTGATGCGCAGACTGGTGACTCGGATATACTTGTCCTCTGAGTCTGTTATGGTTCTTGGTCGCGCTGACCTTTTTCTGTCCTTATTTTGACCAGTTTCTTCGTACCGTTTAACCCTTTACGGACAAGTCCGCAGCATATGCGGTCACTCTTGTTCCCAGAACGTATAGGTTTTATTGTTATTGAAAACTAAATATTTTAGTAACTAGTCACTGAAATGATACACATTTTGGGTTCCTTTCCCGACAACTAAATGACATCTATATATAAACACGTAGAAACATTCATAGAAACGAGGCATTGTAGTACAATTTATATTATTATTTCTGGTGGACCTTAAGGTACCATCCGACGTTAAAGGGTTAATGGCACAAGCAACCGCATTCACAGAAACTTTTAATTCTTTTGCAATTTGCCTCAGTGATTGGCCCTCATTTCTCAGTTACAATCGACTGTTTTTTCTGTTAACTGAGCTTTGGCACCCATTTTTGCTTTTTAAAACACAGAAATATACCTTAAACTATATATATATACTATATATATATACAGCTTGTCCCAAAGAAATGTATACCCACTTTGTTCGATAATACCAGCTATGAGGATAATAAATATATTACTTTTTATATGTTTTTTAATAAAGAATTTTCTCCTGAATCTAAATATGTAATTATTTTTATTAAAAATTGAAGAACAAAAAAGTTACAGATGTTTAAATTATTATTATTATTTTCGAGACTTCATGTGCGATATTTTCTAATATTTTAACCGACTGTTTTGAAATACTTATGTTTAGTGTTGATATTGAAGCATAAATGTTGTAATTATTAGTTAATTCAAAAAATTTACAAATTCCATGGTTAAATGACACTTTATCTAAGATGTTCGACGACTTCTAGAACGTTGTTTTTGTAAGTTTTGCACAGTGCCGTCGGTTTCAAACTTATCTCGTATACGTGCAAAAATATTAGAAAATATCGCACATGAAGTCTCGAAAATAATAATTCTAATTTAAACATCTAACTTTTTTGTCTTCAATTTTTAATAAAAATAATTACATATTTAGATTCAGGAGAAAATTCTTTATTAAAAAACATATAAAAAGTAATATATTTATTATCCTCATAGCTGGTATTATCGAACAAAGTGGGTATACATTTATTTGGGACACGCTGTATATATATATATATATATATATATTATATATATATATATATATTATATATATATATTATATATATATATATATATATATAATATATATATATATATTACAGCTGTATAAAATTATCGAAAAATGAGCCAATCGTGCGTCTAATTTGGATTCCATTTGGAGTTCAGTGGTCCTATTGAGTAAAATCTTCTCATTTAGTGTTCCATCCTTTGTTTCAGTATAAACAGGGCGCACATTTTCGTCACTTAAACGGATAAAATTTTATACTGACAAGGAGGATTTCCAACAGCAAATACGAGTTTTGATCAAAAAAAAAAAAACACCACTGCGAGTATAACCACCAAGTAGCATTGGTTACTTAATTTGAATGCACTCGACCGTAAGGTATTGGTGTAGTCCAGTGAATCTCTACTTTGGTAACGAGTGACATGCCTAGCTACTCGTATAGAGAAGTGAAGGAATTTGTCCTTCCTTTGCAGTATTACCCATTTTGGTCGGAAACAACTAAACAGTTGAAACAAAGGTGTTATATACATCCCTTCAAATAGAATAGCCCTCGCTCTTTATTAATCATGTACTATAAAAGCCCAATGGTCTTTGAATTATCTAAAGTGAAGTTGTAAATTCAATCGATACAATGGCCGCTACTGACTGATTCGTTTCTGATGTTTAACTCTACTGACGTTCCTCCAAGCGAGCCTAACCTATACGCTACAGTAGGACTTTCTCGTAATGGAAATGAAAGTTCACTCCAATAAATGTCACAATTAACTCATTCCTTCTATTTTCCACTTTTACCAGCCTTCATCGTTTGTAAGTGACGTCATACGTAAACATGAAAGGACTCCGCGGACAGACACGCTTTTAATATACAAGAATTACAGGCGTATTACCTAATAATGTAAGGACACCTTTTCCATAAACAAACGGATTCGAAGCAATAAAATAAAACACACAAACACACACACACACACACACACACACACACACACACACACACATACCGATCCATCGGCCCGGGATCGAGACCCAGTGACGGCAGGTGGCGCGCAGCAAAGCCCAGCTGGTCATCCTTTCACAAAAAAAATGTATGGTAAATAAATGGGTACCCTGAGTAGCCTAGTTTAAGACGTTAGACTGCTGGTGGGGCGTGGTTCGGATTCCACGTTAAACCGTAGGTCTAAGGTGGAGTGACAAGTTTGACTTCCGTCAGAATGAACAATTCGGGTGGAAGCAAACCGAGGTGAGTGTGTGTATATATATATAATTATTAGTTCAACTTTTCAGTTCTCTGCTAACCGTACAAGTGCGCAAACAAAAGCGAAACAAGAAAAATAAAATGCACAAATCAAAGAGAATATTGTACACTAAAAACAAACAAGATCAAGCTCATCTCCAACATTAATTATGAAACACATCTCCTTTCTTTATTTAAAAAGATAAAAGAAACGCGTAAACACAACATTCAAACAATTATTAATAAAAATTAAGCTCAAATCACGAGTTACGGGGAAAAACTGTACAGAGTAAATGCAACCTAATGACGTCAAACATATATATATATAATGTGTGTGTGTGTGTGTGTGTGTGTGTGTGTGTGTGTGTGTGTGTGTGTGTGCGAATTGGGATTTAGTTTGCCCGAAGTTGTAAGTACCCGCGTTACCGTAATCTTAATCCAAGAAATTTTTTCGTTATAAAAAACAAAATCTTTGTGTTATTAAACAAACAATGAAGCATAATTCCGAACTAGTTGAAGATTAATTGATCAAGTATTTAACGCAAGTATTAAATAAATCAGTTAAACTTCTTTACTAATAAATAAATAAATATAATTTGATGACAACGAATATGGTGGAAAAACAATAGAAAAGAAGAAAGCAAAAGTAAAACAAAAGAAAAAGCATTCGTTAACATTGTCTCAATGAAGAAATTTCTTTTTTGTAATGTTGGCACTCCGCATTGGCATCAGTGCCACCAATAGGGGCACTTTGGCCCTCTGACGTCATTACACACAAACCCGAAGTGACAACTAAAGAGGAAAACAGAAAAAGTAGTTTGCGAAGGGGGCAAGAAATAAATACTTTTAAAAGCAATTTGGTAAATTAATTTTGGCGAATTTTTAAATCGGCGAACAAATATATATATATATAATATATATATATATATATATATATGAGAGAGAGGAGAGAGAGAGAGAGAGAGAGAGATACAAGGAGTTACAAGGAAAAGAAGTACCTCAAAAGGCCTTGCGGCCCATACCGAGGAGGTACCAATGGCAACGGGTGCCACGGAAAATTTTCTACACACTCAAAGTGTGTGCAAAATTTGGTCTAACCTTTTCTTGAACTGATCCACAGAGCTGTTCACAACTTCCGAAGGTAACCTGTTCCATGTGTCACAGATCTTATACGTAAAGTAATTCCCACACACACTAGTCCTAAACCGTTTCAAATCCAACTTCCAACCATTGTTGCGAGTTGGGT
Organism: Bathynomus jamesi; assembly: GCA_023014485.1. Taxonomy (NCBI): domain Eukaryota; kingdom Metazoa; phylum Arthropoda; class Malacostraca; order Isopoda; family Cirolanidae; genus Bathynomus; species Bathynomus jamesi. The sequence continues at coordinate 258,662 of JAJOZX010000944.1, forward strand.
TATCATTTAAACTAAACATACTTCTAAAATCGACATCGTTGAACCCTCGTAAGAGCTTGAAAACCTCGATCAGTTCAGTTGACCGCGCAGCCTCCGAGTTTCAAGCGAAAACAAGTTCAGGGCGCGTAACCGTCGATTGTAGCCCATATGCCTAACCGAAGGGATTAACTTTGTGGCCCTCGCCTGCACTCGCTCCAGCCTCTCAATATCTTTCCTGAGGGTGGGCGACCAGAACTGCACAGCATACTCCAGGTACGGCCGAACAAGGGAATTGTACAGTGAGAGCACAATCTCCTTGTTCCGAAACTGAAATTGCCTCCTGATATAACCCAATAGTTTCTGGGCTTTCTTTTCCACCTCTACACACTGTTTCGTAAACTTAAGGTCGCTGCTAATTAGCACACCCAAGTCCTTTTCTAAATCAGTCACCTCGATATTACTGCCCAACATCGAGTAGTCCGACTTGGGATTGGCGTAGCCAATGTGCATCACTTTGCATTTACCCAAGTTAAACGGCATTTGCCATTTTTCGGACCACTCTCCTATCCTACCTAGGTCCGCACGCAGTTCCTCGATCGCTTCGGGCGTCCCAACATTGGCCCCAAGCTTGGTGTCATCAGCGAATTTGGCGATCCGACTGACGATGCCACCGTCGATATCATTTATGTAAATGGTAAACAACAGTGGCCCCAAAACGGAACCCTGAGGAACCCCACTAGTGACCGAGGCCCAACCCGAACTAGCCCCTTTAATTACCACCCTCTGCCGCCTATTCCTCAGCCAGTTTTCAATCCACCTACCCATTTCCCCACCGATACCCAGCGCGCGCACTTTCGCCATTAGCCGGCGGTGAGGTACCTTATCAAAAGCTTTCTGAAAGTCGAGAGAGAGAGAGAGAGAGAGAGAGTTACAAGGAGGAGGAAAAGAAGTACCTCAAAAGGCCTTGCGGCCCATACCCTGGAGGTACCAATGGCAACGGGTGCCAGGGAAAATTTTGTCTTTCAACTATGCTAGCAGTAGTAGAAAACTGGATAGAAAAGTAGAAGGCTCTCTCCCCACCCTCCGCTCCCTCCCTGCCAGAGGCAGGTACGGAAAAAGGTTGAAGAAAATACCTTGACCCTGGAAAAGTAGCCAAGGAAATTTTACAGGAAAGTGGAGAATATATAAATAGCTCTATATTTAGCTTGCTCACAGAGACCGAGCAAGCGAACTCCTGCAGTTGGTTCCAGATATTAACTATTTTATAGGAAAAGAAATTTCCGCAGACTGAGGTCCTAAATGTCTTTACACACTCAAATAGTGTGCAAGATTTCGTCTAACCTTTTCTTGAACTGATCCA
>JAJOZX010000944.1:265000-385000 GCA_023014485.1 Bathynomus jamesi
GTTGAATTCCACTTATACCAAGCACAGCAGTTACAGCATTAGACCCAGCTGGATTTTCCTCCACAGTACGAGGCATGATGTCTCCATAATTACCCTCTCCACACTTGCGAGAGGGGCTGCGGGTGTTTTTCTTCCCTTCTTCTCATAGAACCGCCGTACATATACATGTTCCAGCCATACTGCTGAATCCATAAATACCCCTGGATCATCACAGACTGCCGTAACTCGAAAGAACTGTACGTAGTCCATCCAGAGTCAATTTTCCTACATGTAACCCGAAGGTTCACTTTATCTTCCACAAATGCCTGCAGCTCCTCGGCCGTAAGATCAGGTCGACATCTCGAGACGAAGATGTTTGCGGTTTTCGTAGGTACAGCCAACATCAGAGGGCTCCGCACTCATGGATCCGGGATGAGGCTGAGCGGCAGCGAAATAACAAATATTTGTTTTAATTAAATCATTACAATTTCAGAGACTAAATCTTGATAAATTTTACTTTATTGAAGGAAACATTTGTCACAATATTAGTTCACATACATATTTATTTTACTTTAGAATAGATTTCGTTCATTTTTCAGTTCTTTGTCTGATCTATATAATATATACTACTCGTTCCGGTTCCGTGTGTTGAGCTCTCTTCACACGAAGGTCAAGCTGGTGTGTGTGTGTGTGTGTGTGTGTGTGTGTGTGTGTGTGTGTGTGTGTGTGTGTATAGAAATAGAAATATTTCCTCCTATTTTTACGATCAAACAATTTTCCTTTGACTGTACAGTATTTATTTTTGAACAAGACGAACGTTTCGTTGAAATTGCTATAAACGCTTCATTCATTCAATAACGACAAATAATTTCTCATCATTTTGTGGTGCCAACTAAGTCGCCATCAGACTGCAACAAGAAGAAAGTCTCACACACACACACACACACACCTTACAAAGGTTTCGCGCGATGATCTTATTTCGCGAAGGTCAAGCTTGTAGCCCCCTCCTCTCGAGTTGGCCTGGTGAAGTAGTGAGTTTGATTCTTGCGCTCTCCACCTCACATAGCCAGGTACTTTGTGAGAGTTCGAACGACGGTTCAGGATCGACCTGTGGTCGACCCCTCTGCAACATCCCGCCTCATTTGCGGGATTTGGTGAAGGAGGGAATTGCTGTCTGATCTCCTCCTACCCAGCCACGCAGGGCTGATCAGGGACTTTGCACAGGTATCTGTCCAGCTGGTTCTTGAATTTATTCAGGTCGGTGTGCTGGCGATTCCTTACTTCTCTCAGTAGGGCATTGAAAAGCTTTGGGCCTCGTATTCTGAGGGTATTTTCCATCCTCATTTTCATGGCCCCCTGTCCCCCCCATTATATTATATATATATTAGGGTGTCACTTAAATGCAAAGTTTGAAATTTTCATGCTGACACCCCGCGAATCTATTCCATTGGTAAAAAAAACATGGTGACTGAAAAATCTTTTTATTTGAATAACTATAAAAGGTCGCCCCCGCCTTCCAAAGTTTAATGCTTGCGCGGCGTCTCCATAATCGTTCATTAGATATCTATATATCTCTATATATGTGTGTGTGTGTGTATCTGTGTGTGTCTGAATATCTGAGAAATAAAGTGAACAATACTTAACGATTCACCGTTTCTCATTTCAGCTACGTGATTTCTGGTGATGGAAACTCGGAAGTGTATATACCTATTAGGGGCAGCGGTTGATGAGGTGAAAGGATGCAAGCTTCCTTCCTACAGGCAAGCATTCGGTTACTTCCTTTACCTTCACCATGAAAAGAAAATGACAATACGTGACGCGTTGAGGAAGTCACTTCGAGCAGTGATGTCCTTCTGGGAGAAAGCTCACATTCCAACCAGACTCGAGACACACTGCGTCAGCAAACTGGATAAAGTCTTCGAGGAGTTGAAAGGACTCAAAAAACACGCCTCAAGGACGAGCGATTCACACAAGACGAAAGAAAAAGAATTCATTGAACGCCTCGATCGTCTCTTTGACATCGCCCACGCTGATTGTGAGAAATTGGTCAAGTACCCAGAGGATTGGGAGTTCCTTCAGCAGCAGCGCCAGAAAGGACGTCCAGGTTCAATGGCAGGTTTGGACATGACCCATCAGCGCCAAGTCAAAGATTGTACTCGACGTCGGGAGGAAGAGGAGAAACGAAGAAAGCGATCAGCAGCTGAAATGGAGGCAGTATCCAACGAAGCGGTTTTGGAGTCCTCATCCTCCAGCTCAGATGATAGCGAAGAAAAAGGAGCATGTGGTGGTTCGTTAGCGTCTAAACAAAGAGCAACGAAGAACATCATGACATCGGAATTGGCGGCAGCGCTTGATCGCACGCAACTCTCGTCAAGAAAGGCCACATATCTGCTGTTTGAGGCAGCTTCCAGCTTAGGGCATGATGCTAGCGACTACAACATCAATCGTGGATCCATTCATCGTCAGCGTGAAAAATTCCGTACCCTAAAGGCTCGGCAACTGAAGAGCGAGTTCCAAGGCAATAGTCCGTTGACTGTTCACTGGGACGGAAAACTCATGCAAGATCTGACGTCACGAGAATATGTTGACCGCTTACCTATTCTTGTATCTGGCTCCGGGACAGAGCAGCTCCTCGGGTGCCAAAACTTCTGTCAGGAACCGCGCTGGCACAAACAAGTGTCATCATAGATTGCCTGAATGAATGGGGAGTGACCGATCATGTCAAATCTGTGTGTTTCGACACAACCGCGACAAACACAGGCCACCGTGGAGGAACTTGTGTTCTTCTGGAAGAAAAAGTTGGACGTGACCTGTTACACTGCGCGTGCAGACACCATGTACTGGAGTTGGTGCTACAGGCGGCATTCGCAGCATCGCTAGATTCAGTATCTACCGGTCCAGAATTCTGCTTTTCAAGCGCTTCCATGATTATTGGACCCGCATTGACCAGCAACAGTTCCAAACTGCGGACACAGATGCGTTCACCAAAGCAGCTATTTTTAAGCATAGAACGGAGCTCATTGAGTTTGCAAAATCACAAGCACTTCAAGTTCGTGATGACTATCAGGAATTCCTCGATCTTTCCGTCATCTTTCTTGGAGGAGTTCCATACAAGGGACTAAACTTCCGCGCCCCTGGTGCTATGCACCGGGCGAGATGGATGGCTAAGGGGCTCTATGCCATCAAGATCTGGCTCTTCCGAAGACAGTTTAAACTGACGAACACTGAGGAACGCGGAATTCGAGATATCTGCCTCTTTTCTGTTCTAGTTTACATGAAAACGTGGGCAACAGCTCATCTGTCCATCGAAGCTCCGCTGAATGATTGGGAATTGATGAGGACGCCCTTCGATACCCGCACAAGAAGATCTCTGATGGTACCACCAAGAAGCTGTCTGCGCACCTGTGGTACCATTCGGAGGAGGCAGTGGGTCTGGCGTTCTTTGATGAGAGGATATCGATGGAAGTGAAGTGCAGCATGGTTGCAGCGTTAGATCAAGAATCCCCTCACATGCCGCCAAACGACCTTTGGTTCTTGATACTATGTTCCTCAGTGACAGCAAAGGACTGGAGCAACTGATCACAAAGAACACCCGAGGATTCTTTTCAAAACTTCAGTTGCCAGATTGCTTTCTGCTCCACCATCCCAGTTCATGGACCAAACTCTGAATACGTGCAAGCGCGGGATGTGGTCTCCAAACTTGCAGTGGTGAACGACAGAGCAGAACGGGCCGTGGCTCTGGTGAAGGAGCTGAACGGAAAGTTGACAGTGAAAGAAGAACAGCTCCAGTTCCTCGTTCAAGTTGTCACTGACCACAGAAAGCAACACCCAGCTCCGAACAAATCAGCATTAGTGAGGACGCGAAAGAACTAATCACTGATCAGCGTATGAGCACCAATTATTCTGCTACTGTATATGTATTTTATTTCTCAAAGTTTTGCTTTTGTTGCTTCTCCATTTTGTACCATTATTCGCCAAATTATGTCTTCTATTTTGATTATATAATAAACTGTTTGTATTCTTTGCGTTTTTAAGTGTCTTACTTTCGTTATTTCACCAAATTGCCTTGTTTTTTATTATCTGGTTCGGCCCAAGCTGTGAACACTGAACAGCTTGTTGACGTCAACAAATGGGTCTTGTTTTCAGTGACGAGGGCGACCTTTAAGTGATGACCAATCAGGACCAAATTTCTCTTCCGTATGTTTTACACCAAATGGAACAATTTTAGGGGGTGTCATAGGAAAATATCCATCGTTTAATTTTCCCCCTATTACCTAGTGACACCCTAATATATATATAGTTACGCCCAAACATCGAAATCGCTCAGGAGCGAAAAAACAGCCACAACGCGTTGTGAATGCACCTAAGTGACCACACACCGATGTTTTTTCGCTTCATGGCCGTTCTCAAACAACCGCAACTCGTCGTGGACGATTCGGATATGACCACAACGCGTTGTGGACGATTTGAAATGACCACACACCGATGTCTTCCATCAAACTCTGTTTAAACACGACGTATATTGAAATGATATAAACACGACGTATATTTATCGACGAATTCACCGATTAAAAAGCAAAGTTAAGCAGATATGCTAGAAAAAAGATGAAGTCCTTTAAAAAATTATCATCAATACTTTTCTCGTAGTTTTCGATTAATTTTAAGCAACTTTAGAATGAGACTTAAATGTAAAAATTAACCAACTGGTTAGGTCAACTGAGTGCCCGGTTAGGTTAATTGTACGCCCTTGACGATTGGTTAGGTTAAGCCGTGATATTTTCGTTAGTTTTAACGAAAATATCACGACTTAACCTAACCAATCGTCAAGGGCGTACAGTTGACCTAACCGGGCATTCAATAATTTTCAAATCGTCCACAACGCGTTGTGGTCATATCCGAATCGTCCGCAACGCGTTGTGGTTGTTTAAGGACGGCCATGAAGCGAAAAATATCTAACATCGGTGTATGGTCACTTACTTGGGTGCATCCACAACGCTTTGTGGCTGTTTTTTCGCTCACAGCGATTTCGATGTTTGGGCGTAACATATATATATATATATTATATATATATATATATATATATATATATATATATATATATATATAATGTGTGTGTGTAAGGTATATATAAATCAAGGATGCACTTTGACAGTAACTGCAGAATAAGGACCTGATAGTCTCGATGTTTCCTGTAATTACGAAAGAAATTCAATGTGGTTTCCTCCTGTGAAGACAACACTCAACTTCCTCCCACCTCGGCAGGGTTATCCTCAGAGACTGAGACAGTAACATTGGGAAAGTGATTTCCATCCCTTAAAGTGAAACTGGGAAGATAAAGACGCGTGTGTGTGTGATAAAAATTCAGGAATGAACAAGATGAAATTCCTTCCTGAAACGCTGCAGAAGGAAGCGAAATGTTACACTCCAAGAAGAGTAATACTATTCCGCAATTACCCCTTCAGATTTTACGCTACTCTGAAATTGTATCCGATTTGTGGACGCTAAAAAATAATAAAAGCAAGATTAAACGTCGAAAACAACGAGAAAAATACCACTGAAAAATGGAGTCTGTGATACAATACAATTTAATTACGAGGCAAAGCTGGTAAAATGTAAATAAAATCCAAACCGTACGAAATTGGACAGTTTATTTAATGAAGATTGGTGATCCGTGGTGGAAAGGTAATTCCGCGCCCTCTAAGTCCTCTCTCAGGAGTGTGGGAGGACGCGCCTTCGGGATGAAGTAACGAGGTACTGTCCTTTTAATTTTTGTTTTAATTAAGGCGCAAAAAAACATTCATTATCGTTCCATCATCTGATTAACGCTTCACGCACAACTGACCTACTTCGAAAATAAGATTTACACTCAACAAATGACACATGATCCGCAACATACATATTCTCTCATATATATATATATATATATATATAATATATATATATATATATATATATATATATACACACACGGTGATCAAAAAGTATCAATAATTTTATTGCTACGGACAAATGAATGCAAATAAGAAATAACCGTTTACATATGTAAGTCTTCCTGCCCTCTGGCGTTTGCAATCTGAAGCAAAATCTGCTACCATAAGTCAGTAGTTGGTTGGAGCGCTTAAAAGGGGGTTGTTTTTGCAGTACGTATAAATCTCTGAAATGGAACAACGCGCGTTCGCAGACGAACGAAATGATTAAAACAGCTTTTGGAAATGATGCTCTCAGTGTAGCTAACGTTTACAAATGGCACAAAATGTTTAAAAATGGAGAAACATCGCTTGAATACAAGGAACGCAGTGGCCGCCCTTCCACTTCTCGTACGGATGAAAATGTCCAACAGATTTGATTTCTTGTACGAGCAAATGTTTCTCCATTTTTAAACTTTTTGTGCCATTTGTAAACGTTAGGCTACACTGAGCATCATTTCCAAAAGCTATTTTAATCATTTCGTTCGTCTCCGGACGCGCGTTATTCCATTCAGAGATTTATACATACTGCAAAAACACACCCTCCTTTTAAGCGCTCCAACCAACTACTGACTCATGGTAGCAGACTTTGCTTCGGACTGCAGACGCAGAGGGCAGGAAGACTCGTGTGTAAACGGTTATTTCTTATTTGCATTCATTTGTCCGTAGCAATAAAATTATCGATACTTTTTGATCACTCCTCGTGTGTATATATATATACAGGGTGGGCCGAAAGTCTGGATCCATAGGAAATATTTATTTTAATACATAAATTACAACAAATGGTAAATACTTCAAATGAATATCAATTTAACTCGTAAATGCGTATCCGTGATACTGTACAATGGTTCGTACTCCAGTATAAACAACAAATTATAACAAATGCTCAAATTGGCGGCCTCTGACATCGAGACCTTAGGGATGGAATTTATGATTTTTAATAATTCTTCGAATTGACGTTCTCGAGATGCGTGTTTCATTTGATAATCTTCTTGTTGACTTTACTGGACTATTCGTTAAAGTTTCACATACCATTACAGAGGTATTTTCATCAGTTGCAGTTTTTGGACGACCAGAACGCCGTCGATCATGTACACTTCCTGTTTCTTTGAAACGTTTAAACAACTTGCCAACAGTCGCATGTGTTACTGGATGCTTATCAGGATGATTTCTATTGAATTCGGTAGCAACCTGTCTTGCGTACATGAGCACAAGTTCTACCCGGTCTTCTGTTGTTAGATTCGAAGCCATTTCTGGGCTGAAATAAAAAAAGTATTTGAGTATTTATACTGGAGTACGAACTACTGTACAGTATCACGGATACGCATTTACGAGTTAAAGTAGATATTCATTTTAAGTATTTACCATTTGTTGTAATTTATGTATTAAAATAAATATTTTCCTATGGATCCAGACTTTCGGCCCACCCTGTATATATATATATATATATATATATATATTTTTATCAAACAGTATAGACGAGGAGGAAGCAGGGACTTCAAAAAATCGTATGAATCAAAAAATCCTATGAATGTGTACATAAATGTACACGCGTACATAAATTAAATTTCCTAGGAAACGGTTAAACCCATTTTCAAAAAAAAATATCGACATTTTTCGCATCAAAGAAATGAGATTTATGTGATTATCTCTTTCCCAACTTCTTTCTCCATTCCAAATGAAGAGAGATACAGACGGAAACTCAAAGCATAAATCGCCTCCTCCAAACAAACTCTACTTATGAATTATTATTACAATTAATTACAATCCTAAATATACAACGACCAAGGATACCAAATAAATTATATATATATATATATATATATATATATATATATACACACACACACAATATATATATATATATATATATATATATATATAAATACACACACACACAAATATATATATATACAGGGCGTCCCAAAAAATGTATACACACTTTAACAGCTGATAGCTCAATTGATGTTTCTTTCTTTCCAAGTTAAACCCATTAGAATTAATAATGGCAGTCAGACTAAGCTTTGAACAAGGAAATTCATTCTAAAATGCTACTGGAAGTGTGAAAACGCAGTTGAAGTGCAAAGACAGTTTAGGAGGGAGTTTCAAACAGATCCACCAACGCGACTTACCATCACTCGAATTAGAGATAAGTTTGAAGCCGATGGAACTGTTCAGAATGTCCACAAGAGCGTTCCGGAAGACCACGGACATCGACAAGCTCCACAAAGCAAGAAAGAGTACTGGAAACGTATCACCAAAGTCCAAGAAAATCTGTGCGGCAAGCGAGTCGTGAGGTAGGAATTTCAGAATCATCTGTCCAACGCATTTTGAAGCGCTGTCAATGGAAAAGTTACATTCCAAGATTAGTCCATGCTATTAATGAAGATGATCCGGACCGAAGAGTGGAGTATTGCGAGTGGTACTTGGCACGATGTGGATGTGGATTGGACGAAGGGGTTTCGTAGAATACCCTCCGCGTTCACCAGACCTCACACCACTAGACTTTTTTTATGGGGATACTTAAAAGACAAAGTCTACGCTATAAACCTGCAACAGTCGCTGAATTGAGAGCAGCCATTGAACGAGAATGCACACAAATACCAAACGAAAGTTTCGTGATGTTTGCGATTCCATTGCTTCGCGTTATCAGCAGTGCCTGGACCAGAACGGACGTCAGTTTGAAAACAGGCGTTGACAAAACAATTAAATAATGTCTGTAGATTCTATTACATTTTGAAAATGAAATGTATTTTAATAAACACTGCCTTTATAAGTATTTAAAGTGTGTATACATTTTTTTGGGACGCCCTGTATATATATATATATATATATATATATATGGGCTACGTCGTGGCCAATGTCGTAACACCGCTTCCCGGAGATCAGCGAAGTTAAGCGACATTGGGTCTGGGTAGTAGTTGAATGGGAGACCGTCCTCTGCGCCCAGATTATGTAGCGACCCGTGGTTCGGATCCCACGTAAAGCTGTAGGTCCCCTCCGTCATATAACCTTAGATGTTACGAAGGAGGTTAAACAACCCCAATAATATATATATATATATATATAAATTCCTTATAAGAGTTAAATAATTAGTATGAGCAGTTTTTTTATTGTCTCCTGTCTTAAGTATTTATTGTACTATTAAAAGGGCAACTTTGCGCATAAAAGCAGAATACTGAAAAATCCTATATCATCATTCTGGGGCCTAAAATTCTACCCGTTCCCCCCCATCCCAAAAAAGATAATCCCCACCAAATACCGTGCAACCTAAAATTCAAACCACAACTTTATCCTTCAAAATTCACCGCCAACACGAAACACGAATTAATATCTAAAACCCAAATTGGATAAAAAGGTTAAAATGTGACGTAATAACCGCGAGTTTTCAACCTTTGACAACAAATTATGAAGTGTCAATGCAGGTGCCAATGTGGAGCTTTAAATAAAAAAATAAAGATTTCACTGTGTATTTATAAAAAAATATTTATTACACCACACACAATGTCCACAGTATAGCCATCTACAAAAGTGCGTGTGTGTGTGTGTGTGTGTGTGTGTGTGTGTGTTTCAGAAATTTACTCGCTTTTAGTGTAATAGGCGAATATACATTTGTAGTACAAAATACTTGCTGAAAATCGGAAGAAATTACTCCAACGAAAAGTTGTTAACAGCCTTCGCCTGAAGTTTTAACGTAATTATATAACGAATACAAAGTATTGGAAAACGCTGAATGAGACCCAAAAGGTTACGCGATTACTCTTTATTTAAGATATAGGTAATGGATTATTTACTGCCATGCAAGTTATAATAGAAAAATGTTACTCGACACATTTCAAAACAAAGGCGTATTGACGAGATACTGAGCAAGAACTAAATACATATTTGAAGTGAAACTGGGACATAATTAAGCCCTGATTTTTTGACCCACTATAAATCCCTTTAATTCAAACCACCAGCAATGGTGTGTGTGTGTAACGATGGTAATATGGAAGTCGGAGTAATGTTTCTCAATACTAATGAGCTGCAAATAGAAGTCTCGTTAGTGCAATGACCGCCACCGCCCCCCCCCCCCCCCCCGCTTTCCCCACCTTAAATAACTGACGATTTTAAGTGTTGCGAATATTTTTCATAAATATATTAAGAGTACAGTCTGCGTACATATTAGTGAAAAGGCATCTGCCTTGGGTATCAGCTCGGGTACAAGAGTGACTTAATCCCACGCTATGCCATTAAAAAGATTATACACGCAGACATACAAGCAAGCAGCAACACATCAATAAATAACTTAGCTTAAGCCGATGACACTGTTGTTAAGCCCTTTACTTAAGAGACCTTAGTTGCTAATGAATACATGCGAAAATTGCAAAAAACAATTGTATCAACAAAACTTAAAAATCAATAGATTTTGTTTTATGAACAAAGTTAAAAAAAAAAGTAGAATGAAACCGTTTTTAAATTAAAGGTTGGACAGCTATTGAGTCAATACAACAGCTCATTAAATACTCGGGTCAGTGTTGTAGACGTAAACAATAACATGGTGGCCTCAAATCTAGAGCTCATAGGAAAAGAAAGTTTAATTATCGCATAACATGAACGACGAACCTTTGAAAACCGTAATACTGTTTACACTGTCAACAACTATTGTAAACAATAAGAAGAGTTCAGGGGAAAAATGATCTTTTAAGAGCTTACTACTAGTATGTACGGCATCTCAAATATTTGCCAGTTACAAGATTCTAAACAAAGAACCAAGCACAGTATGGCTTAAGACAACTTAAAACTACAATAATTTGATAGTTCAAAATATTCATAATACCGCACGAGATGTCAAAGCTGCAGTTGGACTAACCGGTGTAAGAGCATGTTTCTGTAAGGCGTGACATCATCCATGGGTTACGTCATTGCTAACGTCGTAATACCGCTTCCCGCTAGATCAGCTATGTTGAGCGACGTTGGGTTTGTTCAGTAGCTGGATTGGTGACGTTCCTCGCGTTCAGATGATGTAGCACCCGTAGATGGGTCCGATTTCACGTAAAGCTGTAAGTACCTTTCGTCACACGACCTTTGCCACTCCGAGGAAGTTGAACAACCCTAAATAATACTGTTGACACTATCCACTCGTTTAGCCTTGTCTAACTTATTTTCTTATTAGTTCCAACCACGTTCGCTCCTTGCAGTTTTTTTTTCCTTTTATTTCATACCATAATTTTGCAGTGCTACTTTATTTGTTAAATGTAATTTAGAGCGCATTTTGGGTCATTAAAATTCTTCATTCTGAAATGCCACAGGTGGCTAATTCCAACTTGGGACTACAAGCGGAGCTTGGAATGGAGCAGTTTCTGGCCGGCCTCACAATCGGAATTCGATAAGATTTTTTCGAGGTCGGAACTGGCACTCGAACTGGAATCAGAGATTTTTCTCTTTGTATTTGTAATAAAAAAAAAATTATATTGGACTAGAATTCAGATATTTGGATAGATTATTAGTAAAAAGTGTAATATTTTTTCTTGAAGGCTCGTTCAAACGCTTTATAAATAATGCAGGCCTTTGACCAATCCAAGAGTGTGATCCGTCCGCAATCAACTTCAATCCTGTTTACTGTTTATTCTACGATTTGAGGGAGTTTTTAGTTAAAGCAAACGTCTCCCAACACTAATCTTTTAACGGGCAATATTGCGTGACGAGAGACTAGTTCAGCTCAAAATGTATAATTGTGGGGTCATCATCAAAGGTTGAGATTAAATTCGTAACTACACGAAATAAAGTTACTAAAATTTATGTTTCGCTAAAATATGGTACCTTCTGTTAAAATCTACAATATTATTAATAAATGTAATATTCTGTCACTCCCTTCTGACGCAACTTCACAATATCGCCAAATTCTCATAACAGCGTTAATTCCGCATCGCAAAGTATTCCGCGTTCAATAAAGTTTGATACAGCGCAGGATCTAAGTGTCAAGTTAAGGATAAAATATCGACACTTATTTGAGATTTAATAAGTGACCTTTGAACTATAGTAACCAATATATACCACCGCATTAAACGCCTTACTCATCTTACGGATAAAGCGTGGTTGATGGGGTTTACCTTCCTTCGCAACATCCAAAGTTATATGACGGATGGGGGAGCTAATTTTACTCGGGATCCGAACCAGGGGTCGCTACATAACCTAGACGAGGAGGACAATCAATCTCGGAGACGAAGTAAGATAAACCAGAAAGACACACTTTATAATAAAATTGATTAAAGAAATTTAAAATAATATTTTCACGCCGAGTTCTTCCTTTGAAGTATTTATAAAGAAAAGAGTATCGATCTTTTTTAATGGAAAAGACGCGTTAATTTCAGTATAAAATATCTAATGTTCCTTTTACGCGTTAGCCGTCCTGAATTAGTGTGGAATAATGAGTTTCATGTCGATTTTAAGGAAAATTAGATTTAATTCCGGATTACAAACAGATTTTACGGGGAATCTGAAAAGGAATAGATTCCAGATTATATTTTATATATAAATAGTGAAGAATCGGTGAGACAGACAGACAATCACCTACACGGTACTCATGCCAAATCCAAGTGTACGAACGCTACAAGCACTCTTAAATACTCTTTTGAAGGAGTCACAACTGCATAAGTGATTATTTTAAGGTTTTTCTTTCGCACTTTTTATCTTATTTTAAGTTTGGCCTTAAAAGTTTTCAGAAAAAGAAAAAAAAAATTGACAAAAACAGCAGTTTATTTCCTTTCTCTGTTTGAGATGATCATCAATCAAATTTGACGTGTGATGACGAATAAACTATAGTAGTCGTATGTATAATTCCAGTAAAAATGGTGCTAGTAAGTAAATGTTCTGAAAAAAGTAGATCAGTACAAAAAATGTGTAAAAAGAGTCTTAACGAATATATTATGAACCTCATTTCTGATTGGTCCATGAGAAGGTGCATTCACACATTCACAACCACCTTTTTTAAAGTGTGGGTGTGCGCACGCGCGCGTAGGCAACTGGGCATAAGCGAGGTTGAGTGTGTGATAGTTACCGGGTGTAGTGGGGTAATATTTTTTGCGAGGTAACAGTTTTGGTATCTCGGAACATTAAAAAATGTACACACAAAATCCTAGGAACATTTTTACTGTCGGAAAACAGATGTTAGTCCCGATTAGCTTAGATAGTTAAGGATTGGTTAGGTTAGGTTAAATTAGCGAGTACTTCACTATTTAACGACTTAACAAACCATCCTTCGAGTCCTCAATTACGCCCAAAACACCAGGATACTATGCATATTAATATTTTAGAAGAATGAAACCCCTTATATATACACACACACGGTATTTCATATGGCTGGAGACATTGGAAATATGTAGAAAGAGTAATACAACTTTATGACTTTTATTTTCAACATACTATTACAAAAGGTGTTCAAATTGTTCACTTTGAACTTCAAGACACTATTACTCTTAACTGGCAAGCTCTCTGAATACTTCTGATTGTTTCACAGAAATTCGCTGCAATTCGCCTTATTTTAGCTTTCAAATTCTCAATTGTTCTTAGTCTACGTAGTCAATAGTGTCTTGAAGGGTCTTGTAGTTGAAAGGTGAACAATTTGAACACCTTCTGTGATAGTATGTTGTATTACTCTTTCTACATATTCCCAATGTCTGCAGACATATGAAATACCCTATATATATATACGATATATATGCGCCTCGGTGGTGTAGTGGTTAACGTCGCTCACTACGAATCCATCGGCCCCAGGATCGAGACCCGGTGACGGCAGGCGGCGCGCAGCAAAACCCAGCTATTCATCCTTCCACACAATAAAGAAAGTGGTTGGTAGACAAATGGGTACCCTGGGGTAGCCTAGTGGTTAAAACGCTGGGCTGCTGGTGGGACGTGGTTCGGATTCCACGTTAAACTGTAGGTCTAAGGTGGAATGAAAAGCTTGACCTTCGTCAGAATAAGCAATTCGGGCGGAAGCAAACCAAAGGTATATATTATATTAGTGGTGGACCGGATGTCAGTTTTTTCAACATCTGCGGATGCAGATTTTTAATTTCAATATCCGCGGATGCGGATGCGGATATTTAGTTAATCTATCATATAATATAGAATTATGAATATATGACAATTTTTTAAATTTCGTGATATTACTATTATGGTAGGCAATACATAAGAATTAAAATTAATATTAATGTTTTCATTATGATAAAAATAATAACTTTCCAAGAGTTTCAGCCACAGAAAATTCAATGAAACAAGTTTCATTCAATTTTCAATTGCTAATTTTAGAAACTGCAAATTTTGCAGTGTTTGCTATAGAAAATTAGCATTTTTATTTTTACTAAAGAATTTACTATTTTTTTTTTATTTATTTACAATAATCTTGTTCGAAACAAGATTGTTACTGTGAGGAGAGAAAAAAAATAAATAAATAATCAGGAGTACGCACAGCAGCATAGGCAGTGTTTGTTGATTTAATGGTATTTATATTTTGAGGTTTATATATTTGTTTGTTCATTAATAATTAATACTTTACATGAAATGTGCATGACTAGGCCTTATAAGCTACTTTATAAGCTAATTTAATAGTAAGTTGCATAATTTATTAGAGGTAATATCCGCAGTCAGAAGTGCGGATGCGGATGCGGATGTTAAAAATGATGCGCATATCCGGTCCACCACTAATATATATATATATATTTATTTGTTTATTGGTGAAATTATTTTCCCTGAGACAAATACGCGGAATAAATACTATTCTAACACGATTAGCCTCTCTGCTAAAAAAAATAAAAGAAAAACTTAAAAAATACGAGCAACTTCACAAAACTTTTGAGGCAAAAAAATTATCGGTGAAAAATACAAAAAAATAAAACGAATTCATCAATTTACGGTAAAGTTTGGAACTCAAAAATTTAAAACCAATCGATATCTAAGAAGCATCCGAAACCCTCGTGCCACTAATGAACTTTTCAAAAATCTTGTCTTAAGGAGCTCTCGAAACTCGCGAGAAAGTTGAAGATTTAAAGAAGAAAGGAAAACTTACCTCGCCTCAAAACTTTTAAAATCCGATACAGGTTCGAAAGTAAAAAAGGAAAAGGAATGGTAATAAATAGTAACAAAAAGTTTGCCTTCCATTTTCATTTGACACATTTTAAATGCTAATTTTGACGGATTTTTCCCCTTCTTCCAACTTCTTTTGATTTTTTAATCTATACTCAAATTCAAAAAATAATTCAAAAGAAATGTCAAAGTCACAGCGTAAATAATAATAAATAATAATAATATATAATAATAATAATAATAAATAATGTCCTTCGTAACTGCAGAGGCCATGTATCAGAGGGGACGTATACGGCTTTATGTGGAATCCGAGCCACTGGTCGCTACATCATCTGAAGGTAGAGGAGGATCACCCATCCCACTACTGAACAAACGAAACGTAACGTCTCCGATTTAAAGGGAAGCGCTGTTGCAACACCGCAACCACGTACGGCTCTCACTGTTCAGTATACAAAGCGTCTGACAAAAACAAGCTCTCTTCACCCGAAATAAATCTTAAGTTGAGAAAAACGTGTCAATTTCGATGTTGGAAACAATGCGAATAAGCATCCTACATGAAAACACACCTTTGTTAAATAATACGTTAATATTCCGTTGTAATGTGATGACGACAATGTAAATAAAACCTTCATACAGTCGCCTAAAATAAAAAAAAAATCTTAAAAGGGGAAAAAAAATAACATCTATTATCCTCATACAAAGGATTAAATTGTCAAACACTGAGTGTACGAAATAATGGAAACCTGAGCCTTTTTCATGAGAGGGAAAATATTGAAAACTTAAAAAATTATATATATATATATATATATATATATATATATATATATATATATATATATTATATATATATTCTACGCTTTAGACACAAATGTCAATAAGTTCAGTACAAGTGTTTGCAAAAAGCTTCAGTTTTACACGAAGCATCGTTCTACCCATACACTCATTCAGGGTATAAGCAGCTCCAGCATCATTGCCGGGTGTAAAGAGGGTCAACGTATTAACGGTTTCCGTACGTGGCTGATCATCACTGAAAGCAAAATTGATCCGTTATCATAATCCATTCAACAGTCTGATTTACATTCATTTTTATGTCTATGTCGTTAGTTTGCATTACAGATCTTACTATCTTTAAGATCCAGGAGCAAGACGCACCATTAGTTTTCATTTCCTCCCGAAAGTAACACTGAACGTATGTAGCTTTTTCAATTACAAGCACATTCATATGACCCTTCGCTTGCTCTATACAAACTGAACACACACGCATATATATATATATATATATATATATATATATATATATATATATATATATATTAGTTGGTTCCATACGGAAATACAGCTGTAAAAATAAAAGCAAATAAAATTTGTTTTTTGTAGTCATTTTGGGGCACCCTGTACGTATGTCGACATACATACATACATACATACATAGTCGAATATATGCACGTACTTGGAGCTGTGAATATGTCGGTAAAAATGTGTCCGTAGTTTTAGATAATACTAAAGAAAGAATCTTACTTAAATTCATTTTGAATATCGTAATGTAATATTCCGCAACCCTTTTTTTCAATGACGGCACTCTTTTATACAAACAGTAAATATGCAAGGTACCTATCACTCCACTTACTATTTGAAGGTCTAATAGGAAGAATTTTCCCTTTGTGGCCAATGTACAGTATATGAATGGAAAAGTCGCATCACTGGAAGGTGTGCGAACCTTAATGAGGCAATTGGGAGGAACTCCATTCTGCTGGAAGAGAGACCGGTCACGTTATCCTACTCTGGGAAAATCCCAGGTTTTATCCGGAGTAAGAACACCTGCACTAACTTCAAAAGAATTCCTTTCATGTTCTCTGACCTCTCCGTGATCCAAATTTGACAACAGTTACGTCTGTTAACCTTGCCACTACCACTGAATGAGTTAAGTACCGTAGCTTAACCAGAGGAACCTTAATCGTTCCAAACTAGTCCGATCATGAAAACCCTACAATTCTGAACACACATCAGTACGCCAAACTAAGTAATTTGAAGTATTATAGTAAACTATCGTGGACTGTGGAAGGTAATACGACTAAAAGGGCATCACACTACTGTCCACATTCTTTAATTTGTGACATAAGCATACCTTGTCCACCCCAAATCCTTCAGGTCAATGCCCGATCCTTCGGTTTAAACTCGCTCAAAACTGCGTCGTCTGCTCTCCTAAATTTTTTAGGAAGATGTTCAGATCTGATCATCATACGCACGCCGGCCAGTCATGTTTGAAATCTAAATATTGTACTGCATCAAAATTAACACCAGGGACCAAGGTTAAAGCGTAATAATGAACCCAGCTAGTATTTAAAGTTTACGCCTTTTTTATTCATATTATACATCGGTATCCTTGATAGTTTTGTTGTACAATACAAGAGTATTTTTTTTCTTTTTAAACCTCGCAGACAAGACAAAAACTAGAGGACAACGAACTCCTGAGGACAGTGTGAATAGCGATTTGTAAGCGAGGACGATGGTCATCAATGAACGACAGTGGTGTGAATGGCCCTTACTTTAGACAAAGCAAGCAGGCGACTCTTGTTCCTTCAGACTTGGCTCAAAAACTTGACAAACTTGTTGACGTCTTCCTGGCTAATTTTGGTTATTCCCAATCTCGGTAATTATAAACAAAGAGTCAAACTTGAACACGGGTCCCTAAACATTTTCGATGGAGGATCGCTTCCAAAGATTTTTTTTTCGGAATAAAACTTAGCTAATCACGGCACAATGCAATTTTTCCTTTGGAGATGTTTTAAACAAGATCCAAGTTATGACGCAGTTGGATCAATGACAAACTACTTTGTTAAAAATTTCGTACGTTCACTCAAATTAACTTGAAAATTTTGCACGCACGCACCATTTCTAAATTTATTGAAATATTACATAGGAACATTTTAAGAAGACCCTGTATATAAACTTGAATTAACGGGAAACCCGAGCCTGCTTTCTGAGCGAAGTTGCCTAATGAGAGGTTTTATGGTCGATACTACTCACTACTCGAAACTTTTATCCAGTTGCCCTTTGGCTTTATTTAACAAGAATGAAAGAATGAAAACGCAAACCAAGGACGAACATAGGTTCTCTTAATATCGCTCTTCCAACCAAAAATCTTGAGTACGTTTGCTGTCCCCAGAAAGGGACTAATCTTGAGAGAGGTGGGATGGAAAAGCACAGATTTAAGAGGAAGACAATACGCTGTAACGGCATTAGACACAATTAACTTCACTAAATATCTACTTTCGAAAAAATTCCGCGCTGCAGTATGAAACTCCTAAAAAATGTTAACCAACTCAAGTACGTAACTAATTATTATATATTATATTATATTATATATTATATATAATAATAATATAATAAATATATAATAATATATAAATATAATATATATATATATATATGGTGTAGTGGTTAGCATTGGTGACTATGAATCCACTGGCCCCGGGTTCAATACCCGGTGACGGCAATTCGGCGAACAGCAAACCTAGCTGTTCATCCTTCTATACAACAAAAAAATTGGTTGGTAAATAAATGGGTACCCTGGGTAAAGTTAAGACGCTGGGCTGCTGATCGGGAGGTCACGAGATCGAGTGAAGACTGTAATTTCTGACGACCCGTGTGGGTCGTGGTTCGGATTCCACGTTAAGCTGTAGGTCTAAGGTGGAGCAACAAGCAACTCCAACTTCAGTAAATTTTCATCCATGCTCATTTTTTACCCAAAGGTCGTTATATATATTTGTTATATTTTTAAATTTTTAATCATGCTTGTGTTAAGGTTGGTGTGTGTGGGTGGGAAGCTGTTAAAATGTTGCTTTTTTTTTTTTTTTTTTTTTTTTACTGTATACAATGAATTATTTTTTTTAATTTCACCTCCATTACGATTTTAATTTAAAAAACTAAATCAAATAATGTCTACCTCAGGCTTTTTACACAGCCAATGATTTGTTTTAGGTTAGGTTGGGTTGGGTTAAGTTAGGTTAATCTATAGTAACCTATGAAAAAGTATCTCCTACAAGAAAATTCTACTCTTTTTACAAAATCGGAGTTAATGGGTAAAAAAATGTGGTTTACTATTGGTGCTACTTGAAGATTTAGGCATATATATATATACAGTATATATATATATATATACATTCAACTGCAAAGAACACGCAGTATAAATAACGTAAAGAACGACGCTTGTATAGGAGATATTCCGCGCAAGACGAGAAAGAGAAAACACACAATGAAAAATGAAGTACCACCTGGGAATCGAACCCGGGATCTTCCGATTGCCGGTCAGACGCGATAACCACTACACCATGGACTCCACTCTTCCAAATGCCGTAATTCCTCTACATACTCGCAGAAACCAATGCCCCAAGGGGGCACCTCCCGCTTGCCGTAACATTATATACATTCAACTGCAAAGAACACGCAGTATAAATAACGTAAAGAACGACGCTTGTATAGGAGATATTCCGCGCAAGACGAGAAAGAGAAAACAACAAATGAAAAAATGAAGTACCACCTGGGAATCGAACCCGGGATCTTCCGATTGCCGGTCAGACGCGATAACCACTACACCATGGACTCCACTCTTCCAAATGCCGTAATTCCTCTACATACTCGCAGAAACCAATGCCCCAAGGGGGCACCTCCCGCTTGCCGTAACATTATATACATTCAACTGCAAAGACACGCAGTATAAATAACGTAAAGAACGACGCTTGTATAGGAGATATTCCGCGCAAGACGAGAAAGAGAAAACAACAAATGAAAAAATGAAGTACCACCTGGGAATCGAACCCGGGATCTTCCGATTGCCGGTCAGACGCGATAACCACTACACCATGGACTCCACTCTTCCAAATGCCGTAATTCCTCTACATACTCGCAGAAACCAATGCCCCAAGGGGGCACCTCCCGCTTGCCGTCATATATACATTCAACTGCAAAGAACACGCAGTATAAATAACGTAAAGAACGACGCTTGTATAGAGATATTCCGCGCAAGACGAGAAAGAAAACAACAAATGAAAAAATGAAGTACCACCTGGGAATCGAACCCGGGATCTTCCGATTGCCGGTCAGACGCGATAACCACTACACCATGGACTCCACTCTTCCAAATGCCGTAATTCCTCTACATACTCGCAGAAACCAATGCCCCAAGGGGGCACCTCCCGCTTGCCGTAACATTATATACATTCAACTGCAAAGAACACGCAGTATAAATAACGTAAAGAACGACGCTTGTATAGGAGATATTCCGCGCAAGACGAGAAAGAGAAAACAACAAATGAAAAATGAAGTACCACCTGGGAATCGAACCCGGGATCTTCCGATTGCCGGTCAGACGCGATAACCACTACACCATGGACTCCACTCTTCCAAATGCCGTAATTCCTCTACATACTCGCAGAAACCAATGCCCCAAGGGGGCACCTCCCGCTTGCCGTAACATTATATACATTCAACTGCAAAGAACACGCAGTATAAATAACGTAAAGACGACGCTTGTATAGGGAGTCCATGGTGTAGTGGTTATCGCGTCTGACCGGCAATCGGAAGATCCCGGGTTCGATTCCCAGGTGGTACTTCATTTTTTCATTTGTTGTTTTCTCTTTCTCGTCTTGCGCGGAATATCTCCTATACAAGCGTCGTTCTTTACGTTATTTATACTGCGTGTTCTTTGCAGTTGAATGTATATAATGTTACGGCAAGCGGGAGGTGCCCCCTTGGGGCATTGGTTTCTGCGAGTATGTAGAGGAATTACGGCATTTGGAAGAGTGGAGTCCATGGTGTAGTGGTTATCGCGTCTGACCGGCAATCGGAAGATCCCGGGTTCGATTCCCAGGTGGTACTTCATTTTTTCATTTGTTGTTTTCTCTTTCTCGTCTTGCGCGGAATATCTCCTATACAAGCGTCGTTCTTTACGTTATTTATACTGCGTGTTCTTTGCAGTTGAATGTATATAATGTTACGGCAAGCGGGAGGTGCCCCCTTGGGGCATTGGTTTCTGCGAGTATGTAGAGGAATTACGGCATTTGGAAGAGTGGAGTCCATGGTGTAGTGGTTATCGCGTCTGACCGGCAATCGGAAGATCCCGGTTCGATTCCCAGGTGGTACTTCATTTTTTCATTTGTTGTTTTCTCTTTCTCGTCTTGCGCGGAATATCTCCTATACAAGCGTCGTTCTTTACGTTATTTATACTGCGTGTTCTTTGCAGTTGAATGTATATAATGTTACGGCAAGCGGGAGGTGCCCCCTTGGGCATTGGTTTCTGCGAGTATGTAGAGGAATTACGGCATTTGGAAGAGTGGAGTCCATGGTGTAGTGGTTATCGCGTCTGACCGGCAATCGGAAGATCCCGGGTTCGATTCCCAGGTGGTACTTCATTTTTTCATTTGTTGTTTTCTCTTTCTCGTCTTGCGCGGAATATCTCCTATACAAGCGTCGTTCTTTACGTTATTTATACTGCGTGTTCTTTGCAGTTGAATGTATATAATGTTCGGCAAGCGGGAGGTGCCCCCTTGGGGCATTGGTTTCTGCGAGTATGTAGAGGAATTACGGCATTTGGAAGAGTGGAGTCATGGTGTAGTGGTTATCGCGTCTGACCGGCAATCGGAAGATCCCGGGTTCGATTCCCAGGTGGTACTTCATTTTTTCATTTGTTGTTTTCTCTTTCTCGTCTTGCGCGGAATATCTCCTATACAAGCGTCGTTCTTTACGTTATTTATACTGCGTGTTCTTTGCAGTTGAATGTATATAATGTTACGGCAAGCGGGAGGTGCCCCCTTGGGGCATTGGTTTCTGCGAGTATGTAGAGGAATTACGGCATTTGGAAGAGTGGAGTCCATGGTGTAGTGGTTATCGCGTCTGACCGGCAATCGGAAGATCCCGGGTTCGATTCCCAGGTGGTACTTCATTTTTTCATTTGTTGTTTTCTCTTTCTCGTCTTGCGCGGAATATCTCCTATACAAGCGTCGTTCTTTACGTTATTTATACTGCGTGTTCTTTGCAGTTGAATGTATATAATGTTACGGCAAGCGGGAGGTGCCCCCTTGGGGCATTGGTTTCTGCGAGTATGTAGAGGAATTACGGCATTTGGAAGAGTGGAGTCCATGGTGTAGTGGTTATCGCGTCTGACCGGCATCGGAAGATCCGGGTTCGATTCCCAGGTGGTACTTCATTTTTTCATTTGTTGTTTTCTCTTTCTCGTCTTGCGCGGAATATCTCCTATACAAGCGTCGTTCTTTACGTTATTTATACTGCGTGTTCTTTGCAGTTGAATGTATATAATGTTACGGCAAGCGGGAGGTGCCCCCTTGGGGCATTGGTTTCTGCGAGTATGTAGAGGAATTACGGCATTTGGAAGAGTGGAGTCCATGGTGTAGTGGTTATCGCGTCTGACCGGCAATCGGAAGATCCCGGGTTCGATTCCCAGGTGGTACTTCATTTTTTCATTTGTTGTTTTCTCTTTCTCGTCTTGCGCGGAATATCTCCTATACAAGCGTCGTTCTTTACGATATATATATATATATATATATATATATATATATATATATAATAATGTTTCAGACCAACAAAGACCCTAGGATCCACTCATGGCTGGTCTACCTAACTGTGTTCGTAATCGTGTATTGTGTATGTCCTCCGTGGTGGCGAAGGGGACCTACAATTTTACGTGGGTTCCGAACCACAAGAACATAAGAAATTTATGTAAAAACTGCCGGTAAATTGGCAACGACCAATTTTTACGAAACTAAATAATTATCAATTTAAAACTAATTAATTATCGATTTAAAACTAAAGATAGAATTTCTGGATCCAGAGGATCAAGTCATAATAGACTACTATCCACAAATATGTTACACTCTATATCTATTTATAACGGACATGCAAATATATCAGATCCAAAGAATCTAGTCAATTTCATTACGGTATCCATCAAGTCACGGTCCATATCGATTGCGGACCAAGTCAAAATTTACAATCATATACATTACAATTATACACTTACGAGAAAAAGTGTAGGTGTGGCTGTAAAGACTGTACAGTAATGTAGAAATGTGTGTGCACCCATTTTGGGTCTCCCATTTAAAGGTGTTTGTGGGGCAAGTGAAGATCATGAGTTTTTCAATACCTCACAGTACTATGGGGGGCACCGCTCGGCAGAGGAATCTCTTTAAATGGGGTGTGTAAGGACAGAGAGTATCCCCTAACCCAAGACGCTACCTCCCTATATCCCACAACACTTGTGTTGAGCTGTGGGATCTATCCCCAGAAAGCCTTAATTTTACTACCTTAAACTATACCCTTTCTATCAACATATGCGTCTAATCGATATATATATATTATAACTGCAAACACGCAGTATAATTAACGTAGTGGTTATCATATCTGACCGGCAATCGAAGATCCCGGGTTCGATTCCCGGGTGGGTACCTCATTTTTTCATTTGTTTCGTTCTTTCGCGCTCATCTTGCGCGGATAATTCTCCTATACAAAGCGTCGTTATTTACGATATATATATATATATATATATATATATATACATATATATACATGTACATATATATATATATATATATATATTCCAAACCTTGGAAACAAGCATACAAATATCCATAACTGTTGTAAAATGCTACGGTTGTTATACTGCGCTCGTTCGGCTTCCGAAATGTTTGTCACTATCTAACGCACCTTTCTTTTTTTTGGTTTTGTTTTTTTTTCACTGAAATAGGAGTAACATAAACAAGGATTTAAATACTGTAGCATGAAACTATTTGACATAAACGGTTCTTTACGCCCAATCAAGTCAATTTTTTTTGAACGGTAGAGTCTGTAACTGTTCGTTTTTTAGTCTGTAACTGTTCGTTTTTTAGTCTGTAACTGTTCGTTTTTTTATTCGATTTTATAATTGCCTCTTACCGTTAATTTAAAATTATTACAGTTTTTCAACACATCTCTAAATTATGATCACACTTTTCTTAATATTAATTTTCAGATGAATATTGGTAAGGTACTTGTATTCAAAATACTTTTAGTGTCACTATATATTACGGTATGTACATGTATATACGTCTCAAGCATATACTGCGTGTGTATTTCAATATATATATATATATATATATAATATATATATATATATATATATATATATACAGGGTGGGCCGTAAGTTTCCATACATAGGAAAAATTAAACGTTTGTTTTTATGTTTCAGATACCCTAAGAATATGCGTTTGACGAAAGAGCAACGAATTGAAATCATACTGATGGCTGGGTCGGGAAGCAGTCGCATGGTTGCAATGAACTTTAACAGACAACATGGAACGAACATCACACACGACACTGTGGCAAAACTTATTAACAAGTTTCAGAAAACTGGAAATGTTGCAGATCAACCGCGAAGTGGTCCAAGACGTACAGCCACCGATGAAGACACAACAGCTACGATACTTACAGCGCTTACACGGAGTCCCAGAAAAAGTACACGACGGTTGTCTGCAGAAAGTGGTGTCAGCAGATCGAGTATCAGGCGCATTTTAAAAGCAAACAAATGGCATCCATACAAATTGCATATGGCACAGCATTTGAGTGAAGACGACCCGCATAGACGGATGGAATTCTGTGAATGGGCATTAACGAAAGTGAACGAGGATGCAAACTTTTCAACTAAGATCTTGTTTACTGATGAAGCAAATTTTTACGTCAATGGAGAGGTTAATCGGCAAAACATACGTTATTGGAGTAATGCTAACCCTAACTGGCTGAGTCCGACGAAGATGCAAGGTGCCTGTAAAGTGATGGTGTGGGCCGGGATATGGGGTGACAGAATTATTGGACCAATTTTGTCAGTGGAAATCTTAATGCCGAAAGGTATCTTAACATGTTGCAAGAAGAGATTTTCCCATCCCTGCTAAACGAGGAAGGTAACTTCCCAGTTTACTTCCAGCAAGATGGAGCTCCACCTCATTATGGTCTTCACGTGCGTCGGTATTTGGATCAGCAGCAGTTTCCGGATGCTTGGATTGGTCGGCGTGGTCCTGTGGAGTGGCCTCCCAGATCCCCAGATCTCACCCCCCTTGATTTCTATCTTTGGGGGCACTTGAAGGCCATGGTGTATCAGGAAAAGATACGAGACATAAATCATCTAAAGGAACGTATCACCAACGCCATTACAAGCATAACGTCAACTGTGCTAATGCGTGTTCATCAACAGTGGGGAACACGTATTGAAATGTGTTTTCCAAAACAATGGCAACCATGTAGAGCATATTATATAAATAAAAATGGTTGTCCATAAAAAATGTTTATTTTTCCTATGTTGGAAACTTACGGCCCACCCTGTATATATATGTGTGTGTGAGGGGTCGCGCGTCTTAACATACCTAAGCGCCACCACAGGCGAAAACGTGTTTTTGATGGATATCACTATTTTCACCCTTCCTCTATCGCGTGGTTTGGGTTATAATGACCTTACCGCACTATCAGGTCATCCCATAAGTAATGTCGTTTTTTACGATAGATCAAGTTTAAACTAGTCCTACTCGGTTAAGCATAAATTTTCCGAAGCCTATATCTAAGAGGAGATCTATAGTGTTTCGCTACATACTTCACAGACCTTGACCAGTGAAGACGTGTGTTTTGCTTTATGTGAACCCCTCATAAACATGGCGGTATCAGAGCATATCAGGCATATAATGCTTTACGAGTTAAAAAAAGGGAATAGTGCTACTGAAGCAACGCGAAACATTCAGGACGTCTATGGCAACGTATTCTACATGTGAGGAAATGTCAAAGATGGTTTCAAAAGTTTAGGAATGGTGATGCTGTTTCGACAGATGCAGCACGCTCTGGACGCCCTGCCTGAGTTTCATGATGACCTGCTGTTAGCCGCACTTGAAGAAGACTGTTCAACAACTGTCGAAGAATTGACCCAGAAACTCAATTCATCTCCGTCCACCATCCATCGACATTTGCAACAACTCGGGAAAGTGTCTAAGTTAGGAAAATGGGTGCCATATGAATTGTCGGTCGACAATCTGAGGGTGCGGGTAAACATTAGCACAGCTCTTCATTCCCGTGAACTCCAAGATCCGTTTTTGAACCGTTTAGTGACTGGTGATGAAAAGTGGATACTGTACCAGAATGTTAAGCGCCGTCGACAGTGGGCTTGTGCCGGAGAACCAGCGACACCACAGCCAAAACCAAATCTTCACCCTCAGAAGGTGTTGCTTAGTGTTTGGTGGGTTTATATAAAGGTGGTGTAATACACTTTGAACCTTACCACACAACCAAACAATCACCGCTCAAGTCTACTGTCAACAACTGGATCGATTGAACACTGCACTAAAAGAGACCTCCTTTGGTTAATCGGAAAGGAATCGTGTTCACACGACAACGACGTCCTCATACCGCTTGGATCACTTCTGCAAAAATTGAGGAGCTTGGTGGGAAAAACTTCCACATCCTCCAGACCTTGCGCCTTCAGATTATCATCTATTCAGGAGTCCGCAAAACTATCTTGACGAGAAACTATACTTCTTTAGATGACCTGCACACCAGTCTTTGTACGTTTTTTGCCTCTCAACCGCCTGAATTTTATAAACATGGCATTGAAAAGCTTGTAGGACGTTGGCAGAGTGTCATTGATTCCGATGGAAAATATATACTAGATTAAAAAGTTTCAGTTGAGTTTTTTTTTGTCCTTCAAATTCCGATCTAAAAAACGACATTACTTATGGGATGACCTGATAGAAGTATGGTTGAAAACCTTATGAAGCGAGCTACTTTTTTCACCTCTATCGCCAGCCAAAAGTTCACCCAAAGTTCGGCATAAGAAAATCAAAAAATTAAAAATATATATATATAATATAAATATGAAAATCTATTCCAAAAACTACTCAACATCTTCATTAGCATACTTAGAACTCTAATTTAGCCAAAAATGAACGTTCAAGCTCAATTAATAACAGAGATACTATTGCCAGAATATTGCTGAACTTTGGAGGCGATTTCCGACTAATTTTAATTTTGGCGCTTAGGTACCTTAAGATTCGGGACCCCTCATTATATATAATATATATAATATATATACAGGGTGTCCCAAAAGTCCCTATCTATTTTGTTGAAATAAGCTGAATTTCAAATGAATGTTTTAATGACATTATTGCATGCACCTTTCTAGACAAATACATGCATTACATTTCTATTTTAATTATTTTTAATTTTAATTAATTAATTTTAGAACCTCAACTTGTTGAAGATGGCATTCTCGACAAGGTAGTCTTTCAGCAGGATGGGGCACCATGTCATTATGCCAGAATTGTTCAGACATACCTAAACGAGCGTTTTCCAAATCGTTGGATTGGACGTGGGGGAAATAGGCCCTGGGCAGCGCGATCTCCGGATTTGACCCCATTGGATTTCTTTGCTTGGGGTTTCATTAAATCAGAGGTCTATCGCGGAAATATTCGAGATTTACCAGATCTGCGAGATCGCATTAGGCAAGCAGTTCAGAAAATAACCCCTGAAATGCTCGGAAATGTGTTCCGCAATGCAGCTGACCGCTTTGAGATTTGCAGAGATACAGATGGAGCACACGTGGAAACTACTAATTAAAGATTTTAATGGTGTAATAGTTGTAATTTGTATAGAAATACATCTGTATTCAGGTCAGTGTGACATTTATTTGAAGTTCAGCCTATTTCAACAAAATAGATAGGGACTTTTGGGACACCCTGTATAATATATACATACATACATACATATATATATATATATATATATATTATATATATATATATTATTATATTATATATATTTATATATATATCAAATTTCTGACCGCATTAGTTGTAGAGGCGAAGGATTTCCTTTTGAAAAGAGCAGTTTCAACAGTTCATGAAAGTAAGACCTATTGTTCCAATGTGAGAACAGTTCGACAGAGGTGACGAATTTGGCAGTAACGAAATTCTTTTCCTTCCCCTATTTCCGCTCTTCGGTTTTTGCCTTTTTGTAAAACAAAGTCTTTGCGAAGAACCTAGATTCCTATTATAGAAAATTTATATATATATATATATATATATATATATATATATATATATATATATATATATATATATATATATATACTATCCAACGAATTACTTCAAAAACCTCTCGTTTTCAAGAGACGTTCCTAAAAGCGTCCTTATTTCGACTCTGCGGGAATGTTACAACTGATCCTCATCTCGAAATGGGATTAATGGCTTTATATACCGAGGGCTTGAGGACATTTTCAATCTATGATGAATTTATGAGGATTATATGTTGAGGCAATGTACACACGATATGAATTAGAACTCGTGTTTGATATGCAACACCCAATTACATTTAGTCAATTCCTTCCTCAACTTCACTGCATCTACGTGTGTGTGTGTGTGTGTGTGTGTGTGTGTGTGTGTGTGTGTGTGTGTGTGTGTGTGTGTGTACACGTACACACCTTGGTAACCTTGGTTTTGCTCCCGCCCGAATTGTTCATTTTGACGGAAGTTAAGTTTTGTTGCCCCACATTAGTGCTACAGCTTAACGTGGAATCCGAACCCCGAACCACCAAGAGTCGTCAAAAATTACAAAGTCCTAGCCCGGACTCGATCTCACGACGTCCCGATCAGCAGTCCAGCGTCTTAACCAGTATGTTACCCAGGGTACACAATTATCTACCAACTAATTTTTCTGTATGGAAAGATGAACAGCTGATTGAACTGAGCGCCACCTGTCATCGCTGGGAATCGAATCGAAGGGCGGTGGACTCGTAGTCGGCGATGCTAACCACTACATTAGCTCCTGCAGGTGATGTCTTTTACTTTCTCAAATTTTTAATACTTACGGTTGCGTTAAAGTTTGGAGTGTGCGCTTTTTTACTTTATACAACGATTATTTTCTCAAATTTCATCCGCGTTAGGATTTTAATTAAAAACCGAAATCAAATTGCTACCACTTCAAGCAACCTGATACAAAACATAACACCGAATAAGATGAATAACCACGAAGGGAAAAGAAACACAAAGGGGTGCTCAAGCGCTTTCGTCTAATGACATCCTCAGGAACACTGGAGTGAAAGGACAGATCAAGGCAATATATAGGTTACAAAAATAAACATACATACATATTCATATATATATATACATATATATATATATATATATATATACACACATACATACATATACATATATATAGTAAGCATAGAAAAAATTGTGGGAGGAGCAAACAACATTTGTATGGAAAATTGACACTTATAGCACTTCGGCCGACATTCAATATAAATTCAAATGGCTTGTTGGCTATATTGAATGTCGGCCGAAGTGCTATAAGTGTCAATTTTCCATACAAATGTTGTTTGCTCCTCCACAATTTTTTCTATGCTTACTATATGTATGTATATGTATGTATATGTATATGTGTATGTGTGTATATATATATATATATATGTATGTTTATTTTTGTAACCTATATATTGCCTTGATCTGTCCTTTCACTCCAGTGTTCCTGAGGATGTCATTAGACGAAAGCGCTTGAAGCACCCCTTTGTGTTTCTTTTCCCTTCGTGGTTTTATTCATCATAAATATTTTTCACGTGTCACTTTCGTGAAATAATTTTTCATATATATATATATATATATATATTAAAATCCTGCGAGCAATTTGCAATTTACTTTAATTTTAGTTTATTGTAATTAATCTATAAAAGAAAAAGCCAGAAGCAATTAATTTACTGGTCACAAAAAAAAAAAATTTGGGGGCGAAACAAAATTTAAAAAAATTCCTTTAATTTCAAACTTAAAGATTTTCAAAAATTTCTGATATTCCAAACCAACTGAAGGTCTGTCTGACCGTCAAAACTGTATCCAATTCTTAAGTAAAACGTAAAGGACATCTTTAATTCTTTTTTTACACGAAATTTGGAAATAGGAAAAGAAGAGTCAGACGGAAAAAAAAGGAACTTTTATAATGAAGCGAAGAAAAGGATAAAAAATCCAATGACACGAAAGTACCGCTCTCTTTTATCAATCAAACTCCTACACGCAGAGACCAACTCTCTTTTTTTTTTTTTTTTTTTTTTTTTAAAAGGGTAATTCTATTACAACTGAAGGTTAAAAACTTGACATTTGAGCGGGTGTTTGGATAGAATCACGGTCCAATTTGTTGTTGGAGTTACTGCAAAAAGTCACACAACCAATTTTTTTTAATTTGAGAAAGTGCAGAATAAAAAGTGATGGCATTGGGCGGGGCAACACAAAAGGGATTCCACTTCCACCTCCCTCGCATCGATTTTATCTCCCTCACAATTTTTATTTGTAAAATTAATCAAACAACAGGTCCGAATTTATTGGTTTCCCATTCAACAACTTTCCACTTTACTGGTTATGAGGGTAAAACAAACTTGATTAAACACTCGTACGCGCGCGTGCGTAGGCTTAGAGAGACCTACAGGCAATTGCGAATAGCTAAATATTAGGTACGGTACGGTAACGTTTTACACCTATCTGTCCCTTTATTATATTCCTTAAAACGTGAAACCCATTCTTGCGTTGGTGCGAAGGCTTGAAGGTCATTTATAATTACACGCAAAATACAAGATGCCCTACCACCATTTAAGTCCCAACAATACCCGACATGAACTGCGAGTCACGCAAAAAAATAAATAAATAATTAAAAATAAAAACTTAACAAGAGCAGCCTCAAATAACAATAATAATAATATAACGATAATATAAAGAAAGTGCCGCAGGGGTCTCTTACTGAACGGGTCTTTATCGGCACATATAAATTTATACAGTAATCCCGCGGCAAACATGGAGCGTGTCACTACTACATTTTCACTGCATAGACTTCGACGAGGGGTAACAAACGACACCCATCTTCACTCACGCACCGATAGTTTGGCACTGGTACCCTCGTGAGAGTCGTGACTAAAAACTAAAAATTCAAACCTGGGTATATGAAAACTCACATGCCTGCATCTACGGGTATGTAGAAGTTCGTACCTTGGCATCGTTCGCTGCCCCCCACCCCACAATCTTACCCTGTCCCCCCCAAACCAACGTATTAATATATTTTTTTATATTTTTAACATAATTGATAAATTTAATATATTAAAATGTAGTTCAAATGCCTGATTACGCTTTTTAATATTTAATCATATTTAGATCATTCTCACGTAATAAATTTCAGCTTTGTTATACATTATACAGAAAGTGGTTTCGTGTCTACGTGTGGGCACACACACACACACACACACACACACACACACACACACACACACACGTTAAGTGATACAGTATTAAGCGATCATCTATTAAGATGAAAACGATACATTAATAAAATGTGCATAAAAGTATTGCATAAGTGATTAACGTGCAACTTGTGTTAAGGCATAAGAATATTTATTACGCTTAGGATAAAACACAAAGAAGCCTACTATATAATAGCTTCAAATATAATGTGATTACACTATTAGGATAAATGGATTTATATAATATGTTGGTAACTTGTAGCAATCTTATCTCGTTAACCGCAAGGCTAAATTACAAACTAGTTTTTTACCTACCCAATATATAGGTTCTCTGTCGCCTTCCGATATATATATATATATATATATATATATATAATATATATATATATATATTATAATATATATATATATATATATATATCTAATATATTGGGGAAATTTAGTTTTAACAATGGAAGCACTTTAATTAGATTTATGATAGGCACATATGAAGTTATTTTTTAAAGATGTGTTTACTGAATGGTAAAGTAGTAAATATGCCTGTTTCAGCACTTCATAATAATAATTCTTTTTTCTTTTCTCATTTATATATATACACATATATATATTATATATATATAGGGTATATGAATCACACTCTATTCTTATAATGAGGAGGACGCGAGCCGTTTGTTTTGTTTTCTTTGTGCAACGGCAATGGAGGGCAAAACCGCTCATTATGAGATCTCAACCCAAAGATAAATCGGTATAATAGGAATCAACAAACATGTTGGCAGTTTCACTTCCATTTATACATACGATAAAAACGTAATCGCCTATGGATTATTTTATGCTCGAGAGTTTTACTCGCAAACGGTATTAATTCTATTCTTAAGATCGTACGCCGATATTTGGGGTGCGTGCATAATTGCAGTTTGCGTGTATGTGAGAGAGGGGAGAGAGGTTACTGCAGCAGTTGTCCCCTTCCCCGTCATACAATGTACGACAGTGTATAATTAAAACTCACTCATAACTAACTTTCGACACATGATATTGATAATCTTTATCGACAGGAGACAAATCCTATAAGAAAGTAAATATTCATTAAGGTCATAAACAATACAACTAATTAAACAAATTTAAAAACAAAACATTTGGACTAAAACAGAAAACAATGAAACAACAACAACACAACAACAACCCAAGGCTAATAGCAAATATAAAGATAAAAAGTATATCCAATGTGAATATTAAGTGGAGCTATAGACAAACACTTTCATACCACGAAGTCCATAGTCCAAAAGACATAAAACAAAACTGAAGAAGCAGCTTGGTCAATTAGATTGTCCGAGTGTTGAATTCTTCACAATAGGTTGTACTGTTACCTCAGGAAGGCTCG
This sequence comes from Bathynomus jamesi, assembly GCA_023014485.1. Classification (NCBI taxonomy): domain Eukaryota; kingdom Metazoa; phylum Arthropoda; class Malacostraca; order Isopoda; family Cirolanidae; genus Bathynomus; species Bathynomus jamesi. The sequence goes on from JAJOZX010000944.1 coordinate 297,685, forward strand.
AAACATTGCGGTCAGCGAACATTTGGAAGCTGAGCATCTTGGAGGTAACTTACGCAGCTGTCTAAAAGATGTTATAAAGCAAACTGAGGGTTTTGCGAGAACCTTTTCTTATAGTTAAATCCGAGTTGCTGCCCGTAGATATTAGTGCAGAAAGTACAAAAAAAAAAGTGTCCTTAGCTTCTTTTACAGAATCTGAAGTTCCTTATATTCTATAATCATGTTTGCTTTAGCACACTAACTTCGATATTGTTTCCTGTGTCTGAATCGTCACTCAAGGATTACCTCTCATTTTGAAATAATAATAATAATAGCTGTCTAGTTTAAGCTTTTTGAATGGAATTGCATAACCTTAGTCTTATATATATATATATATATATATATATATATATATATTATATATATATATATATATACACCTTACCTTACCTTACAAAGGTTCCGCGCGATGATTTCTCATTTCGCGAAGGTCAAGCTTGTCGCCCCTCCTCTCGAGTTGGCCTGGTGAAGTAGTGAGTTGGATTCTTGCGCTCTCCACAGTATATATATATATATATATTACAGTAAGATTGGGAAACTAGTGTCATGAAATCTCTGAAATTTTCAGTAAGTTGACGTAATTTATATCATGATACAAAATTGACAAAAAGTGGATAATGATCTGATTTAACCCAACCTAACTTAGGTTGGGTTTTCATTCACTTTTGTCAGTTTGGTATCATGGTATAAATTACGTGAATTTACCGAAAACTTCAGGGATTTCACGAAATCACTAGTTTCACAATCTTACTGTGATATATACATATATACTGTATATATATAAAATAGGCGTTTCTACGGACATTTTCGATTTAAACAGTGGGCTTAAAAATAAAATTCTATCGGGAAATTTCAGCAGCAGTCACCGGATTACATCAACATCAAACTGGAAGTTGAATGAAGTCGTTCTCACTTACTGCTCGGAGGTTCAACTATAAGGATTCAAAAAGAAAATGTGACGCGTGTCTACCTTTTGAACGAGGCAACACCAAACGTACCTCCTACCTTCACATCATGATGAAACTCCGAAGTAATTAAAGGGCTATCGATTCAACGTGGCTGCAAATCTCATCTATATTCGGCGAAAGGGGTCCCTTCATTTACTTAACTTTATGCGTCAGATAAAATGCAGAGAAAATCCAACCCGTTCTTTAATGGAGGAACGACTAAAATTTGATTGATAACAGTTTTATACACCGTTTATCTACGTCAACATTTATACGTGTATCATGCATTTCATTCACAGTTTGGGTGAAATGACATAAGGTAGTTAATAACTGTCACTACAGCATAGTTCACGAGCTTAAAGCGTTCGTAGCTCAACGTTACAAAAGAGGAGTCCCTCCGGGATTCTCCCAGTTGGGGTTTACTTACCTTCTTATTCGCTTTGAACACGTGACACCTAAGATGTTCGAAGCGGCGTCTCTGGCGATGTAGGAGAAAATCTTGAGGTCTTGCGAGTCGTGTGAGACGTAAAAGATTCTGTAGATGGGGTGAGTCATAATCACCAGTTGATCGGCGTTCGTCGTTTGTTGCTTCTGCAAAAGGGAAACGTGAGCATAATAAATATTAAACCACAGTCAAATGAACGAGCTCACTAACTCCAAATATAATACCTCTCCATAACAATTCCATTTTACGTAGACGATTCTACTAAACACCACACATTACGATCACTATTCGCTTACTGGACAATCAGGCATGAAATCTTGTTCAGGGACGCTGTCAATGTAATAAAAGTAAATATGGTATTTAAATTCTGTCCTGAGGCAGTTTTCGAAACTGTAATCCGAAAGTTCAAAGTTAACAAGATAATATAAATTGCTGCTTATCCTAAAGTGAAGCCGATTGGTCAACAGCTTCTGCAGCCATCATGAATTTATACTTCAAAGATCTCCTCCGGAACCGCTGAACCGATCGATCGATCCGAAAACTTGATATACATGATTGCGACGTTAACAAATATGACTTATTGGTCCAGCAAAAATTTATAAACTTTTTTTTCAGACTGCTGAAAAAGGGCAACATTTTCACTGCTCTCAAATACATTCATAATTTCTATGAAAATACATTCCGTTGTATTTTCTTGGATTTAACTGCACTAAAAAACGACACACACACACAACTCTCTCTCTCTCTCTCTCTCTCTATATATATATATATATATATATATACAGGGTGGGCGGAAAGTAGCTCCCTATTTTGGATTGGTAAAAAAATACGTATATTATCCATTTATTTCAGAAAAATAATATGAAAATGGTAGGCATACATGGTAGTTTTCTCTAAAATTCAAGTGTGGGCTCCAACTCTTTCCACCAGTTTCTGGAGGCCGCCCAGGAAAGGCGTCCACTGACTTTAGCAGGAACTCCGGCGGGATGGAGGACATGACTTCCCGAATTCGGTCCTCCAGTTCTTCCAATGTCCTCGGTTTGGTGGCGGTAGACTTCTTCCTTTACCCACCCCAAAGAAAGAAGTCGCACGGTGTCAAGTCGGGGCTCCTGGCTGGCCATTGATGTGGACCACGACGACCCATCCAACGCCCAGGGAAGTGGGCATCCAGCCACTCACGGACAACAAGAGCGAAGTGTCAACCGCCACAATTGCCACTACTGGGAAGGAGAGGATCCCATGGTTACCGCTGAAAAACGGCAGAATCGGTTCAGTGTAACGTGTGGTGTGGTATGACCTCAGATCAGGTTGTGGGCCCGTTCCTTCTGCGCAACACATGAATGCTGAGCGGTACCTTGCTATGTTGCGAAACGAGGTCTGGCCGGTTGTCAGCACATGGGAGCACATCGACGATCTGATATTTATGCAAGATGGCGCCCCTCCGCACTTCGCTCTTGTTGTCCGTGAGTGGCTGGATGCCACTTCCCTGGGCGTTGGATGGGTCGTCGTGGTCCACATCAATGGCCAGCCAGGAGCCCCGACTTGACACCGTGCGACTTCTTTCTTTGGGGGTGGGTAAAGGAAGAAGTCTACCGCACCAAACCGAGGACATTGGAAGAACTGGAGGACCGAATTCGGGAAGTCATGTCCTCCATCCCGCCGGAGTTCCTGCTAAATCAGTGGACGCCATTCCTGGGCGGCTCCAGAAGCTGGTGGAAGAGTTGGAGCCCACATTGAATTTTATAGAAAACCTACCATGTATGCCTACCTTTTCATATTATTTCTTCTGAAATAAATGGATAATATACGTATTTTTTTACCAATCCAAAATAGGGAGCTACTTTCCGCCCACCCTGTATATATATATATATTTATATTATATATATATATATATGTGTGTGTGTGTGTTAAACTATGGTAAAAGAGTAAAGCCATTAGCAACGAATTATAATTAAATTTAATAGTTAAATTGAAGTGATATGCAAAAACGAAGCACAAAGATAAATCAAACGCACATTTGACAATCTCAGAAACAGACTGTGAATGACTGACTTGACTGACTGACTGACTGACTGGACTGACTGACTGACACACACACACACACACACACAGTGCGCGCCTCCGCATAAGCAAGGTACAGACTTTTTTAAATTCATATATCCAAAACACTAATTAACCAAAGCTAATTTAACCTAACATAACCTTAGTGCCATCGAACCGAGATGGGTGTGGGAAGTGTTTCTGCTAAGTCATTAAATAATGAGGTACTAGCTAATTGGCCTAACTTAACCAAACCAGGACCAACATCTTTTTTTCTGACCACAAAAATGTTTCGATTTTTTTTAACATTAATTTTATCGTTTCGAAGTACCAAAAGTGTTACCTCGTCAAAATTACCCGCTGCATCTGTGAATTATCATATACGCGACCTTACTTATGACCTCATACATACATACATACATACATACATACATACTATATATATATATATTTTTTTTTTGTTTCAAAGAATGACCGCTCATGGCCACCAAAAGAAAGGTGGATAGCAGAGCGACACAGAACGAAGAGTATGGAACAACTAATGGAAATGAACAATAGACGGGGGGGGAGGAGGAGGAGGTGGGGAAAAGCAAAAAGATCATAGTGGGGTCACAGCCGGTAAAGAAGTCGGGAGCGAAAGAGGAAGGAGAACAACCCGGTTATCGAAAAGTAGGGACCTTCAGACAGAAGAGCGCCAAGCCTATCACAAAGCCCGACGCTCTCCAAAAAGGGAAAATACTCTGCGCGCAGCGCAGAGTAAAGCGGACACTCCACCAAGAGTGGGCAACTGTAAGTAGGACGTCACAATTGGGACATTGGGGCACTCGATCCCCGGCCATCAAATAGCCATGGTCAGGTGGGTGTGGCCAATACGGAGGCGGGCCAGAGCCACCTCCTTATGCGCGACCGATGGAAGGAAGAGCCCAACATCCCAACTTGGGTTTAATCTTGCAAAGTTTGTTATCCGTAGCGCCATCCCAGCGACTCTGCCACCGGGAGCGCAAAAACCTACGGAAGCCAGGGATATAATCAGAAAAAGGGAGGGACACAGGTGAAACCTGCAGTCGGCACGCGGAACGGCAGCTCGATCGGCAGCCTCATTTCCAGCCACGTTAACATGTGCTGGACCCAGCAAAATACCACCTCCTTGCCACCGAAAGCGACAAGAGTATGGTACAGTAGCTGGATTCGTCGGACCAGCGGGTGGACAGAGTCAAAACACTCCAGGCCATCCAGGGCACTGCGGGAATCCGAATGGATGACGAACGACCCATCCGGATGCTCCCGCACCACCTCCAGAGCGCTCAGAATGGCATAGAGCTCCGCCGTAAAAACGGAAGCCTCATCAGGGAGACGGGTACATCGGGAGCAAGGACAGACGACTGGGGAACAGCCGCGATCCAACGCCCCCCGACCTCGAGCCATCCGTGAAGATCGCAACACATGCGAGTGACACGCCGCATGCTGAAGGAACAGAGACCGAAGCAAGGCAGAATCCGACTCGGTCCTGCGAACGGGGCGCAACGCCCTACAGCACGCAACAGGGATGCTCTCCCAGGTGCAAAACCACTGAAAGAGACCGGTATAACGGATGGAGGGGGAGTGCCCATACCATCGAGGAGGGAGGTCACCGTGTCGGTGAAATACCAACCCCCATCCCTGGCAGAACGCCCTCTCAACCACCTGAACAGAGGAGAGGTGGGAAGACGGAGGATCCGGAGATAGTGTTTAGCAATGAGGAACGACCTTCCGATCCTCCAAGGGAGGGATGTCGCACTCAAACCTGCAGACTATCAACCGGAGAGGAGCGGAAGGCGCCAGATGACATGCGCAGTCCTCTAGAGAGGACCGGATCCAGTATCCGAAGGGCCGTGCGGGAGGCGGAGCCATACACCACAATCCCATAGTCTAATTTGGACTGTACCAGGGACACGTTACAAACGGAGGAGCGTCCCGCCTATCCGCGCCCCTGTATATGGCACAGATGCCCCAGCAAATCCAGGGTACGTCCTCGCGGACTCGCGCAGCCGGCGAAGGTGGGGAACCCAGCTCAACGGCTGTCGAAAAACCATACCAAGAAGAGTACTGATGGAACGAGGGCCGAGGCTGACCCCCAGTGTAAGGCTAAAGGCCGGGATGGCGCCGGATCCCCGTCCTCCTCGACGGAAGGAAGGCCACACACGAAGTCTTCGGGGAAGACACGTAAGGCCACCGACGACGCCCAGCGTTCAACCCGATTGACCGCGAGTTGGACTTGCCTCTCCACGAGGGGGGGACTCGTCCCCGCGGCATAACGCCAGATCATCTGCGTAGATGGAACAGCGCACCGAGGGCGGAAGAGCTCCCGTAGCGCAGACATAACGGTTGAAGCGGCGAACGCTTAACAACACCCCCCCTGGGGCACCCCCTCCTCCTGAACATACAGGGTCAGATAGGCCGCCCCATTACGGACGCGGAAAGTGCGACGGCAGAAGAAGTTGCGAAGAAACGTGGGCAAAAAGCCCACAAAACCAAGATACTTCAACGGTCCATGACAACTCCCCGACGGGTCGTGTCATAGGCCTTTGGACGTCAAAAAAGACGGCCAGACAAGATTCCGGCGGGAAATGCCTCCCGTACATCATGGCCAAGGAGGAGAAGTGGGTCCAGAGTACCCCGAAATCGACGAAAACCATACTGGGTCGGGGGGCATAACCCAACGACTCCAGTGTAAGGAAAGTCGACGGCCCCATCTTTTCGAGGAGCTTGCATAGCAGCTCGTCAAAGCAATAGGCCGATAGCTCGCCACCTCCGCCGATTCCTTCCCCGGCTTAGGTATCGGGACCACAATCGCCTCCCTCCAACGGGAAGGGAACGACCCCTCACCACATCCGGTTGAAAAGATCCAGCAAAAGTGCAGGGCCATCGGGTGCAGATTCCAAAGAAAAGTCATACGGAATGTCATCAGGCCAGGAGCGAAGAACGACGGGTTGCCAAGGCAGCCCGAAGTTCCCGCATCGGAAAGAGATGGTTATAGGGCTCGTTCCCAGGGGGCGGGAACGTGACCTCCGATAAAGGGCGATCCGCAGCTGAAGGCGAACGGGAAAACCGCAGCAAAAGCACCGGCCAGCCGATCAGCCACAGCAGCAGGATCCGAAAGGAAGCCGTCCCCGTCCCGAAGGACAGGGCGACTAGCAGGGACTGGCCTCCCCTCGATACTACGTACCTTCCGCCACAGCAGAAGGGTAGATGAGGACATGCCGGACACAAAAGCACGCCAAGAGGCCCGACGGGCCAACTCGAGAGTCCGGCGGGCGAAAGCCTTCGCCCGCCGCATCTCAATCAAGTGGCCCGCGCGCCGGGTGCGGTGGAAGCGGCGCGTTGCCCTCTTCCTCTCGCACACCGCCTGGTGACATGCTGGAGTCCACCACGGGACGCTACGAGTCCGCGGGATACGGAAGATCGAGGAATACAGTCCTCCGCGACGCCCATCACCACCCGCTCGAAGAACTCCAAGCTCTCATCCACAGAGCAAAGCTCAATACCGAACGGACACATGACGGAACGGCTCGAAAGATGGCCAGTCAGCCCGCGCAAGGCACCACCTCGGTCGAGACGAAACGCCCGGCTGCGGACCGACCGGCTCAAGACAGACTGGGTAATGATCACTGCCATAAGAGTCCCCCAACACCTTCCACGAAAAATCGAGTAAGGCATCGAGGGACACCAAGGAGAGATCAATACAGGTAAATGAACCCGTGGGTTCGTGGAAGTAAGTAGGTTCACCGGAATTGAGACACGCAAAGGAAAGTTCCTCCATTAAGGAGAGTAAAATACCAGCAACATTAGTCGACCGAACATCTCCCCAAGCCGGGTCGCGACTGTTAAAGTCCCCGAGGAGGAGAAACGGTCGGGGTAGTTGCAGCACCAACTCGCGAACCGCGTCGCGAGAAGGAGGGTCATGAGGAGGAATATAAACCGAGCAGGCAGTGTACTGGCGATCTAAAAAGAGCCGCACAGCCACAGCCTGCAAGGAAGTGCGAAGAGGCACACCACGCGATGGTAACGAATGATGCACGTAAATCGCCGCACCCCGCCGGCGTGTGCGCTCATCCGGGGTGCAAGGGAAACCAACATAGCCAGAGAGACGAGGGAGTCCCCGCGCAGCCAGGATAGTCTCCTGGAGACAAACACAGGAAGGCCGCTCGCTCTCCAGCAGGGAGGCAAGGTTCTCCCAGTTAGCTAAAAGCCCCCTACAGTTCCAATGCAAGATGGAACTGTAAGGGGAAGCGGCATTATAAGAGGCAGAGAAAACAGCGAAATAGCCACGGACCAAGCTGAGCAGCAAACTCAACGGTCCGTAACCAGGGACGGAATCGGTTTCCCCGACTCACCCAGAACTGGGGGGGTAGGGGCCACCGACTCCGCATCTGCTGCACCCGTAGTAGGACGAGAAGTGGAGAGTAGAACAGGGAGGTCAGAGGGGGGCTCTCCCGGCGGGGGGAGAGACGACGAGTCGGGCCCAGCCGAAACCCCCAACTCCCCACAAGAGGGGGACCGGGGGGAACCAGCTGTTCGAGGGCTCGTCAAACCAGACAAGCACTGACGGGGGGGAGAGGAAAGGTCGACCACAAGTGGGAGAGGTAGATCCAGGAGAGAGACCCGACCACTCTCAGCAGGAGCCGGAGAGAGAGAGACTCCATGAAGGAGGGCCAGGCCCCTCTCGACCGGGTCTATCATGGGAACAGAGTCAGTAATCGAGGGTGTCATGGGGCAGTGTACCTCGACCGACACCCGGACACTGGTCGGGGCACCGGGAGGTGACGCCCCACCAGCGCTCCGTATAGGGGGGGGGGGAAGTCCCGAGCGGATCAGGAACAGCGCGCCGCTTCCCCTCCGGTGAAGACGGGGAAGAAGGGGAAGCAAGGCGAGCAGCAGTCAGGATCGGGTCGGAAGGACTCCGACTCCGACCACGGCGACGCTTCCTCCTCTCCTTCGGGGCATCCCCCTCCCCACCCGAGAGACGAGTAGGCAAGGATCCAGACCCCAAGGCCGGAGGGGGAGAAGGGGCACTTGTAGGCAGGGAATCAGATGGGATGTCAGAAAGTGAGGCAGAGGAACAAGAAGGACCCGCGGCGCCAGGAGGACCACCAACCCCCGGGACTTCCAGGGGGGGCACCACTCCAGTAGACGCCGGGGTAGCACGGGAGGGGCCCGAGGACCCGCCAGGGCCAAGAGCCGCAGCGTAGGACAACCCCCGCCGCGGCTCCCGGTCACGGATCTTATCGCGCGCCTCCCGCGCACTAAGGAATTCGGTAGTCCTTAAGGACCGCACCTCAAATTCAAACTTGAAAACGGGACAGTCCCGAAGAGGAAGGGTGGGCCCCCGAACAGTTCGAGCACCGCGGGGGCTTCGTGCACGGGGTAGGGTGCGCAGGCCCACCGCAGCGGACACATAGCTTACCCTCACGGCGGCACGCAGAGCTAACATGGCCGAACCGGTTGCAGCCAAAGCAGCGAACCGGGTCAGGCACATATGGTCGCACCGAAAACTCACACGACCGGCGATCACCCATGCCCCAGAACACCTGGGCCGGAGGCACAAGGGAGTCAAAGGTCAGGAGCAGACGAGCGGACGGGGTAAGAGCACCATCCCGGCGCGACGAAAAGCGGAAGACCTTCGTTACCCCCTGGGGGGCAAGATCCTCCTGCAACTCGCCAACCGGGATTGACAGCAGACGGGAAGCGAAAATGGTGCCTTGACAGCTATTCAATTGCGGATGGGGAGTCACAGAAACTCTGCAACCCAAGACATCCTGCAACTGTAGAAGGGACCCAGTCACCCCCGAAGAACGGGACTTCAAAAGAAGACCCATCCCTCAGAGGGCGGATATCATAACGACAGGGAACCCCTATCGTCTTAAGGCGCTGAAACACCCGTTCCGAGTTGCCCGGAAGGGAGCCAGCGGAAGGGCGGAGAACAAGGAACCTGTCCACCGGACAGAAATTGACAGCAGAGACAGGTCCATGTGTAACGGTAACCGAGAGTGGGCGAGAGAACAAGGGCCGCGAAGACCCCGCCCTACGGCCACCACGAGTCCGGCCACGAGAGCCAGACACCGCAGAGGACGAGAGGGGGCCATACGGCTTGAGGGTCAATCCAGCGGAGGCAGAGGCCGCTGAACGACCAGAAGTAGTAGTCTGATCCAAATCCAAGGGCGGGCCAGAGTCGTCAACAAGAGGGGAGTGAAGTTTAGTAATAGAACCCATAAACAGTATTTTTGTTGTTTCGCGCCCGGGGCCGCGGGGAACCGATTACCCGGGGCCCAAGGGGACCAAGCGCACGCCGGCGGGGGATGGGTGCCTCGTCCCATGCGGGTACCCCCGTTTCAAAAGGGGCCCTTGCAGCATCGAGAGTTCTCCCCCGCCGGCAGCAAAGACCAAGGCCCCCCAGGGTCCCAGGCCCGGGCACCCTACCAGCCAACTTAGTCCGGCCCCGACCATGGGAGCGAGACCCCCAGCGATCAGCCCCGGCAGCCCACGGGGCGCGCGAAGTGAAAGAGAAAGCAGAAAAAAAAAACAGAGGGGGCAAGGAAGAGGGGAAAGAGGGGAAGACAGGAAAGAGGGGCTGTAGATAGCAGGGTATGTTAAAAGTCTACTTCGCAACCGGGCGGGGACCCGGCAGGGCCCCCAGCCGCGGCTGACCCCCCTCGCCACATGGAGGCAGGAGCCCGCGGGCGATCCACCCCAGAAAGACCGCCCGCGGGGAGGGGGTATATATATATATATATATATATATATATATTCGATTGGAAGGAAAATGGCGACATTTCCTTTGGTGTCAAGACCGAAACGTTGGAATGTGCTCGAGATGATCCAAAATGAGTTGGATTTCCGTCCGATCAGAAACGCTGCTGAGTATTTACGAGATTCGCGCGAGCCTTTCAGTCCATTCATTAATCTATGAAGCGAGACTCAAAAGTGTTCGGGCGAAGCGGAGAAAAGAACGTCACCATGGTAACGCCTTTTGATGCATCTTGTATACGATATAAAATTACTCAATACGACTATTAACCATATACTTCACATTTTAAGTGTTTACTTTGGCAGACTGCAATCAGCCTCAGCAGTTCATGGAAGATTGTATTGCCTACCTGTATATAAACTAATTATAATTGTCAACAAAAACTACATTACACAGTTCCAAGCTAATTTATAATCAGCTCTGCATATAAAATATATATATATATATACACGAGACAGAAGAGAGAAGACAGAGAACTGACCTTTTTCTTTCGAATCGAAATTTTCACTCCTCGACGGAGATTTCGAGCGATATTTTTTTCTTGATTCCTTTCGCTTTGAACTCGTACTGAAAAGAAAAGTTAAAAAAATTAGTACTAATATTTTATATATATATATATATATATATATATATATATATATATATATATATATATTAGTGATGTAGGTCACATCCGCAACCGCGGAACATCCGCACATTTTCTCGCATCCGCATCCGCACTTTGGACTGCGGATGTCGTGCGGATGTGGACCGTTGAGATAAAATGTCATTAATAAGCGGAAATTATCAAATTCTACTATATTAAGAGAACTAGTTCATTGTGCGCAAAAGTGATGCAAGCGACAAGACGAGAGGCTGTTCTTGTATGAAGTTACTCTCTTGCAACCTACTTAGATCCACGTTACAAAGCTAAGTTATTTTCACCTAGTACATTAGAACGAGTTAAATCATCACTTGGCAAAGCAGTTGAAGAGCTTCAATCTCTTGAATCTGTCGCTTCGCCACCCACCAAAAGAATAAAAGTTTCAGTGACAGAACCAACACCTTCAACAAGCAAATCTATCACAGAATCTGTCTCTCAGATTCTTGAGTCAAGCAGCAATGACGAGACCTACGCGATGTCAAAAGATGTAGTAAAAATGATCGAGAGCTATCACCAAGAAAAACGCCTGGCTGCATGTGACAATCCTATTAGTTGGTGGAAAAATACGCAGAATATCTATCCATACTTGAGTAAACTTGCAAGGAAACATTTAGCCTGTCCTCCAACAAACGTACCAAGCGAGAGATTATTTAGCAGTGCTGGATTAATATATGATGAAAAGAGAAACAGACTGGCAGCAGAAAAGGCAGAAAAATTAATGTTCCTTAAGCATAACCTTCCTATAATTAAGTTTGAACATTAAACGATGAACATCTTAGTTTACTTTATTTTAATTACTCATTTATAAATATGCCTAATAAAACTTTAAACTTAATATAAATAGTTATCAAGCTAATTAAAGATCTCTTTCTATAAGGGTGGAGGTTGGGGAAAGAGGTCGGTGGGGGTGCATTTGAGTTGGGTTCACGTCCCGCATCCTGGTAACACAATTATGGTTTCTAATTGTGGCTGAAACTCAACAAAATATAACGAATTTATTTGCAGACGAATTCACTAATTGATTTCTATATTAGTTAGATGCTTGATATTATTTTATATGTTCAGAGAAAAGTACAGCAATTATTGTACAATTAATCAATTATACTACATTATAGCTACAGCTCTCTCTATATAATAACTTATTATATACGTTAAACACAACAAATCTCGAATATATCCTAAAAAATAACGAAAATGTAGACATCTGCATCCGCATCCGCGGATGTTGAAATCAAACATCCTCATCCGCATCCGCGGATGTGAAAAAAACGACATCCGCTACATCACTAATATATATATATATATATATATATATACACACACACACACACGGATGACAAATCAGTCCACATACGATCCCGAACATGGAAAACAAAAACAAAATCAGTGCAAAAAAATTTCCTTTTCTACGTAAAGAAATATGATAAAATCCCACTCTAATAGACAGTTTATTTCCACAACAGTTTCGATGCCCACTGGCATCCTTTTTCTGTATCCACCCGAAGAGGATGCCAGTGGGCATCGAAACTGTTGTGGAAATAAACTCTGTCTATTAGAGTGGGTTATCATCATCAAAGATCAGTGCATTTCTAGTATAATACAAAATTGCGGAGAGAGAGAGAGAGAGAGAGAGAGAGAAGAGAGAGAGAGAGAGAGAGAGAGTTACAAGGAGTTACAAGGAAAAGAAGTACCTCAAAAGGCCTTGCGGCCCATACCGAGGAGGTACCAATGGCAACGGGTGCCACGGAAAATTTTCTACACACTCAAAGAGTGTGCAAGATTTGGTCTAACCTTTTCTTGAACTGATCCACAGAGGAACTGTTCACAACTTCCGAAGGTAACCTGTTCCATGTGTCACAGATCTTATACATAAAGTAATTCCCACACACACTAGTCCTAAACCGTTCAAATCCAACTTCCAACCATTGTTGCGAGTTGGGTTATCATTTAAACTAAACATACTTCTAAAATCGACATCGTTCAACCCGCGTAAGAGCTTGAAAACCTCGATCAGTTGACCGCACAGCCTCCGAGTTTCAAGCGAAAACAAGTTCAGGGCGCGTAACCGTCGATTGTAGCCCATATGCTAACGGAAGGGATTAACTTTGTGGCCCTCGCCTGCACTCGCTCCAGCCTCTCAATATCTTTTGAGGCGGGCGACCAGAACTGCACAGCATACTCCAGGTGCGGCCGAACAAGGAATTGTACAGTGAGAGCACAATCTCCTTGTTCCGAAACTGAAATTGCCTCCTGATATAACCCAATAGTTTCTGGGCTTTCTTTTCCACCTCTACACACTGTTTCGTAAACTTAAGGTCGCTGCTAATTAGCACACCCAAGTCCTTTTCTAAATCAGTCACCTCGATATTACTACCAACATCGAGTAGTCCGACTTGGATTGGCGTAGCCAATGTGCATCACTTTGCATTTACCCAAGTTAAACGGCATTTGCCATTTTTCGGACCACTCTCCTATCCTACCTAGGTCCGCACGCAGTTCCTCGATCGCTTCGGGCGTCCCAACATTGGCCCCAAGCTTGGTGTCATCAGCGAATTTGGCGATCCGACTGACGATGCCACCGTCGATATCATTTATGTAAATGATAAACAACAGTGGCCCCAAAACGGAACCTGAGGAACCCACTAGTGACCGAGGCCCAACCCGAACTAGCCCCTTTAATTACCACCCTCTGCCGCCTATTCCTCAGCCAGTTTTCAATCCACCTACCTATTTCCCCACCGATACCCAGCGCGCGCACTTTCGCCATTAGCGGCGGTGAGGTACCTTATCAAAGGCTTTCTGAAAGTCGAGATAAAGTATATCAATCGCCCTACTCTTATCGTACTCACTCAACATGACGTGGAAAAACTCGAGCAAGTTGGTGAGACACGACCTATGCCGTCTAAACCCATGTTGGGAGTCCCCAAGCAGCTTGTAGGAATCCAAATGGTCAACGATCCTATCAGCTATTATCCCTTCTAATAATTTACCTACAACTGAAGTGAGACTAATGGGACGATAGTTCCCTGGACTTTCGTGATCCCCTTTCTTAAAGATAGGGGTCACGTTGGCTTCCCTCCAGTCACCAGGCACCTGGCCCATCTCCAACGATTTGTTGAAGACTGTAGCCAGGTGGGGAGCCACCTGGTCGCGCACTTCTCGCAACACTCTGGGGAGAAACTGGTCTGGCCCAGGAGCCTTAAACGCGCTCAGTTTGTCTATTCTATCGGAAACGACTGTCGCGGTACATCTAACACTATCCAGGCCAGCACCTTCGTGCCTCACGCCTGGCTCGGGGATGACGCGGGTATCCTCCCTGGTGAACACTCCCGCAAAGTACTCATTAAGCACATTAGCGATGTCCGCGTCGGAGGTCCGCAGAACGCCGCTTCCGTCCTTTAACGGACCACATGCTTCTAATGGGCTTTCTACTATTAACATAACTGAAGAACTCCTTAGGGTTCCCCTTGCAGAGGCTTGCCACCCGTAGTTCTTCGTTACGTTTCACTAGCCTAACCTTCACTTCCCTACACAGGCGGACATACGCTTCAGTGTTCTCGTTGAAACGATTGGCCTTCGCCCTCCTATACGCTACTTTCCTATTTCGGATAGCCGAAGCGATGTCACGATTGAACCACTAGGCTGCGTTGAAGCAGGGGTGACCGTTTTGAGGGTATGGCAGCAGACTGCAGCACCATAAACTCGTCCCGGAATGCACTCCACACTCCCTCAACATCGCCGCCAACCTCTAACCCCATCTCTCCTACGCTATCCCTGAGGCTAACAAAGTTCGCCCGCCGGAGATCGAGCTTACTGCCTCTCGAGTTACTACGCTTCACCCGAGGGACGCACACACGGAACCTAATAAGACCGTGATCACTCCCGCCCAATGATTCGTCAACGGTGAGGCCAGTGACGAGGTTGTCTTCGGTCGTGAATACTAAGTCTAGAACGCTTTCGCCTCGTGTAGGCTCGTTGACCCACTGAGTGAGGAAGTTCTCATCAGCAAAGTCAACTAGCCTCCTCCCTTCAGCATCGGCAGTCCTGTTTTCCCACTTTATGCGCGACAGTTGAAGTCTCCTAAAACTACACACACCCTATCCCCTAGCAGGCTACTGAGTTCGGTGTACAGGGCTGTATCCTCCTCGAGGAGGAGATGCGGAGGTCTGTACACCAAGATTAACCTATAGTTCGTCCCTCCCACGTTCAGATCGACGCCAAGCAGCTCCCGTTCCGACCGGAACTGGCAGTCAACCGGACTCAACGTGTCTGACGTATATTAGTACCCCACCCCCCTCCCCACGGGTGCGGTCTTTGCGAAACATTCTATACCCGGGAATTTCGAACTCCCCAACGTAGTCCCTACGATCAGTATGAATCCAGGACTCGGTGATAGCAACGATATCCTGGTATTCTGATGCTAAGAGCGCCCGTAGCTCGCAAACTTGTTCCTAATGACCTAGCATTAAAAAGCATTGCACGGAGGGAGCCTCCCTATTCTGACCGCCCCCTAGCACGACCCGTTTCCCGAACAGCCAGGGCTGTCGGGAGTTGAAGAGCCCCTCACTAACGAGGGGACAATCTCCGCAGGAGCCTGAGCCCCCTCCAACGTGGAAGGAGAGTCACTACCTGCTGTTGGAGGGGGAGAGAGAGAGAGAGAGAGAGAGAGAGAGAGAGAGAGAGAGAGAGAGTTACAAGGAAAAGAAGTACCTCAAAAGGCCTTGCGGCCCATACCGAGGAGGTACCAATGGCAACGGGTGCCAGGGAAAATTTTGTAAAAGTTTATTTTTCTTTCAACTATCCTAGCAGTAGTAGAAAACTGGATAGAAAAGTAGAAGCTCTCTCCCCACCCTCCGCTCGCTCCCTCCCTGCCAGAGGCAGGTACGGAAAAAGGTTGAAGAAAATACCTTGACCCTGGAAAAGTAGCCAAGGAAATTTTACAGGAAAGTGGAGAATATATAAATAGCTCTATATTTAGCTTGCTCACACAGACACCGTGCAAGCGACTCCTGCAGAGTTTTCTTATGTTTTATCTTAAACTATGAGAGTATTCAGTACTTTGTCTAGCCTATTTTTAAACACATTTACACTTTGACTGGAAACAACCTCTGAGGGAAGTTGGTTCCAGATATTAACTATTTTATAGGAAAAGAAATTTCCGCAGACTGAGGTCCTAAATGTCTTTACACACTCAAATAGTGTGCAAGATTTCGTCTACCCTTTTCTTGAACTGATCCACAGAGGAACTGTTCACAACTTCCGAAGGTAACCTGTTCCATGTGTCACAGATCTTATACGTAACGTAATTCCCACACACACTAGTCCTAAACCGTTTCAAATCCAACTTCCAACCATTGTTGCGAGTTGGGTTATCATTTAAACTAAACATACTTCTAAAATCGACATCGTTCAACCCGCGTAAGAGCTTGAAAACCTCGATCAGTTGACCGCGCAGCCTCCGAGTTTCAAGCGAAAACAAGTTCAGGGCGCGTAACCGTCGATTGTAGCCCATATGCCTAACGGAAGGGATTAACTTTGTGGCCCTCGCCTGCACTCGCTCCAGCCTCTCAATATCTTTCCTGAGGGTGGGCGACCAGAACTGCACAGCATACTCCAGGTGCGGCCGAACAAGGGAATTGTACAGTGAGAGCACAATCTCCTTGTTCCGAAACTGAAATTGCCTCCTGATATAACCCAATAGTTTCTGGGCTTTCTTTTCCACCTCTCGAGTACGGAATATGAATTCGCATCTCAAACGCATCGGATCAACCAGAGATTGTGGCCATCCCACTGGAAGTCCTTGCCATTTGGAATGGACAATAAGTAAATGGTTCTGTAAACTGTTTGGTTTCACTTTTGAGTTGGGATATTGCGGATTATTATTTTTTTTTTAACATTCGTTGCTGCGGGTGTCTGCCACTGACATCATCCACTGATGTGGATGTCAAATGTATATTTTTGAGCGTAGGACAAGGGTGGTAGATTTTGGTGTCATCGTCTGTTTGGCTGTTTACTCGTCCACAAATCATCCTAAGCCGAATTTAGCTACCTCCAGAGGTGGCTTGAAGTCCAGATGTGGCAAACGTTTAGATAAATTTTCGTATCGGCTCGCCCAGAGGAAGATAACTCGAGTTTAGAGCAAGTTAGCTACAAATAGCTTGCCCAGAAGACTACTTTAAATTTTACTTACACCGTTTTTGCCAATTTATTTTTAATTTTCATACTGCGTGTTTTCTTTTCAAATAATTTTTTTTTTTTTTTTTAAACAGTTTTTGGGGCATTTACCATTATAAATTTAGATTTAGGTTCAGTAGTGTTAATTTGATACATTAATAGTAAATATTTGTGCACAATGTCAATGTCCATGTCCATGTCCAATGTAGCTATGACAGAACAAGTGGGGAGGATGGAAGGGAGTCGTGCTCTGAATAGGATGAAAAAAAATAAAGCGACTGGCCCGGACGAGATACCAGCCGAGGCATGGAAGGCACTGGGAGATGAGGGGGTGGATCTGGTGTGGGATCTAATGCAGAAGTTGTTTGACCAGGAGGTGATTCCGGATGAGTGGCGGACCAGCATCATAGTGCCTATATTCAAAGAGAAGGGAGATGTACAAGATTGCACGAATTATAGAGGGATCAAGCTAATATCACATACAATGAAGATATGGGAGCGAATAGTGGAGAGTAGGTTGAGAGACGAAGCGGAAGTGTCAGTGGAACAGTTTGGATTTATGCCGGGAAGGAGAACGACAGATGCAGTTTTTGCATTGAAACAGTTGGCAGAGAGGTACAGAGAGGGGCAGAAGGCGTTGCACATGGTTTTTATTGACTTGGAGAAGGCATATGATAGGATACCACGGCAGGAAGTTTGGAGATGCTTAAGGGAAAAGATGGTACCGGAGAAGTATGTTAAACTGATCAAGGGGATGTACAGGGGAGTAACAACTAAGGTGAGGAGTAGCGTGGGTGTGTCAGAGAGCTTTGGGGTGGAAGTTGGTCTGCACCAAGGATCAGCTTTGAGCCCCTCCTTTTCAATGTGGTATTCGATGTGTTGACGGACAGGATTAGAGGGGAGGCGCCGTGGTGCATGATGTATGCAGACGATGTTGTGTTGAGTGGGGAGACGAAAGAGGAGGTGGAGCAGCAGTTGGAAAATTGGAGAGAGGCGTTGGAAAGTAGGGGGATGAGAATTAGCCGAAAGAAGACGAATATTTTTATGAGATGTGATGTGCAGCAGGACCGAGGAGGGGAAGTGACATGAGTGGAGAGCGTGTTAAGGACGGTGGTGGGTATTTTAAATACTTGGGGTCAACAGTGGATGCAGAAGGGGGGAGCAGAGAGAGAGATAAAATGTAGAATACAGTCGGGGTGGAAGAACTGGAGAGACGTATTAGGGGTGCTCTGTAATAAGAGGGTCCCAGTGAAACTGAAGGGAAAGGTATTCAAAACAGTGGTGAGGCCGGCAATGTTGTATGGAATGGAGACTGTGCCAATGAAGAAGAGCAATGAAAGAAAAATCGATATGGCTGAAATGAAGATGTTGAGATGGATGTGTGGAGTGACGAGGAGGGATAGGGTCAGAAATTAGCATATAAGAGGAACAGTGAAGGTGGCGGAAGCATCTAAGAAGGTGCAGGAGGCCAGGCTGAGGTGGTATGGACACGTCAGGAGAAGAGAGTAGTAGTATGTGGGGGCGCAGAGTGCTGGAGATGGCGTTACCGGGACGGAAAAGAAGAGGAAGACCGAAGACGAGATGGAGGGACTGTGTGGTGGCGGACATCAGGGAGAAGGACTTGGAGGAGGACGTGGTATACGACAGAGAGTGGAGAAGACGAACCAAAAACAGCGACCCCATGTAAAGATGGGATAATAAGCTGCGGAAGAAGAAGAATTTGTGCACAATGTCCACATCAAGTTCTGTTTGGAAATAATAATTCGTTTCCAAAGAACGAAACGATCTAATAAAATAATCAATTGTGTTATAAAATTTATTCCCGGAAAGGCGGCAGTACAAGAATCATCTCCGTTCAATGCGTGGGAAAGAATCTAATGAACTGCGTAAAAAGAGGAAGAGGAAAATGTGATAAAAAGAAGACAAAAAAAATATCAACGACCCCACAAACTGAATGAGGCAAAAACAGAGGTAAAAAAAGATAAGTCTCTGAATAGTTTCAGAAAGCAAAATATGGGTCAGCAAGGTGGTGAAATCGCGAGTGTTCAATTCTATTTACAAATATATACAGAGTTGACATAAATGAGTATATTTTCATTATTATAACAGATGTTGTATACAATTGTACACTGCCTTTAGCGAACGTAGGCTATTATTACAGAAATGCTGGCCTTTGATGGTTTACTACTTTTACCCTTGTCAAGAACGTGGGATTCATGCGCTTTGTGGACAACGGTGCGCATTAATACTGGTTGAAAGGGCGCCTTTATTAAAACAACCTCATAGCCATTGGGT
The DNA here is from genome assembly GCA_023014485.1 of Bathynomus jamesi. Lineage (NCBI taxonomy): Eukaryota > Metazoa > Arthropoda > Malacostraca > Isopoda > Cirolanidae > Bathynomus > Bathynomus jamesi. The sequence continues at coordinate 317,049 of JAJOZX010000944.1, forward strand.
ATACACGATGCTGTCTCCAAAACCATCCTAAACCAAAGTAGACAACTTCAGGAAGTTATCGCTTACAATAGATATATACGATCCAACCTGTCGGCCAACCTGTGCTCAATGTGCTAGGTCAGCTAGGAAATAAAAACACTTCAAAAGAGTGAATTTGGTTTTACGTGCTGAGAAAACTTTATGAACGCCATACTGCTACTGGTGAATACATTTCTGAAAAATATGATGCAATGCTCGTACGTTAGCAAATTTCAGAGGCCACGGTTCAAGCTGTAATGCGTTCCGCATCTTAAAACACGCTATAAATGACTAAAGCCCATTTAAATTGCAATATAACCTTCACATCTGCAGTCAGAAGCGCAGTGTCAATAAGCGCGAATATCCGTAACACCCCTTCTTTTGAGATCTTTTTTAGTTTTTTCCACAAATTTTCAATGGGGTTTAGATCAGAACTTTAGTGGCGAATAAACTCCCAATATACTCCTACTTATCTGCCTAAGCCTCGTTGAGTGTTGCAGTATGACTTCGGTCGTTGGCTTGCTGGATGAGATCCCCCACCCCCAATTAAACGGCCTCCAAACTCCCATGTTCCTCCTACATACAGTATTATTCCAAATATTTCTTAAGTTGTTTTAAAGCGATTTACTAAGTGGAACCTTGAATAAAGCCATCCTGTTCTGTAGTAGTTAATTCTAGGCCGACCTTGTCTGTTACGAGTAGAGTCTTTTTCCCATACCTGTTGCGGGGTTCTTTGGACTGTTCCTTTGAATATTTTAATCTTCATCGCAAATTTTTCCTTGGCAGCAAGCCTTTTTATGGAGAGTATTTGGACTCAATCTACGCGTTAACACTGTTCACTTCGTGGTTCAAAGGACTAGCAGACATTATCCTCATCAAATATTTGAAAAAGTTAAGGACCCTAAATCAAATGACGTCGTCTTATCTCTCAGCGCACGCGCACGCACTTCATCGTAATCGAGATACCGACTTTTTTTAAATCCATTATTTAAACTAATTAGCCAAACTTAGTTTAATCTAACTTAATCTTAGTGCCATCGAACCGAGAAGGGCGTAATACAAGGGTTTGAGACGCAACTCAGGGCTCGAAGGGTGGTTTCTCTTAAGTCGTTAAATAGTGAGGTCCTCTCTAATCTAGCCTAACCTAACTTAATAAAACCTTAATCAGGAGCAACACATCTTTTTCCAACGATAAAAAACATTTCTAGATAGTTTACATAATTTCTTAATGTTCCGAGGTACCAAAAGCGTTTACCTCGCAAAACATTTACCTCGCTACACGCGAATTATCACACACTCGACCGCCCTTATGCCCAGTTGCCTACACGCGTGCACACACACACATTTTATATAATATACATATACTGTATATAAAACTTCGACTTTTGGTAAAAGCAAACAACTTTACTAAGCTTGTTTTTGCGTTATACCAATAAAATTGATTTTTTTCTAATTTTCAGGCTTCCATGTTTGGTCGATTGTTTACGAGTTTTATTATTTCTATTTATAACAATTGAAGACGTAGAACTGTAGGTCATTCACGGCAAGAAGTCAGAGTGGGCATGAATTTTACTTAACTAGAAATCCTTCCAGACGAGGTTCACCGACCGAACCCACAAATTACAACTCTTAGTATTGTAATAAAGTTTAAAAAATATTTGCCATAAACAACGTGGTTAACATAAGATGGGGTAACTGGGCACCTGCAGAGGTAACTGAGCCCCACCAAGTTTAAAGTAAATTTAGTTATATAAAAGTACGAATTATTTCCTTAAATTGAGGTACTTTACCTATGCAAAGGTACCTAAAATTTATGGAAAAAATAATTACGAAATTTACCTTAAAATTAGTAGGGCCCAGTTACCCCATCATACGGTATATAACCTTTGGTTAACCTTTTTTTTTTACAATAAAAATAAATGAAACTCAACAATCACCGAGACTACGAATTAAAAGCGCTTTATGAGTACGCATACATAGAATAGTACTTTTGCAATTTAATGTTGCATATAAATTTGCGACACGACAACGAAGAAATGGGAAGTTTAGTGAACGACATAAAAGTTTGTAGGCCCTAAAACGTCAATAAAACGCTTAAAGACGTTTACTACGCGTACCATTCCTCGCTGTGATCACTTTCAAACATGCACGTATGATTTTTGAATTTCGAAGGAAGTCATTTCCTGAAACATCGCTGGCAACACAGTCAGACTCTAAAATGAAAGAGGATTTCGACCGGAGGGAGGGGAGGGGTCTTCAAAAAGGAACATCGTGGATAACTGCACATCAGAAGAGCAGATGAATTCTCTACTTTATCATTTATATGTAAATTCGGAATACAAAGTTAAAATTACATGTAGATATTAGAATTCTCTTCAAGCAAGTTTATAATTTACGCTTGAGCATCCACCAATAAAACTCAAATATGCACTCACAGAGACAAAGTCCATACATATATTATATTATAATGTGTGTGTGTGTGTGTCTTTTTTTAATAGACACACAACACATTTTTACAGATTAAGTCTTACAAATTAAGGTTTCACCGTTTTTTACAAAGGAGCGTTTCGCCTATATGCCTAATTCAGAGTAGGAGCAGCTCGCGGCATCACTGTCAAGTAAGTAGAGAGTTAATACTTTCACTAGTGGAAGCATCCTCGTTTAATTTATCATATTCGGATGAACACTCAAATCCATAATCCTTTCATGCGAGTTCCCCGTTACTTTGCAAATCGTAAGCACTCCATCATAAGCAAGATGCATCGGGAGTTCGTATTTCTTCCCCGTGGCAAATTTTATATATATATATATAATATATATATATATTAATATATATATATATATATATATATATATATATATATATATATATACACTAATTAAGCTTAGAAACGTTAGGAAAAACTTGAGACTCGAAGGAAAGTTTCGTATTTAATGAATCTTTAAGTTTGTAGACACAAATTAATTAATTTCATTTATTAACTTACACTTTTTTAATCTGGATTCTGCCAAAGCTCTAAATAATTTCACGCTAACAAAGTTTAAAATAATGAAGTTGATGCATATAATTATATATTTTATATGCAGGAAGGAAGGGCCAAGGGCGAATGCCCGCGAAAACGCCGCCCTGCCCCATGGAAGAACTAGAGAGCCAAAATCAAGGTCCAGCGTTTCAAAATACCTGGAGAAAACTGCGTTTGAAAGATTGGATGTCATAGACATGGGGGGGGAAATAGATTGAGGAACATTGTTCCAGAGTTGGACAGAAAAGGAATGAGAATGTGTAGAAAGTCTGGTACTGCGTGCTCTCCTTAAAGGAGGCAATGCAGTTAGAAAGTTCAGAAGAGCAGTGTCCGTTGCAATAGCGATGGTAAAGAGAGAGAGAGGCAACACCGCGGCGAAAAGAGACACTGAAGACAGTCAGTAAGAGGCAGGGAATTAATGAGACGAAAAGCCTTTGATTCCACCTGATCAAGTACGGCTGTGTGGGTTGAGTCACTCCACACACGAAAAGCACACTCCCTACAGGGGCGGATAAGACACCTCTACGGAGACAGCAACTAAGCGGGGGGGGGGGGGTTGAAGAAACGGTGGAGCCGGTACAACACACCTGATCTCTTAAAAGCTATTTTGGAGGAAGATTGTTCCTTCAGCTGTCTACTCGTCACGGAGTTTTTGAGGCATTGAAAACCACAAGGTTTTCCTTGCTCAATCAGAGAGCAGAAAGATCAGGTCAGGTGTACCATCAAACCGTCCGACGCGAAGCATGGAGTGACTGTTGAGAGGAACGCTTGGAGAATCGGGTGAAGAGTGGAATCATCGCCATAGGAGTGGATACGACCGGAAGTGCGACTTAATAGATCATTGATAAATAAAAGGAAAAGTGTGGGTGACACCACTGTTAATAGCTTTAGGAGAAGAGCAGTGGCCTAGGGGGGCGCTAGGAGGGTCATTTGGCCTGGGCTTCAAGCTTAAGGGGGGCCTCAAATTTAGAAACTTTCAAAGTTTGAATATAATGTTTTGCAGTGAAAGTATTAATTGGGTTTAGCTATGGGCCTCAAAAGCTGGAAGTGGCCCGGGCCTCTGTGGACCTCTGAGAGGGCCTGACCGCAGCTATAGATCTTTCAGAAAGGAAATCAGAGATAAAGACACAGATAGAAGGCTAGAAACCAAAGGAGGGCAATTTGGAGATTAAAAATTTGTGCCAGACTCTATCAAAAGCTTTTGATATGTTTGGTGCAGAAAAGTTTCACTGAAATCCCGAAAAGAAGATGACCAAGCGTCAGAGAGATGTGCAAGATCACCAGTAGAGCGTCCCTTGCGGAGCCCATACTGACGATCTGAAAGAAGATTGTGAAAAGAGGTGTGTTTAAGAATCTTCCTATTAAGGATAGATTCAAAAACTTTAGAAAGGCAAGAAATCAAAGCAATTGGACAATAGTTGGAGGGTTGAGTGTGGTCACCCTTCTTCGGGACAGGCTGAATGAAAACGAATTTCCAGCAGGAAAGGAAAGTACCAGATGAAAAGTAAAAACGAAAGAGTTTGCCTAGGCAGGGTATCAGCACAGAAGCAGTTCTTGAGAACAGGAGGAGGAACACCATCAGGACCGTACGCCTTCCTAGAGTTGAGCCCAGATGTGGCAGAAAGAACATCTTTGGAAGAGATTCTAACTTCAGACAATTAAATCGGAGGGAGTAGGAGATGGAGGAACAGCACCGGAATCGTCCAGGATTGAGTTGGAGGCGAAAGTTTGAGCGAAGAGTTCAGCTTGGTTAGGAGAAAAGACGGCAACTGAGCCGTCAGAATGGAAAAGAGGAGGGAAAGATGTAAAGTTGCTGGAGAGGTTCTTAGCTGGATGCCAGAAAGAGCGAGAAGAATAAGATTTATAAGAATTACATTGGCTTCACATTTTTGTCGGATGAAAGAATTTTAGTTGAGTCGAGAGTCGAGTCGTCTCTCTCTCTCACACACACACACACACTTAATATATATTAAATCGATCTATTATTATTTTAAACACTATTGGATTAAATTATACAGAATATCTTAGAAAAAAATGCAGGTAAAAGTGCGGTTTAATTTTAAAATTTTCAACCTATTACGTGTTGGATGTATTTCCCAATTGGTTGACTAAAAGCAATCAAACCACCACAAATTTTCCTCTTTGTAAAAAAAAATAATAATATAATGATAATAAAAAATGTGTGTGTTCTTTTTACATGGTCTTCCACCTTCGTATATTACTTTGAGTACTACTAATGGTTTTGTTTTTTATTAAAATGATACGTAACAGGTATAATAAATAGGGAAATTTCTTTTTGAAGATGAATTGAAAAACCTTTATTGATAAAATAACTTATTTATAATATTTGTTTTGACATAAATAATTGTAAAATTGGATTATTTATCTTATTTAATTTGGCCCTTAAGCTTTAGGGTTTACTGGGCTCTTAATTAAAAAAAACGTAGTTATAATTATTAATAATACATAAATCATGAATAAGAATTATTAGAGTATGTATTAATCTTAAATTATATATAAAAACAAATACAAAATCATTATCGAACATATGATACCAAACTATACAAAGAAATCAATGTTACACACGAGAAATAAGTAATAGTAACAGGGTTGGTGATTTTTTTTTTTTTTTTTTTTTTTTTTTTTTAAATCAGATTTATTTGATTTTTTCTCCATGTTCAAGATACACTGAAAAAACAAGTAAAAAAGATCCTTTTCATTCCTAGAAGTTCCTATAGCAACAATAACATGAAGTAATTGAAGCAAACTATTGTATTAGCTATTTAAACAGCTAAGTCGTCTTCGAGGTTGGATAAGAAATTGCACCTTTGCAATATGCGGAAGCTGCCAGTTTGTGAATATATCTAAGATTTATTCTAGGCCTAGAGTGCAACAGTTGTTGCAATGAGCACCGTGTGAGTACGAGGAAACCAAGGGCAACACTCGGGTTAGGCTAACAGTTAAAAAGAGGTTTCTTAACTACCGGGTGTCCGAGAATTAATTGTACAATTTTTGGCTGTTATTAAAAGTCAACCATGAAGTGTAGAAATTCCAGTGTTGTCCCATTTTACAGAGAATCTCATTAAGTTTTTTCTGATACCACGTTTTGACAAGTTTTTTAGAAATGTACGTGGGTGACAGACATTGATGATTTAAAAGCAAGAATCACAGCTGCTATTGAGCGAATTGATGTGGATATGCTGCAGCGTACATGGCAACATTTGGAGATTCGATTGGATGTTTTGCGAATCACTAATGGTGCACATATCGAATGTTTGTAACAACGTTACTTTAATAAAAGAAACTTTTGAAAATACAGATTCTAAATAATCTTGTTTAAGAATTTTACGTGTTATCAAGAATTTTATTAAAAGATGAAATTGTACAGATAATGTTCGGACACACTGGAATTTCTAAAAAACTTGTCACAACTTGGTATCAGAAAAAACTTAATGAGATTCTCTGTAAAATGGGACAACACTGGAATTTCTACACTTCATGGTTGACTTTTAATAACAGCCAAAAATTGTACAGATAATTCTCGGACACCCTGTACCTATATTACGATAATAATTTATATATATGGAATGATAAAGATGTTACGCCTCTCCATTTTTCTTTTATTTTTATAGTATAGATCCAATTTTTAATTAGGATAAAATGTCAAATATCTTAAAAAAAACAAATGTTTTTTGCTATACATTTAATAAGCTACACTAACACTGTATAAAATCAATTTATTTAATTTGAGCCACGAGGCCGTAAAATTAGCATTCCTTTTCAAAACTTTCAGTCAGCATTAGGGCTCAAGAGCTACTATAGTATATACTATACTTTTCATTTGTAATTTAGAAATACTGCGTATATATTTTTATTTAAGTTTCAACTCCATAATTCTTTGCTTTGGGTCAGCAAATTAAACTATCATGATCAGATGACCTTAAATGTTTTCTACGAATGAAATATTTGTTTTATATCAAATCAGTGGAATAAAAATTGAAATTAATTATTGATGCTTTATAGAAATAATAAATATGTTCTCCGAATGTTTATTCACTTTAGGCCAGTGGCTATTAGGATTTTAATTAATGTTTAAAAAAAGGTTAACGCGGATATCTTAATTTGTTACTATAATCAATAGAGCTATAAGTAAATTGGAAAACCTCGTTTTATTGAAAAATAAACAGCAAAGTTCATTACCATTCTTTATGTATTACCTCCACTGTAGTGATTAATTAGTAGTTTTCGCGGTTTATCATTTATTTTCATCCATATACCGATTTAAAAAACCATTTAATTTAAATCAACCAACCCTGAAGAGTAATGTACACATTTAACCCTAGATTTTTATTTGGATTAAATATACACTACTACTGTATTACTTATTCATATTGGTATACACTTGGGTGTTTTTTTTTTTTTTTTTTTTTCAGAAGACGTACAGGTATAGGCAAGACTACGTAATAACTGAAAACAAAGCAAGTTTCTTCCGACTGCATAAGGTATGTAATGTGCAGGAAATAAATTTTTTTTTAAATTTTGCCCACAGAACAATCTGCGTCAGGTTGGTCCTCCTGTTCCTTACCGATTTTATGTACGAGTCGAAGACCTCGATGTCTCAGGGATATCAGTGTCTTTGCGAAAGTTTTATGAATAGAACAGTTCGGCTCAACTTTGTTTCTAATTATCATCCATTTTTAGCATAAACAGACTATTAATAATCTCCGCTTGACGCTGTGGTACAGACTGGATTGGATTCATAGCCGCGATGGAAAGCTCCGAGGTAAGCACTTTAGCTAACCAGGGTATCGATCGGATACTTAATTAAAATTGGCAATGGCCGAGTAGTACATTAAAGAATTCAACAAGAAGAGTGGAAGAAAATTTCACCGATTTCCATTAAAAGAATTAAGGGGGACAACCTTGTTTTGTGAAAGAAATAAATGTCTTGATATCAGTCGATGAAAAGTTTTTTGTAAGCAAATTTTGTTTACGAAATGTTATTTTTCATAGTAAAAAGAACTAGAAGACCGTCTTCACACGGGTTCACCAACTCTCAGAACATGCAACAAACAATCTTACACGTAAGAATACAAATGAAACAAACGAATTATTATTGGTTGCAAAAAAAAATTTTTTTTTGATTTAGTAAAATTTAATTTTCAGAAGACGCACATAAACATTATATATACAAACGCTTCTAAAATATGAAAACTCTACAACAACGATTAAGGAAAAGCTATACCCATACTTCACTTTGACCCTGCGTAGATGAACAAATATTCTTTGAACAATATTTAACCTTCGTCTTTCAATGCTTCTCCAGCGACGTGAAAAGAATTTATTCTGCGCACTTTATAGGCGAAATCAATTCTTTAAGTCTCACTCGACGCGCGTCACGGGTTTGGAAGGCAAAGACGACAAGGTCAGCCTCCTTTATACTTTGAAAACATAAGAAACCGTCAACATTGAAGTTCATGTGATCAGTTTTGTCAATTCTCTCTTTCCTCACTTCGCAAAAGCCAAAAAGGGAATGGAAGAGACACAAACAGACGATTTTCTCTACAAACATTATTATTACCGTGTTTACATTAAGACATTTGGGCCAAATTAATGTTAGAGAAGATAGTGTACACGCAATATATATACTGTATGTGTACACACACACACACACAAACACACACACACACTTGCCTCGATTAAATCGATATATATTTATTTATTCTTTTTTAAATTCAGCTGAAGCGACAGTAGTAGTTTTAGCTTTGTTTGGACAATCTCTCCAAATTAGAAGTCTGACTAATCACCTTTTTTTAAGTCATATACTGTACATATATACATATATACACACATTCTTTCTTTTAGACGAGTTTGAACGACGGTTCAGGATCGACCTGCGGTCGACCCCTCTGCATCATCCCGCCTCATTTGTGGGATTTGGTGGAGGGAATTGCTGCCTGATCTCCTCCTGCCCTCGTTGTCAGTCACGCATGGCTGGTCAGGGACTTTGCGCAGGAATCTATCCAACTGGTTCTTATAGTTATTCAGGTCGGTGTGCTGGAGATTCCTCATTTCTTTCGGTAAGACATTGAAAAGCTTTAGGCTTCGTATTCTGAGGGTATTTTCCATCCTCGTTTTCATGGCCCCTTGTCCCACGGCAGCTGGAACCGTACAAAATCTGCCTCTTCTCTCATTACAGTTTCTATTTCATTTCTAAGGTTAGGGACAGAGCCCTCAAGTATTTTCCATATATATTATTGTGTACCGCTCGCGACTTCTTTCGAGAGAGTAGAGTTGCAGAGATTTAGTCGAAATCAGTAGTCTTCACCTTCCGTTTCTTCTATCCCAAATGTAAAAGTCCTTTGTATAGCTTCAATGTTCGCAATGTCTCGTTTTCTGTATGGGCTTGAGAGTACTGAGCAATACTCAATTATTGGTAGGACTAGACTTCCATAATTTGAGTATGTTTGTTTTTATGCTGCGGAAGCTCCTCCAGATGATTCCCATTATTTTTTTAGCAGTTGTAATTTTGATGTTATAGTGCTCTCTGAATTCTGCATCCGACGACATTATTACTCCAAGATCCCTGACTTGTGGATTTGGTGTAATCTGTTTGGCTTGCGGAGTTTTGTACCCTTTTTCCTGTAGCTCCTTGTTATTACCATATCTTAGAAGTTGGAATTTTTATTCGTTGAACTTCATATTGTTGTCTTGTGCCCACTGGAATAACGTTTCAATGTCGTTTTGTAATTTTCTTATGTCATCTTCGTTCAATATTTCCTTACATATCTTTGTGTCATCTGCGAAACATGATACAATACTGTCATTATCTGCATCAATATCTGCAATCATTATTATGAATAAGGGAGCTAATACTGTCCCTTGTGGGACAGAGCTCCCGACTTCCGATTTAACACCGTTTACCACCACTCTTTGCGTCAAGAAATTAAATATCCACCTTCCTAGCTTTCCAGTAATTCCTGTATTCTTAAGTTTGTGTGCTATGATTCCATGGTCACATTTATCGAAGGCTTTAGCAAAATCGTGTGTATTACATCTATGTTTTGTCCTCGACACAATGTTTCCAGTATTTTCTCCTGGTGGTCTAGTAGCTGTGATAGGCATGATCTTCCAGCCATGAAACCATGTTAATTTGGGTTGTATGTCTTTTTCTTGTAGGTAATAGGTAGTTTTGCCTCTAATTACACAGGCCTGCGAATGAGAACTTTGTAAGAGTTGTTTTCTTACTAATAACTGATTTTATATAATTCAACTACGCTGATTTCGAATAACTTGTCCATTATTTTTTTTTTTTTCTATCACGTAAGGATTTTCTGCAAAGTGGAAGGGGAAAAAAAACAACATAAATAAGTATTATTTATTTCAATTTACATTAGGTACCTATTTCGATTTGTTATACTAATTACAAATGCAAACAACTTTAAAAAGAAAGACTATTAACGTCAATTACATATTCATCTTTATTTGTCCCGAGTTTTCTTGCGAGATCTATGCCTTTTAGTCTCGAATGTACGCGATGTTCCTTTTCTTTTATGTAATAATTCTGGAGTATCTCGTTTCAACATCCATCAGTAATCAGCCATCATGCTGATGTCCCACCTTCCCTGATATTTCCATTTCTTTGATGTCATGGTGAAACCGTTCTCTTTGTTCTTCGCCGAGTGCTCCGAGATTCTCAGGGAAGTAATCCAAGTGTGAAGGCAAGAAATGTAATTTTAAACTCTATTACAACCCAACTCTTTAAACTTATTTAGCATGTTGTTCACAATGTTTTGGTAATTTGGGTTCTTGTTGATACCCAAAAATTTGCTGATAACATCCTTAAAAGCAATCCACGCTTCTTTTTCAAGATTGGGTGAACACTTTGAAAGAACAATGAACAAAGTCAGTTTTTTAATCTGAGGACCATCGAAAATTCCTTCTTTCAATTTTGCTTCCGAAAGATTTGGGAATTTACCACACAGATACTTAAAACAATCGCCATCTTCGTCCAAAGCCTTAACAAACTGCTTCATCAAGCCCAATTTTATGTGAAGCGGAGATAAAAGGATTTTCTTCGTGTCAACCAAACTTTCACGTTGAATGTTTTTAGAATCAGGTGTCAGTCAGATTGACTCTGCGTGGCCATTCCCTTTTTATTCAGAGCTGAATTCTTGCTCGGCTATCCCATTCACACAAAAAACATTGAAACTTCCTATAACCTGGTTGTTGACCTAACAACATACAAATCACTTTTAAGTCTCAAAAATAACAAATAATATACTATCTATATTTTTTTTTTTCAAATTTAATTTGTAAGATAGACGATCTTAACTGGAAAGGCATGTGGCATGAGACGAAAGAATCTGTTTTGAACGCAGTGAAAGCGTAAGCAAAGGAAAGGCAATCTCGCTTCACAAATGCAAATTTAATTTGTGTTCGAGCGTAATATAATTTAGGGGAACAGAGCCTCAAACAAAATGTAATAATGAGGTTGTTTAACCTCCTTCGCAGCATCTAAGGTCATATGAGGGAGGGGACCTCCTCCTTACGGCTTTGATTCAGACACTGTCACAGAATTATCCTCTTCATCTGAAACTGTCTCCGAGAGCGAGATTCTTATTTTTAATTTCAGCTCATAATTTTCTCCTCTTTGAATATTTTGACAAGCGTCACAGTTTCTTGAAGCTTTGATATTATAATGATGCGTTAATTTTCTTTTCTTTAACCAGATTTTCACTAAGAGAGAGAGAGAGAGAGAGAGAAGGAAGGAAAAGAAGTACCTCAAAAGGCCTTGCGGCCCATACCGAGGTGGTACCAATGGCAACGGGTGCCACGGAAAATTTTCTACACACTCAAATAGTGTGCAAAATTTGGTCTAACCTTTTCTTGAACTGATCCACAGAGGAACTGTTCACAACTTCCGAAGGTAACCTGTTCTATGTGTCACAGATCTTATACGTAAAGTAATTCCCACACACACTAGTCCTAAACCGTTTCAAATCCAACTTCCAACCATTGTTGAGAGAGAGAGAGAGAGAGAGAGAGAGAGAGAATTCCCAATAGTAGTAAAAGGCTTTATATTTTAAACCAAGATAAGAACACTCAGACAACATCCGCAACTCGTTACCCGATCTTGTGAGGGTGTCCCCCCAAAGTCACCCGAGCCCGAGCAATAACAGGATGAGGGAACTGGTTCAACGCAACCCGGTGTTAGCAGCTGAAAGCAAACTGACCGCCCAGAGTCCGACACAGTATCCTATAGGTAAGGGAGCTCTTTTAACCAAATTTTTTTTTTTTAATCCCTAATTTGAAAGTGTAATGAACTTTCTTCGGTTTATAAAAAATTAAGTAAATATTAAAAAGAAGCAAAATTAGAAGGAATACATTAAGATTGAAACTGCACAAATACTTACACGTATTCTTCTCATTGCTGCTACGATTTCCACCCTGCTCGTGGGTCGAGGGACATCCAATGTTCCAATGTACTGAAAAAAAAAAAATTTGCATTTACACAACTGAAGAGAGAGAGAGAGAGAGAGAGAGAGAGAGAGAGAGAGAGAGAGAGAGAGAGAGAGAGAGAGAGAGAGAGAGAGAGAGAGCTTCTCGCACTACTTTAATTCTGGATTAACATTTTCGTTACCAGCAGTAGTAGCAGTAGTAGTAGCGTATGGTAGTGTTCCACTATTACGGATCACAGGACAACTACCACTTTCAGGTACTATTAATAAATAATAATAATAATAATTTTAGGGTTTGTTTAACCCCCGTAACATCTATATGGTTTATATGACGGAGGGGACCTACAGGTTCACGTGAGATCCGAACTATCTATGGGTCGCTGCATCATCAGCCGCATCTAACCTCGCTGATCTAACGGGAAGCGGTGTTGCAAAGTGGTAACGACGTAGCCCTCCCACGATAATCCGAACCCGTGGGACCCGCATACACATTTAGTCTATGGACACTAAACTAACCTAACCTGGAGGAGTCCCTTCAGTTAGGTCAAGTTATATAAATTAGATGTAAATGATATTTAAACTAATGGCGATAGTTTTTCCTATTGCAAGATCCGTTTTGGTTCTTCAAAATTTGATAATAAGGGAAGAGCAACTAACTGTCCTGCTACCTTCTGCAACTAAAGAAGGGGGGATTCATTCCAGTGTAAGGACATTTCAAACTACAGCTACTCTTTACGTTAATAACCTTGAACCCTTTACTAAATACATTTACAGTATTACATAATGTGAAAGTTCCATAAAAACTCTCCATATATAATATATATATATATATAAAAGAATAGATGACTGAACTGCAAAAAAATCTACGCTGCCATCGTACCACATTTGATTTATTTTCCCATAATAAAACTTCAATTTAGAGAAAAGTGGAAAAGGGGAACCCTTTTTTTTTTTCAAAATAAAATTCGCTTCAAAATTGAATTCCACTTAGGAAGAGTCTCCTACAAAAATATATTCTACTCGAATGAGCAGCGTATTATTTAAATAATAATAAATTTTAAAATTTTGAAAATGTAAGAGTACACACTGATTTCATCTATAATAATAATAAGAGCCATGGCAATATCGTACTGTTAAGGTTCCAGTGTCGTATAGCTGAACAATGTAAATGTCCCTTATGCGAAGTGTATGGAAATGAAGTTTACTTCTACTCGTTTACGAGTGCCACGAGAAAGGACTGTATTATAATCTGCGGTACTTATTCGCTGAAGGGTTTATAAACAACAAATTTCCATTTCAAATACCAAAAAAAATAAATAATAATAAATAAATAAATAATAATAAATAAATAATAATAAATAATAATAAATAAATAATAATAATAAATAAATAAATAATAATAAATAAATAATAATAAATAAATAAATAATAATAAATAAATAAATAATAATAAATAAATAAATAAAAATAATAATAAATAAATAATAATAATAAATAAATAATAATAATAAATAAATAAATAATAAAAATAAATAAATAATAATAAATAAATAAATAAAATAAATAAATAAATAAATAAATAATAAAATATTTTATTTATATATATATATATATATATATAATATATATATATATATATTATAATATATATATATATATATCGCTCCGTTTATAGTTTGGACGGGAAATAAGTTTAGAAGGTGGATACGCTCAAAGCTTTCAAGCTGAAAGGGATATATGATACGATTATTCTTTTATTTTCCACTGAACCGCTCTCAAAGTTCGCTCTCGACATTCCTTTCCACTTTCAAAAGCGGTTCAAAATGAATTCGGAAGCTCTCGTCGAACTTTCTTTACTTTGTTTCCTTCAAATAAAAGGATTGAGAGGCGCGACGAAGATCATTCGGTCAAGGGAAGAAATAACGGAAGTGACACGAAACGAGACAAACTATTAAACAACCACTACGAAAACGCTCACTACATAACACTACTCCAATTATATATATCCTTGATTTTGTATAATGTAAAGCAACCCTTATTAAAATTCGAACCCGAGGCCTTTGAATAGGAGTTGCGGGCGATCATCATTAACACACACGCAAAATATATATTATATAAGAAAGAAAAAACATTTGCCTATGTAAATAAAATCAAAATCCTTTCAAAACCATTTGTCATCCTTTCCCAACTGTTCTGTATGCACCGTAGATTTGCTTAGCTATTAAGAGCAATGTTTCAAAGATGGGTACTTCTCCAAACTATCAATTTGACCTGCATACAAACTCCGTTTTTAAAAGCATTAAAAGACCGATTGGGATCGATGAAAGTTTAGACCGCTTTCTGTAAGTTTCGCGGACAACTGGAGATTCAATCTCGAACGAATTAAAACGAAAAGCTTTCCAGAATATACGAGGCGCTCCGGACCACAAGCTACCAAGGGGCAAAATTAAAAAATGGAGAAAAATGCAGTTAAAGTTTGCCAACTTACAAAATGGTCAACTTTTGAACCAATAACGATATTTGATTGATTTTGACCATACGTACAGGTCCACAATCTGCTCCCTGACTCACCCACGGAATAGAGGAAGGGTGGGGGAATATAGTGGTATAAATAACTCAATTCGGACCCCACTGGCGCTTGGCAGGTTGTGGTCAGGAGGGTCTCATATATGAACGCGTGCGAGTGGGTCTGCAATTATTAAGTATACAAATTGAAACCAGTTTCGTATTTTGAGTACAACGCCATGATCGGTAACTGTAATGCATCTGTCAATCTCTTATTGCAGGATTGCTCTCCTTTTTTTCAGTTTTTAAAGGAAATCCGGTTTAAATTCCTCTTTAAATTAAATAACTAAATAAAAACAACAGGTGTTCGCATGATGCACGATCTGCATATTTTCCCCTCCGCCTCTCTTACGCTGCACCTGCAGCAACCTTCGTCAGAAACCAAACTCTGCCTAGAGCTAAACTAAACGAACCCAGATTTAACCTATTCAGTTCCAGACGCACAATTCCAGAATACCTAAAATATAATTAAAGAAGTTGGATCTTGCACCAAATACTAATTGTGGCATTTTCTCATTAGGCATGCTCGGCGAAGAAATGAAGTTCCGGAAAATGTACAGTGTTACCTACTGTAACAAGTGCCCAAAAAGTGGCACCGAGGATACATACAGATTAGGATTTCAAGGACCGAGAGAAGAACTTTCTAGTTACATATATCGGGGAAATTGGACGGAGCCTCTCAATCTCTCTCAACATATCCTGAAGGAGAATCTCTCAATGAGACTGGAGAGAATGCTTCGAAGCCAATTACAAGCTTCAACATCAGTTAAAAACTTGCAAATATAGCTGTCTATAAATTTACGACGTGGCACTGTTAATGACATCAAAAGGGTCAGAGAAATTCGGCAAGACTTTCAACCTATGTAGCCAAAGTTATTGAAACTAAGTTACTCAAATCTAAAAATAATAACTCCCGTTTCCGTTGCTATAACAACGGCACCATCAAAGAACAAAGGCATCCATAATATAAAATATTAAAAGCTCTTTAGTTCTCGTCTTCTTCTGTAATGTTCCAAATGCCGTTTCATTCTAAACAAATTCAAACAATTTTCTCTCGGAAATTACATTTATACAACCTTAAATCTCATTCTCTACCTCCCTCTCTCCTTCAATCTCTATAAATATACAGGATGTTCTAAAATTATTTAATAAACTTTTATATGTCTGTCGATCAGTAGTGGGACGTTGTGAACAATGTGTTCAAGTTGAAGGAAGACATTGAAAATAAAAATAAACAATTATTGTTGCTGTATTTGAAAAATTTTAAATATCGCATAATTTTTGTTAAAATATTGCGTTCATATAAAAGTTTAATAGGTAATTTTAGAACACCGTGTGTGTGTGTGTGTGTGTGTGTGTGTGTGTGTGTACAGGGTGATTCAAAAGTCAGATTACATAGGGCTTTTCTGTTTCTTTGCAGGTAAATGAGTTATGAGATGTTATCGAAGGAGGAGCGCATTGATGTGATATTCCTAGCTGGCTGCACAAGTGCATTGCCGTTAACGGTAGCCATATCGAACATGTGATGTGACTATTCCCCTGTATTATTACATAATAGGGTAATTCCAGGACAAATAGACAAATGAAAATGCCAAATGTACACTCCACCATCTCCAAAATTCATGAAACTTGGTGTGAGGGTTGGTTTTGGTCCAAATTACAAAAATCTGAATTTTTTTGAAAATTGGTCAAGTTGGTCAAATTTTATGGCTTGACAAAATTTTGGCCAAATGAAAAAACCAACAATTTTCAAACGTAAATATCTCAGCTGCTAATTGTGGTAGCGTAATAAGTCTTAAATGATAAAATATGTAAAATTAACTGTAGTTTCTAAATATGTATCATTTTTTTAGGGTAACAAAAATAAAATTGATTTTTTTGGAAAAAATGTCAATTTTTTTTTTTTTTTGCGATTTGGCAGCGAAGATATTTTTCGAAAAAAAGACCAAGAATAAAAAATGTTTATTTGATGTATGTACACCATAATAAGTCATAAAAAGTCAGCTTATAGTTTATTATAAGGCTCAAAACTGAGTTTGAAATTAAGTAATAAATTTTTTTTCAGACGACGAAGATTTATTAGAGACTTGTTGGTCCAAAAAGAGACAATTTTCAATTCATATAAAAAATACATGTAGATAAACCAAAGGAGAAAAAATCTTTTAAAATATATGTACAATGTACATACATAACCTCTCTTATATTTAGGGACAGAATATATTGACAATAATAATGTTTAATTTATAAAGCGCTTATCAGAGTATAAAATACTCTTCCTAATACTACACGTACACAAGTCTTTGAGAATGAATTAAGAGAGAGTATTCTCATCCAATGAATCCAAATTTTAGACTAATAATATAATAAGAAAAAAGAATTTGAAAAGATTTTTATAACTATTAAGTAGATACACAAATCTTAGATAAAAATTTTAGAAATATTATATAGACAATCTTAAATAGTATACATTCGATAGAATTTATTTTATCTTCTTTGAAAAGTTATTTAATTCTTGAAGCGGAAAAATGTATTGTATTCTTGTTCCTCCTCGTAAACTTGCTTCAATACTCCCAAATATATTTTCTGTTGGAACGTGACAAACATCATCTTGCGCAGGAAAAATGTATGAGGGGGACACGCCCGAATGATGGAGAAATTTTATCAGAAAATCATCATATTCACAGTCAAAGGACTGGACTAATCCGAGCCATAGTTTATTTTCATACATACAACCCACAAAAGAGCCTGTTTCAATTTCGCGTTGAGAGACAGTATTATGTTCTTGAACCGAAGCAGAAACTCTAATGAGCTCTCTTATTTCGACTGACTGTGCAGTGTGCACTCTGAGAGAGTGGATAAACCTTCGACGAATTCTTGGAAATTGGGACGAAGCGATGTAATTGTTGAGTACCTTTGATAGAAGTAATAGGTTCACTCAGACGTTTTTGCAAAGAAAGCTCTACATCTACAACTTCGTAGAAGCCTTTATCTGTTTTTGTCCCGGCTTCAATCCAGCTGTAAAACAAATTCATAAATTTAGGTTGCGTGAAATAATCAAATATCAAATATTTTGTATATACAGTGTGTCCGTAGTCATGGTGGGATTTTAAATAGCTATATTATTGCAACGAAACATGATAATGAGATGAAAAAAAGGCAAATTGAAGAACTCTAAAAGAATAACTTTATTTAACGTAGTTCGATATGGGCTCCTCTGGTAGCCCTGCAGACATCTAGGCGGTGATGTGTGTCCGTAAAGTCATGGTGGGATTTTAAATAGCTATATTATTGCAACGAAACATGATAATGAGATGAAACAATGCCAAATTTAAGAACAACTCTCAAAGTTGTATCTTGTAGTTAGTCTAGGCTAAGCTTAACCTTTATCTCGTAGTTAGTCTAGGCTGTCCACATGCCTATGTTGAACATGAGCGTAATAGCCCGAAAGTTAATGTGTGGTGTGCTCTAGCACGAGATCGAGTGAGTGGCCCATTTTTCTTCGCGGAACCCACTGTGACGTCACACAACTACCTCGCTATGTTGGAACATTTTGCAGTACCCCAATTTATTGACAATAATGTCATCTTTCAGCAAGATGGTGCTCCTCCGCACTATGCCAACGTTGTTCGAGAATTCCTTAATGAAAAATTTCCACAGAGATGGATAGGAAGAGGAGGATGGAAGCCATGGCCTCCACGCTCTCCGGACCTGACACCTTTGGACTTTTATTTGTGGGGTTACGTCAAGCAAAGCGTGTACAGTGTACCCATTAGGGATATTCATCACTTGCACGAGCGAATCACGGAAGCTATCGCATCCGTCACTCCTGATGTTCTTGGGCGTGTGTGGCTGGAATTGATCACCGCCTAGATGTCTGCAGGGCTACCAGAGGAGCCCATATCGAACTACGTTAAATAAAGTTATTCTTTTAGAGTTGTTCTTCAATTTGCCTTTTTTTCATCTCATTATCATGTTTCATTGCAATAATATAGCTATTTAAAATCCCACCATGACTTTACGGACACACTGTATGTATTCAAGTGCTGATGCTAATATTTAAAAACAGAAAACTACGAATTTGGCATTAAGAAACAAATGTCCTGAACGGAGTCTCTATTGTTTTATTACCCGTTTTAATAGGGCTTTCATCAAATAAAGGTAAAATATTGTCGCTGAGCAAATCTTTATTGAATTGCCTGTCTTGAACGATAAATTCTTCCAATGGTGGTGGATTCGTGGAATCGCTACTGCTTCGCTCCATAGATTCGTTAAGTATGTCTGGCTCAGGTATTGGCGCAGGTTCCGGCTCTCTGGATGAACGTTGAACATGTTCTAATACAATTGGCTTCTTTTTAATTGTGACATAGCAATTGCTGCATAGTAATTGATTTTCTTCCAAAATTCCATAGCTTGCAGCTGCCATGGCAGAGTTTACTTTTTTGATGTTACAGAAAATTCTTCTTGAATGTTTTTTCATAGGATCGCAACAAAATTTTGTGTTTTGAGGCATTTTAAGGGTTAGGTAAATTTACGTATACTAGAAAATTAGGTATATACTGAAAATCTGGAAAAAGCAAAAAATTGTTAAAATTTGGAGGATTTTGTTTTTTGTCATTTTGTTTTTCATAATAATCGTCGATAAGCTGACATTTTATTACTTATTATGGTGTACATACATCAAATAAACATTTTTTATTCCTGGTCTTTTTTTCGAAAAATGATATCTTCGCTGCCAAATCGCAAAAAAAAAAAAGAAATGACATTTTTTCCAAAAAATCATAATTTTATTTTTGTTACCCTAAAAAAATGATACATATTTAGAAACTACAGTTAATTTTACATATTTTATCGTTTAAGACTTACTACACTACCACAATTAGGAGCAGAGATATTTACGTTTGAAAATTATTGGTTTTTCATTTGACCAAAATTTGGTAAAGCCATAAAATTTGACCAACTTGACCAATTTGACCAATTTTCAAAAAAATTCAGAAGTTTGTAATTTGGACCTAAACCAACCCTCACACCAAGTTTCATGAATTTTGAAGAGGTGACCGTGTACTTCATTTGTCTATTTCTCATAGAATTACCCAATACAGTATTTCCCTATGTAACCTGACTTTTGAATCACCCTGTATATATATATATATATATATATATATATATATATATATATATCACACTGATCAAAAACGGCAAGAATGCAATCGCTGAGCTCCTATATTGGCTATGGAGACGATCACTAGACACGGGAGAAATACTAGGGATCTTGAAGAGCGCGAACATATTCCCAATATATAGAGGAGGAGATCGATCCGAGGCCAAAAACTATAGGCCAGTGTGTCGCTTACATCTCATCTCACTAAAATATTTGAAAGAATAATTAGATAGAAAATGTATGACTCTTTGGAAACTCAGGAAAAAAATTAAACGATAACCAGCATGGATTTTGGTCAGGCAGATCATGCCTATCACAACTAATGGAACAGTACAACAATGCAATGGAAAGTAATGACAATTATGATACACAGACTTTGCCAAAGCGTTCGACAAGTGTGACCATGGAATCATAATACAGGGTGTTTATAAAGTGTTTAAAGTTTTTTAGTTATTAACTAAGTTATCATGACACAAATTCATAAGTACAAACATGGGAACTTAAATAACAACAAATCAGGACAATTTACCAAAAGCAAAGTCTAAATTTTAGATTCATCAAAATAGCCTCCTGTAGCAGCAATTACAGCAGAACAAATTCGAGGCATGCGCTCAACAAGAGAAAGAAGATAGTCTGGTGAAAGCTGCTGCCAGCACTCTTGTAAGAGTTCCCAGAGCTTCTGAGCACTGGATGGCTGCTTGGCTTTCACTCGTCGATCCAGTGCATCCCACACTAGCTCGATGGTGTTCAGATCCGGTGACTGTGCTGGCCATTCTATAACTGTGAGCTGACGTGGCTGTTCTTTCTGCTTCAAGTAATTTTGACACAGCTTGGAAATGTGTTTAAGATCGTTGTCTTGCTGCATCATGAACTGTTGGCCAACTAGTCGCAGTCCAGATGGGATGGCATGGCGCTGTAGAATGCCGTGACAGCCACGTTGGTTCAGTATTCCAGTGACTTTGTGGAGATCTCCAACTTGCTCCCCTGCAAAACATCCTCAGACCATCACACTTTCTCCACCGTGCTTCACTGTTGGCACAACACACTGCTGTGTCATTCTTTCACCCGCTCTGCGGCGCACAAATACTCTGCGTTTGGATCCAAAAACTTCGAACTTTGATTCGTCAGTCCAAAGGACAAATTTCTACTGCTCAAAAGTTCATTTTTGGTGTTTTTTAGCCCAGGCTAGCCTTTTTTTTTTGTTCTGGAGTCTCAGCATTGGTTTCTTTGCTGCAGTTCGTCCTTTTAATCCTGCCTCTCTTAGTCTTCTCTGAACAGTTGATGTTGAAACTGTTGTACTTCTGGAGTTGTTCATCTGGGCTTTGATTTCAGGTACTGTGAGGCGTCTGTTGTGCAGACTGGTGACTCGGATATACTTGTCCTCTGAGTCTGTTGTGGTTCTTGGTCGCCCTGACCTTTTTCTGTCCTTATTTTAACCAGTTTATTCGCACCGTTCAATGGCACAAGCAACTGCATTCACAGAAACTTTTAATTTTTTTGCAATTTGCCTCAGTGATTGGCCCTCATTTCTCAAAGTTACAATCGACTGTCTTTTTTCTGTTGTTAATTGAGCTATGGCACCCATTTCTGCTTTTTGAAACACAGAAATATACCTTAAACTACACAGGTGAGTTCCTCTGCAAGGATTTTATATGTAAAGACTTGCAGCGCATGTTAATAACTGAACACAAGTATTAACATACTCCTGAAGAAACACACTACCCCCAGTAAAGACTTTTAAACTGTTTTTGGACCCTTGTGCAGAGCTAATGGCATTAATTTTAGGTTGCATGCTAAACGTCAATGAACACACTTTGAAGGCTATTTTGAAGAAGCTTCTGTGTTACAACACACTACATAGGGCAGATGCACTGAAGCATACAATATGAAAGCCAGGTAAGCAAATTCATCTCTAGTACCTGTTAAGTTTACATTTGAAGTTTATGTCATGAGCTAAGCAGTAAAACATTGGAAATTAGTAGGTGTACTTAAACTTTTGACCGGTAGTGTATGATTCTACATGAGCACCATCAGTATCTCTACAGAGTTCGAATCTGTCAGCAGCATTGCGGAACACATTTTGGAGCATGACGGGGGTTATTTTTATAACTGCTGTTACGATACGAGCACGTAAATCTTGCAGATCTGTAACCTTCGTTTGATAGACGTTTGATTTGATAAAACCCCATGCAAAGAAATCCAAGGGTGTTAGGTCAGGAGATCGAGCCGCCCAGGACCTGTTGCCTCCACGTCCGATCCACCGATTTGGAAATCGTTCATTTTGGTACTCCCGAACAATGTTTGCGTAATGACAAGGTGCCCCATCTTGTTGAAAGACAACGGTGTTTAAAATGCCATCTGAATAAAGCTGGGACATTTACATGCTCGTATCGTAACAGCAGTTACAAAAAATAACCCCCGTCATGCTCCAAAATGTGTTCCGCAATGCTGCTGACAGATTCGAACTCTGTAGTGTGTAGAGATACTGATGGTGCTCATGTAGAATCATATGCTCAAGTATTCATTAAATGTATGCCTTCTATTGTATTGTTATTGAATTTTGCCCTTTTTGCTACGTTTTCACTGAAATAGATAGGGACTTTATAAATACCCTGTACATAAACTGAAATATATGGGAATAACAGGAAAAGTTGGGAAATGGATATATAATTTCCTTTGTGAGCGGCGGCGAGTGATTACAGTACAAGGAGTATCTTCATCAGAATCAGAGGTTCTCAGCTCAGTACTACAAGGAACAGTATTCGGTCCACTACTCATAATCATGCTAACTGACATAGATGAGGACGTTACCAGAGACAGCACAGTAACATCCTTTGCTGATGACAAATATCAGTAGAAAAATAAACCCAGAAGATATAGGATCTCTACAAACCGACATGAACAAAATCTACAAGTGGGCGGAAGACAACAATATGAAGTTTAACATTGAGAAAGTTCAACTGTTAAGGTACGGAAAAAGATACCTAAAATCCTTGGAATATTATACCCCAAATGGACAGGAAATTCAGAGAAATTCTAAAGCAAAAAATTTAGGGGTTGTAATGACTAAGGATGCTAAATTTGAAACACAAAATAAGATAGCAGTAAACAGAGCAGAGAGAATAACTGGGCAGATACTGAGAACCTTTAAACGAAGGGATAGGAATATAATGATTCCTCTACTGAAAACACTGATCATACCCAAACTGGAATACTGCTCGGTCCTAACATGCCCATATAAAAAAGAAGACGTTAGACAGCTAGAAGACACACACACACCAATATTTACACTTGAAAAATAATGGAGAAACTAGTCCCTACCCTAATCTTACTCTAAACCCTGTAACTCCCCAAACAACAGTTGAAAGTAGAAAAGGAAGACTGTCGTGTTCCCAAATTAAAGGCGAGACAGGGAACATCATCCTTAACCTGAAAGAAAATGGTTTTGTTGCGAAAGGACCAAAACTGTTTAATCAGCTGACTAAAAACCTAAGGAACACGAGTGGCGTTGCAGTGGACATCTTCAAAAGAAGATTAGACGCCTGGCTCAGAACAATCCTCGATGAGCCGGGCGTACCTGGCTATGTGAGGTGGAGAGTCCAAGAAACCAACTCACTACTTCACCTGGCCAACTCGAGAGGAGGAGTGACAAGCTTGACCTTCGTGAAATACGGAATCATCGCACGGAACATTTGAAAGGTTGAAAGGTATATATATAATATATATATATATATATATATATATATGTGTGTGTGTGTGTGTGTGTGTGTGTGTGTGTGTGGACACAAACAATTTAAGAGCAAGTTATATGACGTTCTCTTTTGTAAATATCTGTGCCACAATACTTAAAAGCTGTTACTAGGCATAAATAAACTTTGTTAAAAAATATGATGACTTAAATGCAAAAAGAATGTGGTCCAGCGATTCTACTTTACAAAAGAATTATGAACGAGATGAATAACTAAGAAGGATGACTGCGTTGGCACACATATTATAATACACCAGCTGAAAACCAAATTGGAACATAACTTCAAATAACCAGAAGCTTTATGTAAATACCTAAAATGAATTAATTTAACTAACGCAATAAACATTGTCTAAACTAGTAAATGGAGTGTTTTTCTATACTGGACCTGTTACGGCATCTCCATTGTTAATACTCTAAGTGGGCTTTAACTTGGAGGAATAGCCTATAAAAAGAACGCGCAAAACGCTGGACCCCATCTCGAAATGATGTAGTGCCAGTGCCATCATAGTTAAAAACATCTTTACCAAAGCATCAAATAGTCTTTAATTACTGAAGGAACTCATTCCGAATTCTGAAAAATGGGCTGTCAGGTACCTAATTCTTACGAGATGTACAACTAAACCGCGTGTGTGTGTGTGTGTGTGTGTGTGTGTGTGTGTGTGTTCTAGGCATTTATATCGCATGCAGACATAAATAAAAGCGACATTTGAATACTTCCCAGACCGCGCTTAACTGCAAGGATATATATTCATGATTTACGAGATTCCTTCACTCTTGTGATTTGTAAATTATAAATTAACTTCAACAGCGGCCATGGAAGAGTTCTCCGACAACCGAAGAGACAAACTTGATGCCTTCATTTATCAAAACCTGAACAAAAACGAGTAAAAAAATAAATAAAAAGCAGGTTTGTTAAATAAACTCCCAATATTTAGTTTGACCTTTTCGAGGCAAACTATAATTAAAAAGTCGAACGAATCAATAGGGGGGTGATTAAAAAAGTACATGCTTGCAAAGCGCACGGAGAGTGAGAAGCAATATATAGGTCAATGTCTATTGCTGACAACTTTTTATAGTAGATGGAACGAGAGATCGTAAAGTCCTTGCTTGCTTTCTATAAATATTCGGAGAAAATAGAAAACAATCACCTTTGAGAAAACTTAAGCATAATAAACGCCATATATATATATATGGCGTTTATTATGCTTATACTTAACCTATTGACGTGTCGCAAGCAGTGATAGTATATATATATATATATATATATATACTGACGAGAGAGAGAGAGAGAGAGAGAGAGAGAGAGAGAATAGTGAACTTGAAGTACAATCTCAGTTGCCCAATTAAGTGAATAAAACCTATTAAATCATCATTCTAATCAATCCAGAACATGTATCCATTTAATTAACGCTTTTTAACGCTAAACAAGCAAGGGCGTCCAAAAAAAAATTAGAAATCAAATAACGATCAAATAAAAAAAGGTCGTAAAAAACCGGCATCATCATAATTCAGCTCCATTCTGGCACCGTCTCAAGGATATAATTCTGCTTTCCTAGCTTTGACCTCTCGTTAAGAGAACCGTCCACTCTATCACACTGTCTGCTCGTGGCCTTCACCTCTTGGGGGACACGCAGGGCGTCTAAGCCGAAAGAAAGGCAAAAAAACAATAATCTGAGGTGGAATATTCGAAGAACACCAGACATCAAATGCGATGACATTAATTAGCAAATTTCAGTTAAAAAATTATCAAACAAGACTTCATTTAAGATGAAATTAATTTTTATAAGAATGTCACACTGCAAATAAAAAACTAATCAAGCACTCGGAAAATAATAAATAAATAAATAAATAAATTATATATATATATATATATATATATATATATATATATATATATACGCGCCTCGGTGGTGTAGTGGTTAGCGTAGCTGACTACGAATCCATCGGCCCCGGGTTCGAGACCGGACGGCTGCCGGCGCGCAGCAAAACCCAGCTGTCATCCTTCCATACAATAAAGAAAGTGGTTGGTAGATAAATGGGTATCCTAGCTGGCCTAGTGGTTAAGACGCTGGGCTGCTGATGGGGCGTGGTTCGGATTCCACGTTAAACTGTAGGTCTAAGGTGGAGTGAAAAGCTTGACCTTCGTCAGAATGAACAATTCGGACGGAAACTAACCAAAGGTTAAAAGGTTATATATGTGTGTGTGTGTGTGTGTGTGTCAAAGGCTTATAAAGCAAGCCATGTTTACTTACGCAACAGGCCTATTTGCTTATTTTTGTGTTAAATGAGCATAATTGTTTTAAAATGCAATCAGTGTCTCTAGCCCTGGGAGAGGCATTTTTATTGGGGGAGGACCCCCTTGACCGCCACCTTTAACATTTTCTGCGCAGTTTCCTTATCGTTCCTTACCTTCCTTCGCTCCACTCACCTGTAGACAAACGGCTTCAATTCACACATTTCTAATACGGAGAATGTACATGAGCTTGTGCGCGCAGTGTAGGAATATTCTGGATACGAATTTTACTCATTAAGGCCGGCCGCACACAGGATCATCTTGTGATTCACGACTGACGACTTAGGTCGTGACGACGAGTCGCGTGTGATTTTACACTGACAAAATGAGAGCCCCGCACACTGCAGCGACCGCGACGCGATTCTGAAATGCGATAGTAATGAATCGCTTTCAATAACTCGCACTCACTCGTCAAGCACGATTCCTCTCCCTCATGAATGAAGAACCCTAAGACTTTTTTCTTTTCGCACTCCTCTTTCCGAGAAACACACACACACACACACACACTTTCTCTGCAGTTCACTATTCAATTCTCAAACGAAACACAATCGTCCCCTTTTTTGTTACACAAATCCCAAAGGTAAACTCTGCGAAGAAGAGTTCCCGATTCCTTCGCCTCAGAATCCCATTTCCGCTTTGGAAACTCGTTATAACCCTTCAGATCTGTCTTCGTTTGAATAACAATGAGGGACGAGAGGCGGCAACGCAAGGGCACATCAAAGTAAAATCCACTTTTCCACAAACTCCAACTTGCTCATTACACATTTACCCATAACTTGTATAACGAAAAATGCCCATATTATATAAAATAGTACACTTACAAGTCTTACATACTTGGCATAAAGTACACCAATAAAGGCATGTTCGGAATGTATCTATGTCAAGGCCGATATCAGAGTCGATTACAGATGTACCGGCCCGATTATTCCCCCCACACACACATATATATATATATATAAGGTCTGTATCTGTATATGCGCAACCTTTATATACTCGCTTTTAGCTATCCAAAGTTCTTTATTCGAATAAAAACCTCGTAATTCGCCATTTCTGTTCGCCTAATAGACAAAATTAGCTTATCATGAACCGCCAATGACCAAATTTGTCCTCTATAAACTTCAATACATAGAGGTAGGTGTACAAACAAAATAAAAATTAAGGTCTTCAACCCCACATTAAAAACATTACTTTGCATTTTAATCGGCTTATTTATTTATTTATATATACACCTTGGTTACCCTGGTTTTGCTTCCGCCCGAATTGTTCATTCTGACGAAGGTCAAGCCTCTTGCCTCACCTTGAACATACAGTTTAGCGTCGAATCTGAACCTGTGTGTCAGATAACCAGATTTTCTGGAGTTAAAAGCGGGACATCTCTCGAATAATGAATAGAAATATTGCGCTCGCTTACATCCAATAGCCTACTGGTATAAAATAGGTTGTAACAAAATTATATGTACTGAATGCACAAAATTCATAATTAACAAAAAATTATTTATAGTTCAAAATAATATCGTACCTTTGATATTCTTGTATACCTGTATTTGCTTTACGGCACAAAAAGTTCCTAAAAGTCACGTTGCTTACAGGTAATAATTCTGATAAAGCGGCATATTTAAGTTCATCTCCCAAAGCGGGACATTTCCGCGTCCCCTAAAGTTTCTAGGGTACAGCGGGGCATATAGCTCAAAAGCGGGACAGTCCCGCCGAAATCGGGACGTCTGGTCAGCTTAGCTATATGTACACACGAGCCTTATAAAATTTTTAATTCTTTCGTGACGAATAAGATTGTTCAACAATGATTTTGTCTCAGGAAAAGTTTTATGTCATTATTATAGTTTTTAACGCCGATTACAGAAATGGTATTTTCCTATCACGTAGAGGATTTGAGAAATTTCCATTTTATATTTTGGAAAAAATATTCAATTTAGGTAGTCAAAGCTGTTTGTGACTAAACTATGCGTGATACAGTGTGTTGTTCTGTAATGTGCTGTGATGTTTGTCGTGTGTATTGCTACTCTTATAGTGTGTGGTGTTAATATTTTTTTAATATTTTGTATATTTAATTAATTATATCCAATACTCAATATTATACTTATTATACATATTATATACAATAATTGTATAATGTTTTTTAAAGATTTCGTGGAAACTACGCGTGATACGCCAACATGAATAACATTTTCGGAATCAGCAGCATCGACTTCATATAGACCAGCTTTGATTGTTGCTGAGACAGAAAAGTAAAAATTTGTTGTTCAATGTAATTTGTCTACTTTCGAAATTACAGATGAAAGAATGAATTAAAAAGTCTATTAAAAATATTAAAACCAATTTGCACACGTTGAATTCTATTCATTCTTTATACACTGCAATTTCCTTCAAATGCAGAAACTACACAAATACATTCACATTAAAAAGTTGAAGTGTTTTTCCAAACTTATTTTTAACGAATTGAAAAGGCTTTTTTTTCTTTTTGTGTGTGTGTGTGTGTGTGTGTGTGTGTGTGTGTGTGTGTGTGTTGTAGTGATTCCCCTTCCTTCATTTGTATAATTGTTTACTTTACTTTTTATTCAATTTCTCTATCTTTTCTCATTCTCTTTACACTCTTTTCACTTTCGCTGTCGGTGTACTTTATAAATACGGTAGACGTGACCGAGTTGAGGCGCCGTTATAATTTGAACTGGGCATGGGAGACCGGGGGGATTAATTATACTCAACACTTTACTCTCTTTCGTACTTTCTGCAGTAATATATACGGTCAGCAACTCTGGGTGAATTATAAAAAAGGTTCTGGCAGAACCCTAATTTGCTGTACAACAGGTCTTTTAGACTCTTACATAAATTACCCCCGAGATGCTCAGCTTCGCAAATGTTTGCTACCCGCAATGTTCCGAGCTTCCCGGAGGTAACAAGACGTGCTCAACACAGTCTAATGCAAAGAATTAAAAAATCAACCAACCCGATCATCCAAGCTATCCATGAGTCCTGCCATTTATCCTCTAAGCCAGGGGTTCCCAAACTTTTACCACCAAGGACCCCTAAATATTAATATAGTTAGTATAGTTAATGTTACTATTTTTCCAAAAGCTTAGACCCCCCCTGGAAGCTTCCTACAGACCACTTTGGGAATCCCTGCTCTAAGCTATGGACTTCTTGGTACGAAAAAGTCTGTCTGTAGCTCCACTTAACTTCGACAGTGCAGTATTATTTCTAATCAATTGTATATATTTTTATCCTTAGTGTATGAACTGTCATTGTATTAATAATATTTGTCATATGGACTATAGTCTGCCAATAAACCTTTTCATTTTCATTATACCGAAACAATTTAGACAAACGGGGTAATACGAGTGGGGGGATTAACGTTAACATTTTAATCAGAGATACGAAATACTATTCTAAATTCACATCATCATCTTAACACCAAAAAAAACACCTTAATACGCTCAAGGCCATCCGATGACTGCCGGGCATTCCTACCCAGCTTCTAGCCTGTGTTCAGGCGTTGCCAAATGGTATTTCTATATTTCTTTTTTATAACCAAACCATTATTTATCATAATTACATTTATTAAATATTATTATCTTCTTTATTAATTTCTTATAACCAAAACATTCTATTTTTTAATTAGACATTACTAGACTCGCATCACCCCCTTCAAAATAAGTTTTTCACTAGGAAAACTTATTAATATCGTTTAACAAATTTATTTATTTATTCAAGTTATTTATTTTGCAATTTTTTTTTCTTTAACAAATTCAAGTTGGAGAAGAAATCATTAGAATGACAAATTCCACACATCAGATGTTTTGTATCATTTTGTAAAAATCGAAAAACTATAATTTTCACATTTGCATAAAATAACATTTCACACTAATAATCAAATTACAAGCTGTAACGTGAAAAATAACGGACAATTTTCTTAAAAATGGTTAAAACAAATTTCAAGTTCACAATCCATTCCAGCGATTCCTCATCAAAGATCGCTTTACATTCGAAACAATTTACTTATATAGTTATAGTTACTATCAGGGCAATATAGAAAAGACAAGAAAACGTTTACATAAAATACTGACCAGAGAGTACATACTATTTCACGAAATACACAATATGGGCAATAATCGCACCCTTTCACTTATAATTTCATTACATAACAATCAGTACAATAATAGCTGGACGTTGTTTAGATCACAATCCGCACGCTGACAACGGACTTCTGCAATTTTCAATTGCAGCTCCTGCTCACTTCGCTAGAATGCAAGGGATTGCATCACCATGCAACAGGTCAGCACGCTTGAGGTTGGTTCCGCTCTCCAATTGGCGGGGGGGGGGGGGACACCGACACGTCCAATTCTAAGAGGATCAGGGGGAGGGGAGATATACTGAAAGTGGAACCACGCACCGGAATTGGACGGAATTTGCAATCTAGAAGTCGACGAAGAAGCTCGCCTCTCTCATCTCGACTTTCGTCGATGAACGCTGCTCTTCCTACGTCCAGCTGAGACTCTCTTACTAGCAATAATCAAACGATCACTTCACCGTAGGCGGTTTCACAACGAACCTACTGTATGTCTGTATGGACAGTAAAGCCTTAGAGACTCGTTCAAACTCGTGGTTTGCCTACCGAGGTGCTAAAACACACATTTAGCGAAGCATCGAGCAGCGTGACCAGCTACAAGGGCTGTGGAGTCGGAGTCGGAGTCGTGGAGTCGGAAGCAATTTTGGTGGTGCTGGAGTCGGAGTCGGTAAAAATGTACCGACTCCGACCTCAATATAAATTTTAATAAAATGTTTTTGTGATATCACTGGCAGCTATGGTGGTTAAACCACTTAAATAATAAACACAATGTTTTCCATTTCAGACACTAATGCCATTAATTCATTTTTTCTTTTCAGATAATATTTTTTTATTTTTAATGCTTATTTAATTTCGAGTTCTTTCTAAATTTCATAAGTTTTTAACTTTCAAGTCTAAAACCCCTTTCACAATGGCAAAGACACTTCCAACAGTCTGCAGTTTTTTAATATTTTACAATAACCACAGATGGGAAACATTTCGTGTGTCAGTGTATGATAGAAGATGATGATGATGATGATGATGATGATGAAAAATTATGTGAAGCAAAAATCAGTGGTTTTACTGGCTCTGATAAAAATGCACCAACCAGAGCATCAAATTTGAAAAGACATTTGCAGTGTTTCCATCCCAAAATTTTAGAAGTTGTCATTGAGAAAGATAGTAATAAAAACCTTCCAACTACTTCAAAGTTAACAAAAGATCAGAAATCTACTGAACGACAAGCACCACTTACAAGATTCTTTACTACAGACAAAGTTACCGTAACAATGACCACAGATGATGATGCTTCACGTGGTGGTGATGAAATGCCTTTTGTGTAATTATCATCATAGCAGATTTAGAATTAATATACCTTCGGAGTCGGATAGACAAAAAATTGAGGAGTCGGAGTCGGTTTTTTATGTGCCGACTCCACAGCCCTGGCAGCTACTGCCCAAAAAATACCAGTAGACCATCTTCGACGGAAACTGTCCTGCGCCAAGTCCCTGCGCATTCGGTTTCCCTTCTCTCACTCTTCTCTCTCATCGGTAATCGATCACCTATCGGGTCAACTAAACTCAACTCAATGGATGGAATTTGGATCCAACTTAGCTGCCTCCAAATCGAGCCTCTTGAAATTTTGACAAAAAAATTATCAAAGTTTATACTGCTACTGACTATCACGTCATATTAGTTTACCAAATTTTCTTGACAGTTCACTTCGAAACAATAACTATAATTTGCTCTGGCCAAATTCACGGAAAAACTATTACAAATTTTACAGAATTCACAAAAATTTACTCACGCCCTAGCTACCAATAAGGTTATTTATGGCAGTTACATCGGAGAAGATAAAAAAAAATCATCAAACGCAACGAAACAATACTGCACAGTAGAAATATAAAGCGCCCATACATAGTAACCTTTATTATAATTTTAAAAATATTATTATTCAAACTACCTTCAGAAATTACATCAATACATTTTAAATACAAAAGACAAAAATGAACCCCAGACACTTCATGTCATCAATTCTCTGAAAATCACGAACCCTCTTACACTTTGGGGGAAGCACACAGATACCATAAAAATGTTACTGGCCACCTAAAAGGCTCCATTTCCGGGTGAACACTCGAACCATTGCTTCAGTTACAAGAGGAAGCCCAAATGAAGTTTGAAAAATAACTTTTCCAAAACAGAATCATTAAATATAAAATTTTTAAATAATACCGAAAAGTTACTTTAATACATTAATTCCAACTTGAAACGCTAAATTTCATAGGAGGAACTCTTAATTCACAAATTACATCTGAGACAACTCTCTCCTTCAACACAAAACCCAGTATGGTTTGTAAATCACAAGAATTCCAGGAATCTTATCGCTTCCAAGTGAAACTAAATACAAATTTACATCGTTATTCTAAATAAGAACAGATATTATGAACCCAAAAATACACGCAACCTACTATGTAAACAAAACAAAAAAATTAAAACAAATCACTGCATAATGAAGTGTGCGCGCTTTGTTTGTAAGCGAGCCTCTATAAAAATATTCCTAACCAAATTTAACTGCAGTACATCGGGAAACAATTTTTGTAACATTTTCTATGCAAACGCACGAATGTAAAACAAACATTTTTCATTATTTAATATCTAAAATAAAATGTTAAAACACTCCTTAACACAATAAAATCTAATTTCAGAATAAAAAAAAAATTTAAAGCCTAAGTATACAAAACATCACTCGGAATTTGTCTTGAAAATGAAAAAGAAAAAAATAAACAATAATCAGCCCACCTATGAAAATATAAAAATTAATATATAAAAAAATTTAAAAAAAAAATTAATTTATCAAAAGAATTTACAAAAACCATTCCTGTATTTCAATTAAACATTTTTATCTTATTATAAATTTCGCTTATTTTGAAGCCACAATTTATATACTGCAAATATAATAAACTTAAAAAGTCCGAATTTGACCCAGTATAAATTAGTCTTTAAAGATTATTTAAAATTATAAAGCGAACGAAAAAACTACAAAGCGATTCTTAAAAGTAAACACATTTGATGTTGATGTGTCGGCCTGTAAATCTATTATATACATGCAGTCAAGGAATAATCTTAAAAACTACCGACTAAATTCTGGAAAATTTTGTTAGGTACATGTTCATTCTTTTACAATTCGCGACTATATACATAGTACACCTAGAAATGCGTCACCTATACGCTCAAACATTTTAAGCCTTACCGTATAAAAATGCATGTCACAATCTATTTAAACAACTAAAATAATTTAATTCATATAAATAAGTGTAAAATTTATTTACTAATCATTATTATTATTATCATCACAATTATTACTAATTCAGAAAATGTAGACACAAAAAAACACAAAACAAAATAGGTACGCTTTAAACAGGAGTAAAAGTGGAAAGGAAAAGGAAAAAAAGGAATGAGTCACTGGACAGCAATTATCAATTTTGAAATTTCTCTCTCCGACCAAACGAAACGAAATCTAAAGAAAAAAAAACGAGTGAGGAAGGAAACAAACGACTCTCGAATTTTGACTCCACATTACAACGGTCTCGCCAAGACGAGTCAGAGAAATTTTGAGTCAAAACGGTTTGGAAATCTACTCAAACGAGAAGAGGGGGAAAAAAAAAAAAAATTTTGACCGCGAAAATTACGAAAATGCTCGCTATGACAAGAAATTTGGAAAATGATGGGCGCCATCTTGAATCATCGAATTTTGAAGAAAAGGGAATCGGAATTTGCTTAATTTTATAAATACTCTAAAACGGGTAGCGAAACAGAATATCTACTAATTTTCTTTATATGGAGAACGTGGAAAAATGATCGTGATTAATCGAAAGAACACGCCCACAAATTTTCTATTCCTATTCATAAGACACGAAAAAAAATGCAAAAGCCTATGTTAATGACGGAGTGCGTGGGTTCGTATTATTAAATTGTTATATTTAATAAGGTTAGCTGCCACCAAAAAATGTAGTGGTTAATTTCTTTAAGGGCCCATTCCTTCATTATTATAATTCTTTACTTACTTTACTTTCTATTCAATTTCTCTATCTTTCCTCATTCTCTTTACACTCTTTTCACTTTCGCTGTCGGTGTCGGTGTACTTTATAAATACGGTAGACGTGACCGAGTTGAGGCGCCGTTATAATTTGAACTGAGTATGGGAGACCGGGGGGATTAATTATACTCTTCATTAACACTTTACTCTTTTATTTATACGGAAACAATTTAGACAAACGGGGTAATACGAGGGGGGGAATTAACGTTAACATTTTAATCGATGAGATACGAAATACTATTCTAAATTCACATCTTAACACCAAAAAAAAAAAACCTTAATACGCTCAAGGGCATCCGATGACTGCCGGGCATTCCTACCCAGCCTCTAGCCCAGTGGTCGGGGAACAGGGGTAAATTACCCAAATGGGGGTAAATTTAAAACTTTTGGGGGTAATGCGTGCGGTATGAGAGACACTGTGCTGATATTTTTTTCATATATTTTTATTTTGTTACATAAATGTGGCGTTATTCTAAATTTTAGAATATTACGAATTTACGTACTGATTACGTCCTCAAATATATTTTGGGGTAATACCCAAAAAAGTTCGCCGACCACTGCTCTAGCCTGTGTTCAGGCGTTGACAATTCATATTTCTATTTTTTTTTTATAAACAAACCATTATTTATCGTAATTACATTTATTAAATATTATTATCTTTTTTATTAATTTCTTATAACCAAAACATTCAAATTTTTAATTAGACATTACTACAGTGTGTGTGTGTGTGTGTGTGTGTGTGTGTGTGTGTGTGTGTAAAAGCGCACGTCATACGTAATCTTTAAATGAATGAAAGTTCAACAAGGCATCATCATTCATTCAGCAATTTACATTTTGAAATTTAAATGTATTAATAAAGCGCGAAATTATCCAACTAAGTAAATACAAAGTTCTATACTTTTGCTCAAACACATGACCGTGTCTTCTTTTATGTTGCTGGGATTCTTCTCTCTTCAGAAAAGTTTATAGGATTGTTACGATGAAAGTTATTTCATTATGTTAGGCTACAGACCAGCGTTCCAGCAATGAATATCCAAATAAAAATGTTAATTACCTCCTACTTCCAACGTTCCTAATATATACACTACTGTGCAAAAGTCTTAGGCACCTTGTACAGTTGCGTTTTTTTTTAATAATTATGTTGAATATTTCAGCATGTTAGTGTTGTTTTATTATAAATATAAATTATAATGTATGGTCATTGTCAATAATCTGTTATTACTTATTAGGCAGCATAACGAAGAAAACGGAGGTTTCATCAAAACGTGCTACTGCTGGACATAGAAGCTGTGTGTTAAATTCCGTTCTAGGTACTATTTTACAAGATATTCTAAGCTCATTCAGTAACAGTTTATAAACAGAACTTCTATTGTATGTTTTTGTAATTATTTAATGCTCCTAACTAAATCTAAATGAAATTTAATTCTCTCTTTCTCCAGATAAAGGCATAAAATTTTACATTGGTTAAGTAATGGCTAAAATATCCATTTGCAACTCGACACCGGGTGGTATTATTGCACGGGCAGGGTCAATCTCAATCAGAAATATCGCGACAAACTGGGGTATCAAGATGTGGTATTCAAGCAATTTTGAAGAAACAGCGCGAAACAGGCAAAGTTGAAGATCGAAAACGCAGTGGAAGGCCAAGGAAACTTCCTAAAAATGATGACACACACCTTAAGCTAACATCTCTCAGAAATAGACGAAAATCCAGTGCAGAACTTTTGGCAGAACTTGCCCAGACCTCAGGATTACAAACCCACTCATCAGAAATGGTCTTAATGGTTGAGTGGCAATCAAAAGCCATTTCTCAGGAAAGGAAAGAGTCAGAGGCTCAAATATGCTCAAAAGCACAAGAATTGGAATGCTGACCAGTGGAAAAGTGTCCTCTGAAGTGACGAGTCAAACTTTGGAATTTTTGGCACAAAGAGAAGACAGTATGTGAAAAGAAGAAACGGAGAACAATTCAAGGAAATGCGTTTGCAGCCAACAACTAAACATGGTGGAGGATCTATCCAAATTTGGGGCTGCATTTCAGCAAATGGTGTTGGGGATTTTGTCAAAATTGATGGAATACTGAATGCAGAAAGATACAGACAGATCCTAATTCATCATGCTGTGCCATCAGGTCGGAAATTAATTGGGCAAAATTTTATTTTTCAGAACGACAATGACCCTAAACATACTGCCAATGTAGTCAAAACCTATTTGGAGAATAAAAAAAAAAAAAAACGGAAACTCTCAACTGATGGAGTGGCCTCCCCAGAGCCCTGATTTAAATATTATTGAGGCTGTTTGGGATTATTTATTCAGAAAGAAGCAAGAAAGCAGCCAAAATCGAAAGAAGAGCTATGGCAGGTCCTTTTAGACGCATGGAACAACATTCCAGCAGATTTCTTACAAAACTCCAAGATAGCATTCCAAATCGAATCGCAGCAGTTTTGCAGGAAAAAGCCGGTCACACAAAATACTGACTTCCGACAATTGTAACTTTTCAGGTGTTACTTTCGCGAAATAATTTTCATATATATGAAGAGGAAATTACATTCTAATGTAATTAATATTAGCATTCATAATACAAAAAACAAAGTATGGATAGGTCCATCGGTGCATTAGTTTTTAATAATAATAATATAATAATAAAAAATAAAGCAGTAAACATCTGTCCCCCCTTAATCGAAATGACATCAATTCCAGTGAACTTTTGAAATATGATCTCTGTCAAAAGAAATCCACAAAAATGGGCGTAAATAATCATTAAATTTCTTACTTTCGATCAATCACCCTCCCCTGTTTTAAGAACACTTCAATTAATGTGACCTCAGTTACTCGTACATAATAAAAACCATGTGAATGACATTAATAAGACTCAAAGTTTATTG
Source organism: Bathynomus jamesi (assembly GCA_023014485.1). NCBI lineage: Eukaryota > Metazoa > Arthropoda > Malacostraca > Isopoda > Cirolanidae > Bathynomus > Bathynomus jamesi. The sequence continues at coordinate 354,353 of JAJOZX010000944.1, forward strand.
TTTTTTTTATTATATTATTTACTGACCATGAACAATTTTATAAGCACGCGTCTATATATAAACGCGAATTTTGTAATGGGACAAAATGTGTCCTGGGAACAACTGCAGGAAGCTGGTTGAGAAATATCCCAATCTTTTGATTGAAGTTATTCGAGCTAAATGTAGTCAATCACCATATTAATTATCTGTATTTAAACATCTGCTTAGCGTTAATTCCACATTTTTTTCTATTGCGTGTTGCATTTTGGCTTAGTTTACTCATTTTAGGGTTATGTCTAATAGATCTATCGTTTCAGAAAATACTTTTTTTTTTCCTTTAACCGTCACTAAGGCTTCAATCAAATCCAATTTTTTTTTTTATTAGATTTTTGAGTATACTTAAACTTTTTTGTGCAAATGATCATCCACGCACGATAGGTACGTGGACAAAACATTTTGACCCCGACTAGCACGGCTCTTGTAAGGGCCATAACTTTTTTTATAATGGATGTATTCCGATATAAAAACAAAAATTCAATTTGGTCTATTTAAAAACTTTTCCAATCTCCTTTTGAATTCTATATAATATATATTACATCCGTTTAACGCATCGTTTCTAATATAAAAATAAGTACGGCCTTTCGTAACACGAGTAAAAACAAAATAAAGCCCAAAAGCAAACATGTTAATTATATTTTAAGTTTATTGCTAGACATGTGGGTTAACTACAGCTTTTATCAATCTTATGAAAGTAGAAAAAGGAGAGTGAAAAAATACACATTTTTTGAGCCCATTAAAATCTAACATCCAATCTAAAATCCTTCAGAATGTTCTCAATGCACTTGAAAGCAAACAAGTTGAATGTGTGTGTGTCAGTGATATTTTACATTATTTAATCACTTAAGGTTATACTTTAAATAAAAATTACTTTTTTTAATATATATATATATATATATATATATATATATATATATATATATATATATATATATATATATATATATATATATATATATATATATATATATATACATATATATATATATACACGGTGAACCAAAAGTAGATGGACAGTAGATTGAATACGGTTTGTGTTATATTATATTATAACTATGGTGTTCATTATAACTATGGTGTTTGTGTTATATTATATTAAATATTATAACTAAATTTATTTAAATTTTATTTTGTATTATAGTATACAAAAAATTAAATATGTATTCTCAAAATAAACGTTATCATTTACTGTCCACCTACATTTGGTTCACCCTATATATATATATTACTAAAAAAAGGTTGGTCGAAATTCTACACAAAGGTTGTGTAGTTTCATATTAAATGTAATTAGGTTAAACCAGTGATGCACAAACCCTGGCCCGCGGGCCAAATGTGTCCCCCACGGGTCTTTTCAGTGGCCCCACGGGTCTTTTCAATTCAATGAAAAGTTAGAATATAAGTGAGACCCAATTTATGACTTAGATGGAAAGTAAGTAGGCTAATACATTTAGTTATTTTCTTCACCTGGCCCTCACATCAAAAAAGTTTGTGCACCACTGGGTTAAACGGTAATTAATTTTACTAAAATTAGTAAAAAAAAAGTTTTAATTGGTGCCATAAGTGTTAAATTTTACTTACCAGATTGGCAGAAATTTAACTTTAATTTTTTACAAACACCCAATTGAATCTTCATCCCTTTTCTGTCCTCTAACTCTCTAACGCGAGAGTCAATCGGTATTTTCAATCTTTCACCTACTCAACCGGTCAACTCTGGAACAACCTTCCTCAATCCATCTTTCCCCACATCTACGACCTCCACTCTTTCAAAAGTAGTGTCCAAGCACCTCGAAACTCTGAATCTTGATTTCGGTTCTCTCCCCTCTCCTCCTAGATAGGGGAGGGGGTGGTATTTTGCGGGCGTTCACCCTTGGCCCCTCCTACCCGCATAAAAAAATTATTTTTACCAAAAAGTTGAGTAAAATCTAAATTCATCTCACTCTTTGTTCGTTCTTACTAGTTAAATAGGTTAAAATTTAAAGGAGGATATGGGTAGTTTGGTTTTATATACGAGGGCTGGGTAAAATAGGTATAATTACTACTAATAATAAAGCTAAGCGTAAATTTTAATTTATCTCAAAACTAATTATTAGTCGCTTATAACCTATCAATTTATACCCTAACTCGTATTGTCATCCTCGCACCAGGGTATTGGGTACTGGGTATTTGAGTTATTTTCATCCCATAATCAACGAAAACTTATTTAAGACGCATTTTATCTTTATTTAATAGAATTCTAATAAGAAAAAAATAACCACACAAAATCTTTGATATAAATCTACAACTTCGAAAGGAACAATGATGATGGACATTGTTGCATCGGTAAAGCGGTTCGAAACTGGTAAAAAAGTATAAAAATCCCACAAATCTGTTAATTCGATTCGTGTAATGGGCGCACAATAGGCTATTGCGGGTAAACCAAAAAGCTACGTTTAATTTCCTTAAATATTATTTCTATATTAGAATTTTCAAATTCATCCTTATTTTAGTTATAAAAAGTATAAGTAATAAAAACTACAAATTAAAAGTGTAAAAATACTAATCTTAAATTGAATTAATGAATATAAACTGAACTCCTAATTGCATTGGTTTATTTTGAGCCGAGTTTTATCTTACAGTACCAAATTAAAAGTTCAAAAACACCATAAAATAGAGTAAAATATATTCACCAATACTATTCGGACTATCAAATGCTTTAATAAATAGATCGAAACTGACAAATATGTTTAAATAATAATAATAATAATAATAATAATAATAATAATGCCAACAGCGATGACGACCCGAAAGTTACATCTGCTTTGCCACATCCAAAGGTAGAACTAATATCTGCTTAACATACAGCTTACGTTAACTACGTTTGAATACATTTCGTACCATAATGTTAACTCAAGGGCAATTTCTGTTTAGCATCGAATCCACATTACTCGAAACTGCACTCGCAGTGCCGAGCTATTAATATGACGATCCTAGGTAATCCCGAGTTTGTGTCTCGGCGGGGACTTCAGATTTCAGTGACTAAGGTGCTTCCATGGGTCTTCTTTCAGGGTAATGGTTCGACTTCCACGTAAATCTGTAGGTCCCCTCCGTCACATGACCTTAGATGTTGCAAAAAAGGTTAAACAATTTCTAACATGATTGTCTTATCGCAACTGTCTAAGTAACTAATGCAGTAATTTGAACCACCTTTGGGCGAGAGCTAATTTCACACAAAAGCTGGGTAGATTAGTACCAAAATTCGGGTTTTAAAAAATTATTCATATATATATATATATATACGAGGGCCACAACATATTTTGCCCCACCTTTTTTTCTTCTTTCCAAGTTTCCTTTAAGTTCCAAAAATTTTGTACACAAGTAGTTACATACCTTCTTTACAAGTTTTTATTTTTCCACACAGTCTCCATCCTTTTCTACGGCTGGCTGGCTCTTCCGCTGGAGCCACCTCTTAACTTCCTCAACAACCTCATCGTCACTGAAACTCTTCCACGAATAGCATCCTTCATTGGCCCAAACAAATGGAAGTCTGAAGGTGCTAGATCCGGGCTGTATGGAGGGTGGGGTAACACAGTCAAGCGCATTTTTGTGATGGCCTCTTGTTTGCAAACTGTTGTGTGGTCTTGCATTATTGTGCAAAAGAAGGACGTCTTCCAGTTTCCTCTCCGGTCGAACTCGCTTTATAGTCTCTGGAGTCTCTGTAGGATAGCAATATATGCCTCTGGGTTCATTGTTTGTCCTTTCTTCTTCATGTCCCAGAAGATGGTAGCCATAACCTTTCGTTCAGAGGGGAGCCATTTTGAACTTTTTCTTGAGTGGGGAGTCTGCGTGATGCCACTCCGTGGATTGGCGTTTTGTTTCAGGTTCAAAGTGGTGTACCAAAGTCACAATTTGTAAAAGGAAGTCATCTCCTTCTGTCTCGTATCGAAAACCAACTTTTCAGAAAATTTCTTTTCGTTGGGTTTTGTGATCTTCAGTCAGTTCGCGAGAAACAAACCGTGAACACACTTTTGAGTATCCCAGTTGCCGAATTATCGTATTCACACTTCCTTCACTTGTTCCTAGCTCCAGTGATAGCTCCTCGTATGTGACGCGCCGATTTGATCGAACGATGCTGTTAGCACGTTGCAGTGAGAGATGCGACAGCCGATGCCGGGCGACCGCTGCGTGGCTCATCATCGAGGCTAGTTCTCCCTCTCTCTCCGATGATCTCATACGTTTAGACCAGAGTCCAACTGTGCTTCGATCAACAAACGCATCTCCGTAAATGTTTTGTGGACGTTTGTAAATATTTCCAACTGTTTCCTTCTCTGCGGTTAAGAACTCGATAACAGCACGATCACTGTCAGACGCCATTTTCGAAATTGTGTTAACCATCGTTTTTGTACAAGGGCGTTTAAAAGCGGTTTTATACAAGGAGGGGAGGTTCAAACTGGAAAAATCCAGTTATGTGAAGCGCAGAAAGTTCAATCTTACGGCCCAAAAGACATTTCAATCCCATGGCCTATTATTTAGGGTGGGGCAAAATATATTGAGTGCCCCCTAGAGTGTGTGTGTGTTACAAAGGTAATTATTTCAAGTAATAAGTAAAAACAAAAGTTAAGGCAAAACCTTATCTTTCCCCAAGAAGTAACAGCAACACACCATTTTCTTAATTTTTCGCCCATTTTATATACATACGAGTATATATATATATATATATATACCTTGGTTTTGCTTCCGCCCGAATTGTTCATTCTGACGAAGGTCAAGTTTGTCACTCCACTTTAGACCTACAGTTTAACGTGGAATCCGAACCACGCCGCCACCAACAGCCCAGCGTCTTAACCATATATATATATATATATATATATATATATATATATATATATATATATATATATATATATATGTATATTATATATAATATATATATATATATCACAGAGTGGGCCGTAAGTTTCCATACATAGGAAAAATTAAACGTTTGTTTTTATGTTTCAGATACCCTAAGAATATGCGTTTGACGTAAGATCTTGTTTACTGATGAAGCAAATTTTTACGTCAATGGAGAGGTTAATCGGCAAAACATACGTTATTGGAGTAATGCTAACCCTAACTGGCTGAGTCCGACGAAGATGCAAGGTGCCGGTAAAGTGATGGTGTGGGCCGGGATATGGGGTGACAGAATTATTGGACCAATTTTTGTCAGTGGAAATCTTAATGCCGAAAGGTATCTTAACATGTTGCAATAAGAGATTTTCCCATCCCTGCTAAACGAGGAAGGTAACTTCCCAGTTTACTTCCAGCAAGATGGAGCTCCACCTCATTATGGTCTTCACGTGCGTCGGTATTTGGATCAGCAGCAGTTTCCGGATGCTTGGATTGGTCGCGTGGTCCTGTGGAGTGGCCTCCCAGATCCCCAGATCTCACCCCCCCTTGATTTCTATCTTTCGGGGCACTTGAAGGCCATGGTGTATCAGGAAAAGATACGAGACATAATTCATCTAAAGGAACGTATCACCAACGCCATTACAAGCATACGTCAACTGTGCTAATGCGTGTTCATCAACAGTGGGAACACGTATTGAAATGTGTTTTCAAAACAATGGCAACCATGTAGAGCATATTATATAAATAAAAATGGTTGTCCATAAAAAAAATGTTTATTTTTCCTATGTATGGAAACTTACGGCCCACCCTGTATATATATATTATAATATATATATATATATATATATATAGTGGTGGTGTAATGGTTAGCGTCGCTGACTACGAATCCATCGGCATCGAGACTTGGTGACGACAGGTGAGCGCGCAGCAAAACCCAGCTGTTCATCCTTCCACACAAAAATTGGTTGGTAAATAATGGGTACCCTGGGTAGCCTTGTGTTTAAGACGCTAGGCTGCTGATCGGGAGGTCGTGATATCGAGTCCGGGCGAGGACTTTATATATTTCTGACCGCCCGTGGTGTGACATTGTTCGGATTCCACGTTGAACTGTAGTCTAAGGTGGTGACAAGCTTGACCTTCGTCAGAGTGAACAATTCGGGCTGAAGCAAACCAAGGTGTGTGTGTGTGTGTCGAAAGTAGTAAATCAATGTATGCTTAACTTTTTTGCCCAAGTTACCTTCAAGGAGTTTGATACTTTGACATTTTTGCCAAGAACGGTGTAATTATTATTATTATTTATATATATAGATATATATATATATATATATATATATATATATATATATATGCAAAAGGGCACTCGTCCGATCAACATTGTCGAGAAAAATCTTCGGCCTTTGAGAATCGCAAAGCAGAAAATCAAGAGACGGATGGTATATATCCACAAACCAGAATGGTGTCATAGCGAAAATTTGTGCGCGCATTTGTGTGTCGCCATGATGAAAATATATGTTCACGTATGAAATAAGTTTAGATTTTTATAACTTGATATCGGAAATCCCTTATGAAGCTTAGTAAATTGGGAGGTAATTGTGAGGCAATTGCGAGGCCAATACAGTATTATCTATGTCAATGAGGCATTTGAATCTATAAAGCGCACCAAGAATTTCGGGAGGATGCTGCACAAAAGCAACCATGAGGAGGGAAGGATCCTCCGTTTTCCCTTCAATTAGTAGTATCACCCTCCCACAGTCATATCAGCCCTATATACAGTGACCATTTTGCCCACAATTCTTAATACATACACACACACAATATATATAAGAGCATTGTCAAAAATGAGAACACTGCGTTTTCTGGCGTTTTTTTACTTGTCACTTAGCCACTTATTCCTAGGAGGGTCTCGTATGTCTGCACGAAAACCGTATCAAGGTCAAAACTTGAATAGTTTCTGGCTCCCACATTCCTACAAAGAAAAATTTCTCGAGTGAAGAGTCTTCCATCAAGTATTAAGAGAGTATTCTTAAGACTTGTTTTCTTAGACTGCAAGTACGTAAATGAGAAATAAAGAATTATCTAAGCAGAAGGACGAAAAGACAAAAATGAAAGGGAGAGGATAGTTTCTTTTGTCCGAAGTTCTGAAAATAATGAATTTCGGCTAAAGCTAAAGTTCAAATAGAGTGAAAATGAGGCGTCCGGAGTAGGAGTGACGAAGCCGCCATATGTTCGAAAAGTTTTTTTTTTTTTTTGTATCACCATTTTCTTGTGACATTTGTCTGCGCAGTGAATAATATACGCTTACCGACGCTCCGCAACGTTTGGAAATAGCACCGATGTTGTATTAACTCTTTTACTCGATATCACCCCCAAAATCACCTCCCAAAGTATGGCAGACCGGTTGTGAAACACCCTGTATATGTATGTATATATGTATGTATATATGTATGTATATATGTATGTATATATATATATATATTATATATATATATATGTGTGTGTGTCATTGTTCTAAGAAAATCCTCCTATTAACAAATTATATTTTGCCAAAATTAACCTTGTATAACATTACGTAACTAAAATGAATAAAATATAAACCACGCCAAATTAACTTAGGGGCGCTGTGTGTGTATGTCCGACCAGACACATCTACATATACGGTATGCATATCTTGAAGCCGGTTTCCATGTGCGTGATATAAAAGCATTATGGAACCGTACACGCACACTTCATATCTACCTCATACACCGCAATATGCGCTACGTTATAAAGTGACAAGAGTAAACATCTGAGAAATGAAGGTCACCCCCGTTCTCGTGTGCCAGGCTGGAACGCTGTCGATTGTAGTTATCTGTAGTTTTAAAGCTTTGGTTAGGTTCCCGCGTTTAATTGTGGTTCTCTCTTAAAACATACAATCTTTTTGAATAATTGCGAGCCAGTGTTTCATTTAATATTTGAAGAAATTACGGTGGCGCTCGTAAATATTAGTACAGAGGAATATTTCAGTTATATTTGCCCTTATCTTTCGTACCATGCATTGGATAATTATAAAAAGTTTACCGTTCGTTTGGAAAAATTTAACAAATAAAAATTTAGTTTAACTCCACATATAATGTAAAACATCAAAGAATTTCAGGAAAATAAAATAAGTTAAAATGCAACAGTTTTCGTACACTTATTTACAAAATTACTTAATACTTTGTGTGTCCACCTTAGGTTTGAAGAATTTAAAATCGCTATCAGTAGTTGGCTATTTACTGATTAGGGACTGTTGGCAATTTTGAATTCTAGAATTTTCTTTAGAAGAATGAGCTAAAATTTCTACTGAGAGATGTCGAAGCCCTGTAAAAAAAATACCCAAAGCGAATCATTGAAGTCATTCAAACAAACGGTGGACACAAAGTATTAAATAGTTTTGTAAATAAATGGGATCTTTTCTTGGGGGCTAGCAGCGAATTTTAATGAAAATCGGTACACTAATGTAGTTTTGGTCACTCATTTCAAAAACAACTTTTTTTGGAGAAATGAAAAACAAACATGTTAGAGCGCTTTAAATAATTAGTGTGTTTTTAACGAAAATATCATGACTTAACCTAACCAGTCGTCAAGGGCGTACAGTTGACCTAACCGGGCATTAATTCTTGATTTTTCTGCTACTTTTACATATCTGCTAGGATCCTTCAAAAAACGTATTCTTCGTAAAGTTGCACTTTTTACCGTTTGACCGACGCTTTTGGCAACGAAAGAACTGGGTATTCTTATCAAAGGAACACACTTTCCCACACTTAGAGCACTTTTTCATAAACAGTAGCAGTTTGTGACTGGTTAAATTTAACACAATACTCTCTAACTAGTTTTTTAAGCTAGTTAAAACACATTAATTATTTAAAGTGCTCTAACATGTTTGTTCTTCATTTCTCCAAAAAAAAAAAGTTATTTTTGAAATCAGTGACCAAAACTACATTAGTACCGATTTTCATTAAAATTCATTGCTAGCCCCCAAACGGAAAAGACCCAATAAATGTACGAAAACTTTTGCTTTCCCCCGCGCCTTCAAATTCTTTGATATTTTACAGTATATGTTGGAGTTAAAATAATTTTATTTGTTAAAATTGTCCAAACGAACGGTAAACTTTTCATAACTATCGTATGCAATGCATGGTACAAAAGATAAGGACGAATATAACCGAAATATTTCTCTGCACGAATATTTATGAGCGCCACTGTACATAGGATAGTCCGTAAATCCTAATTAACCTTCCTTTCGATACAATGTATCAGTAAAATTTAACCTAGATACATTACAGTGGTTGGCCACAATGGAACTGCGCGTTCAATACAAAAAAATAATAATTTGCTGCCCATGTAACCCAACTCTCGCGTTTTGGTATCTGCAATTTTCATGTATGCGAGATAAAAGTATTAATAAATATGACTTGAATTTTAGTTATACAAATGGTTGTATTAATAAAGCAAATAAACTCCTCATTAAAAACAAAAATAGCGATAAAAACCGAAGCTTATTATTATTATTATTTATCAAGTATAGAACACCGGTACGAGTGAAGTATAGAAATAAATGAAGAAAAGTGTTGAAAATTTGTAGATAAATGTATAGAAATTTTTTAGATAAGGTATAACAGTAGTTGTGGAATTTAGTGTGACCTATGAGTAATAATAAAAGCAAATAATACGAAAAAAATAAGGATATAAAAAAGAGCTAAACAAAGACTGTTCTTTCACCAGTGGTCTTCCACCTTCAATTTTACTTTTCAAATGGTCCTTAATTAAAAAATGAGAAGGATCTAAATAACAAACCTTTACTCATTAGTAATAGTTTCATTGTTTTATTTGAAATTGATGCACGATAGGTGCAAATACAGAAATAAATAAATAAATATAAGTAAATAAATAAATAAATAAAAATATATATACACACTATATAAGTGGCGTGCAGTCAGGGTAAGCGGGGCATGCGCCGCTTACCCAGTTAAAAGTCAAATTACAAAAAGTCAGTATATTGCTACAGTAATCGAAGTTATTATGCTTGTATAGTGTGTGTGTGTGTGTGTGTGTGTGTGTGTGTGTGTGTGTGTGTGTGTGTGCACAGAAATTAAAAATTTATATTGCATATGATGTATGAAACAACATCGAATGCTATTCCCTAACTGAAACTACTACATAAGAGGAACATGATTTATGGATACACGAGTGCTTCATTTATTGATCTATAAAGTGCATATATCAGGTCATCCCATAAGTAATGTCGTTTTTTAGATCTGAATTTGAAGGACAAAAAAACTCAACTGAAACTTTTTAATCTAGTATATATTTTCCATCGGAATCAATGACACTCTGCCAACGTCCTACGAGCTTTTCAATGCCATGTTTATAAAATTCAGGCGGTTTTGAGGCAAAAAACGTACAGAGACTGGTGTGCAGGTCATCTAAAGAAGTATACCGTTTCTCGTCAACATAGTTTTGCAGACTCCTGAAGAGATGATAATCTGAAGGCGCAAGGTCTGGAGAATATGGAGGATGTGGAAGTTTTCCCGCCCAAGCTCCTCAATTTTTGCAGAAGTGATCCGAGCGGTATGAGGACGTGCGTTGTCGTGGTGGAACACGATTCCTTTCCGATCAACCAAAGGTGGTCTCTTTTCTTTTAGTGCAGTGTTCAATCGATCCAGTTGTTGACAGTAGACTTGAGCGGTGATTGTTTGGTTGTGTGGTAAGGTTTCAAAGTGTATTACACCACCTTTATCCCACCAAACACTAACTAACACCTTCCGAGGGTGAAGATTTGGTTTTGGCTGTGGTGTCGCTGGTTCTCCGGCACAAATCCACTGTCGACGGCGCTTAACATTCTGGTACAGTACCCACTTTTCATCACCAGTCACTAAACGGTGCAAAAACGGATCTTGGATTTCACGGGAATGAAGAGCTGCGCTAATGTTTACCCGCACCCTCAGATTGTCGACCGACAATTCATGTGGCACCCATTTTCCTAACTTAGGCACTTTCCCGAATTGTTGCAAATGTCGATGGATGGTGGACAGGGATGAATTGAGTTTCTGGGCCAATTCTTCGACAGTTGTTGAACAGTCTTCAAGTGCGGCTAACAGCGGGTCATCATCAAACTCAGCAGGGCGTCCAGAGCGTGCTGCATCTGTCAAACAGCAGTCACCATTCCTAAACTTTTGAAACCATCTTTGACATTTCGTCATGTAGAATATCGTTGCCAATAAACGTCCTGAATATTTCGCGTTGCTTCAGTAGCACTATTCCCTTTTTTTAACTCGTAAAGCATTATATGCCTGATATGCTCTTCTGATACCGCCATGTTTATGAGGGGTTCACATAAAGCAAAACACACTTCTTCACTGGTCAAGGTCTGTAAAGTATGTAGCGAAACACGATAGATCTCCTCTTAGATATAACCTTCGGAAAAATTATGCTTAAACCGAATAGGACTAGTTTAAACTTAATCTATCGTAAAAAACGGCATTACTTATGGGATGACCTGATATATATATATATATATATATATACACTACAGTATACCCTTTCATTACCAAACTAATGCGGTCCATTGCGTTAACTCTCGGATTAGTATTAACCAGAACCACCAGGAGTCGAACACCTGACCTCATTCTCTTCACTTGGCTTATAGTGAACGGTATTACCTACTGAGCTACAGGCGATAGCCATTCCCAGTGCCAGGAAATACTCTTACAAATTGTACAAAAATGTGACCACCTCTACAAATGTTCCTACGCGTTTGTGCGAGTTAGTTTAGTTGTCAGAAAAGGAATGGTTGAGTAAAATATGAGGTGTCCGGAGTAGGAATGACGAAGCCGCCATATGATCGAAAATCCGTTTTCTGCATCACCATTTTCTTCTGGCCTTTGTCTATGCAGTGAATAATACATACATACTGATACTTCGTCACTAATGCCTCTGAAATTTAATTTCAGAGGCATTAGTGACAAAGTATAGGTATGTATGTATTATTCACTGCATAGACAAAGGCCAGAAGAAAACAGTGATACAGAAAACGGGTTTTCGAATATATGGCGGCTTCGTCACTCCTACTCCGGACGCCTCGCATATTGTTTGCAATTACATTTTTTAAATACCTACTACTACGGTAGCCTACTGGTAAAAGCCGGATTGTTAATTTGAAGGGCCTGGGTTGAGGTATCGGCTCGGACTCGATTTTATTGAAGTACGTCTCTGGATCTCCCTTGGTGCTGTAGTAGTTCGAATCCCACGAAAGTTTGTGTAGGTTCTCTCCGTCGTATGACCTCAAATGTTTCGAAGGTTAAAATCCTTCGAACGTTATTAGTACATCTTCAGCTTTTGGGTTAAAAAAAAAAATCGTGAATAGAAGGGTCTGAAAGATGTCAAAACGCGCGGTTAACTTCATTAGCAATGTAGCATACGGATGGATGCTTTTCATCGATAAATTTCGTAATTTTGAAATACGCTTATGAAATATCCGTTATACCTTCGTTAATCTTGGTTTTGCTTCCGCCCAAATTTTTCATTCTGACGAAGGTCTAGCTTGTCACTCCACCTTAGACCCACAGGTTAACGTGGAATCCGAATCCACGAACCACGCCCCATAACCACTAGGCTACACAGGGTACACATTTATCTACCAACCAATTTTTTTATTGTGTGGAAGGATGAATAGCTGGATTTGGATTTTGCTGCGCGCCACCTGCCGTCACTGGGTCTCGATCCCGGGCCAATGGATTCGTAGTCAGCGACGCTAACCACTACACCACCGGGCCGCATAGAATACTAACAAACAAAAATTATATCAGTTTTATTTATATATTATATATATATATATATATATATATATATATATATATATATATATATATATATAAAGGGCGTATATTCAGGTGTGCTAGGTGTGCGGCGCACACCCACAAAAGCTGTAAAATAATTATTTTAAAAAATATAATAAATAAATTATTAAATCTTTTATACTAAATAATATTCAATAAAAATAAAAGGTGGTGAAGATTTTGCACGCATTAATACACAGTATTAACCTTCGTTGTTGCTTCTAGTATTTTCTGTTCGCTGCTCATATCTGCGGTCGAGCTAAACCTTTCTTGCACACTTTAGGGAGGAGGGATAGAAGTGAGGACAGGCAGGAAATAGTGGGGGTTATTACCGACTTTAGTCGAGCAGAGCAGCAGTAGCACACAGCTTGCCGTTTAGTGTGTTTGCTTTTCGCAGTTTCGTTCGATAATATAGCCTACTTTTGTTATTTATGCACCGCAGAAAGAGAATCGCATTTGCATGATTCGTTCATTTTTAACGAATAACTATTGTTTGTATGTTTAACTTTCCAATTCTTAATATATTTCTACACTTTTTTCTTTCTCTCGCATATATATATAATATATATATATATATATATATATATATATATATATATATTATATATATATATATATATAAATAAATAAAACGGGTGTGCCATAAAAAAGGGTACATTTTAAAAAGACTATAAAATCAACATTTGTCATTTAATTTTAATAAAACTTCTACACAATAAAACATGTATTTATCTATATGCAAACAAGTTTTCAGACTAAAATATCAAATAATTCAAATTCTATCAACATTTAACGAAAGAGTATGATTTTTCTACTTTACATGCAAAAATTATTAAACCTTTTTAATATTTTTTTTATAAAAATAAATTTTAGCGTAAAATTTACCTGAAATTAAAAAAAAAAATTATTCGAAATGCTTTCCTTCCATTTCAATAACTTTTTTTATTCTTGGCCGGAATTCATCTATGGCTCGATTTACTTGTTCCTGTGGAAGCTCTTCCCATTTTTGAATGATGATCTCGCGTAAATGAGCGACATCTTTTATCATAGTCCTGTAGATTCACTCTGCTAAGTTCTCCCATATTCCGGCCAAGAATAAAAAACGTTATTGAAATGGAAGGAAACCATTCCGAACAATTTTTTTAATAATTTCAGGTACATTTTATGTTAAAAATTATTTTTATAAAAAAAAATATTAAAAAGGTTTAATAATTTTTGCATGTTAAGTAGAAAAATCATACTCTTTCATTAAATGTTGATAGAATTTGAATTATTTGATATTTTAGTCTGAAAACTTTTTACATATAGATAATACATACGTTTTATTGTGTAGAAGTTTTATTAAAATTAAATGACAAATGTTGATTTTATAGCCTTCTTAAAATGTACCTTTTTTTTTATGGCACACCCGTTATATACACACCGAAGTTAAGCGAAATTGGGAGACCGTCCTCTGCGCCCAGATTATGTAGCGACCCGTGGTTCAGATCCCACGTAAAGCTGTAGGTTCCCTCCGTCATATGACCTGAGATATTGCGAAGGAGGTTAAACAACCCCAATTTTATATATATATATTATATATTTATATATATATATATATATATTCTCTATATATATATATATATATATATATATATATATATAACTCCCCAAACAACGGTGGAAAGTAGAAGCGGTAGACTGTGTCGTATTCCCAAATTAAAGGCGAGACATGGAACATCCTTAACCCTGAAAGAAAATAGTTTTGTAGTGAGAGGACCAAAACTATTTAATCAGTTGCCCAAAGACCTAAGAAACACGAAGGGAGTTGCAGTGGAAATCTTCAAAAGAAGACTTGACGCCTGGCTCAGAACAATCCCCGATGAGCCGGGCGTACCTGGCTATGTGAGGTGGAAAGCGCAAGAATCCAACTCACTACTTCACCAGGCCAACTCGAGAGGAGGGGCGACACGCTTGACCTTCGCGAAATGAGAAATCATCACGTGGAACCTTTGTAAGGTTATATATATATATATATATATATATATATATATATATTATATATATATATATATATATATATATATTATATATATATATATACTGCCATTTAAAAGCATGCCATTTATTATATATAACTTAAATTTTACATTTATTATATATAACTTAAATTTTAGGCTTTAGGTACCTGGTTATAACATTCAACACACCCTGTTTTGTTAACCACCGTACGCCACTGATATATATATATACCTTACCGGGTGCGGCAAAAGTAACGCCCTTTTAATAATTCTATCTTCATACTTTTATACAGTATAACTTTTTAGTTTTATATTGTATCATTTTGTTATTTTTTAGTTTTTACTGAGAAAGTACTTATTATTTTTCTTAAAATGCTGTATTTCTCTTAAAAACCTTATTATCTCTCTTAAAATGCTGTCATTGATTTATTTCCTTCAATAAAAGAGAATAAACTAAAAAGGGCGTTATTTTTGCCGCACCCGTTATATATTTTTTTTTTCCAAAGTTCAAATTCAGATGCAAAGACGCTAGGGTTGGGGAGTTCTTGATAAAATTCCACACACACATTTAAATTAAAGGTTGTGACTGAGGTATCCAAGCAGCGGCTCGGTATCACTTTCTGGATATTAGCTAAAAGATTAGTGTGTTTTACAAAGCGTTCGCTTAGAATAAGAATAAACTAAGAATAGTGGTTCGCTTTGGAGACAGAAAAAATTTACAACACTTTTGACAGTGCCTAAACACGTTTGAACAGCTGCAATTTTTGAAGAATGGGAGAGAGCAAGATTTAAAACATGCGCGCTACAATGAACATAGAGAGCTAAAGGGCACTCCTCTCACAAAAGTTTGAACACCACGTACATCAATCATCATAGCTGCTGCTCCATCTTATCCTTGACCGACCATATATTCCATGCATACTCCATTGCGTTTCAAACAGTCAATTATTGTAATGGCAAGAGCACGGCCGGTTAGGTCTTTCATAGGTATAAACTCTAAGAAAATCATCTTTAACTTGAAATGTTTCTTCATCAATGTATCTCAAACACAGCGACATTTGCTCAATATTAGCCACATCTGTAGTTTCATCCGCAAGCACAGCGAAATACTTTGCATTGTTCACTTTGCAAACAAATTCCTTTCGAATTATTTCACCACAAAAATCAATGAGTTCATTTTGAATACGAGGACTTGTATACTTCGCAACTACAGACGAGCTTGCAAGGTGATCAGTTAAAGCACAGTCTCCAGCTTCTATTCGAAATCTGAGCAGAGCTCGAAAATTTCGGGAGGGGTTTTAACCCCATGAACCCCCCCCCCTCACCGTACGCCCTTGGTTGTATATATGCTGTGTGTTGTTTGCAGTTAAAATGTATATACAGTATGTACGGCATGAGAAGGTGGCCCCTCAGGGCATTCGATTCCGCTCGTATGTAGGAGAATTAAGAGTTGTGACTAATTGGGGACCTTGGTGCATTGGTTGGCATATCCGACCGGCAGTTGGATGATCCCGGGTTCGATTCCTGGGAGGTGCCTCATTTTTCACTTGCTCGTTCTCTCTCCCCATCTTGTGCGGACGCTCTTTTACACAAGCGTCGTTCTTTACATTAATTATACTGTGTGTTGTTTGCAGCTAAAATGTGTGTGTGTGAGAGAGAGAGACCCACCGGATGTAGTAGGCCTGTGAGGGGATTTACACGAATCTTAAGTTTTTTTTATGGGGTCGAAAGGTTGTGAATCAAATTTCGACATTTTGGCAGAGGCGGGCAAGATAACTTGCTCTACATGTCCAGTTCAAAATTGGGCTGAAAATGCCCGAGTTCGGAACTAAAAACCTAAATGAAGAGAAAAAAAAAAAAAATTCTTAAAAAAAAAAGTTTTTTACATAAAAAAATTCAAAATAGTAAAATGAAATAACATAATGGCAATCAATTTTACAAAGACGAAGGATTGCGTTACCTGTTATACAAGTCTCTGTTCCGTAGCATCAAAACTAGATTGTCGGCAAGCATTTTCGTACAGTAAAAATCTAAATTTTTTATTCAAGTGGCGGGACTTTACCCTGTACTTGTTGCCTGGGTGAGTTCTAATCTATGTGCAAGTTTGTCGACATCGCCAATAATTAAACGTGTTACGGTGAGCACCTCAGCGGTATTTGCTTAATTTGGGAAAACGGGGCACGTGTTGCCGGCGAAACCACTGATAAGTTACAGTCGCATGGTACGACCAAAATGAACAGGAGCCAAGTACACGATACACAGACCTATGGTATAGTATTTTGGAAGTCTAATCTACTAAATTCACGCTGACTGAACGCGTGGGGGTATAGAGTAATAATCAAGCATTTCATGGATTCTTTATGCAACCCACAGTTTTGTGATGCTAGAAAGAATGAAATTTTACGCTATCTATTGATGGGCATCTCAATTTTACGTTAGAAATGCAAATCCACTATTAAAAATAATGTCTTTCGATTGCTCAAAGAACGTTTGTGCATTTAAACATACTATAGAAGACCTATACCCCGTAACAGAAAAACAGAGGAACCCCTAAACCATCGGAGAATGGAAGAAATAAAAAGATCAGAGGGATGAGCCATCGATAAGCCCCGACACGCGTCTTGTTGAACACGACTAGGATCACGAACACTAAGACTGTTCCCACGGCTGTCAGAGACAAACTCTGACCAACTCTAGGTGTCATGATACAAAAATTATTTGCATCCCTGCCAGACTCTGTACTGAGCGGACGCATTTTGCCAGACTCTGTACTGAGCGGACGCATTTTGCCAGACTCTGTACTGAGCGGACGCATTTTGCCAGACTCTGTACTGAGCGGACGCATTTTGCCAGACTCTGTACTGAGCGGACGCATTTTGCCAGACTCTGTACTGAGCGGACGCATTTTGCCAGACTCTGTACTGAGCGGACGCATTTTGCCAGACTCTGTACTGAGCGGACGCATTTTGCCAGACTCTGTACTGAGCGGACGCATTTTGCCAGACTCTGTACTGAGCGGACGCATTTTGCCAGACTCTGTACTGAGCGGACGCATTTTGCCAGACTCTGTACTGAGCGGACGCATTTTGCCAGACTCTGTACTGAGCGGACGCATTTTGCCAGACTCTGTACTGAGCGGACGCATTTTGCCAGACTCTGTACTGAGCGGACGCATTTTGCCAGACTCTGTACTGAGCGGACGCATTTTGCCAGACTCTGTACTGAGCGGACGCATTTTGCCAGACTCTGTACTGAGCGGACGCATTTTGCCAGACTCTGTACTGAGCGGACGCATTTTGCCAGACTCTGTACTGAGCGGACGCATTTTGCCAGACTCTGTACTGAGCGGACGCATTTTGCCAGACTCTGTACTGAGCGGACGCATTTTGCCAGACTCTGTACTGAGCGGACGCATTTTGCCAGACTCTGTACTGAGCGGACGCATTTTGCCAGACTCTGTACTGAGCGGACGCATTTTGCCAGACTCTGTACTGAGCGGACGCATTTTGCCAGACTCTGTACTGAGCGGACGCATTTTGCCAGACTCTGTACTGAGCGGACGCATTTTGCCAGACTCTGTACTGAGCGGACGCATTTTGCCAGACTCTGTACTGAGCGGACGCATTTTGCCAGACTCTGTACTGAGCGGACGCATTTTGCCAGACTCTGTACTGAGCTCTGATTTTGCATCTACTTTTATATATTGCTGAGAATTTTACTTTTGGATGGTTTTGAATTTTATATACTTACATTAAATTTACGTTGTTATAGTTAAGTAATTGAATATTAGTGGTTTTTAGCGATTTAGAAGTTTTCATAGTGTGCCGGCTTAATTTAACTTATACCTGTGACGGTTTAAACTAATTTTTAACTGCGCAATGCCGTCGCAGAAAGCGTCGTGTGTTAGGTGTAGGGTAAACCGGTGGTATTCGGAATTTAAGGATTATAACGGCGGTCCAATGGCGATTACGGATAGATCAGTTTGTTTCTTTTGCGAGTTCATTGAGGAATTAGTTGACATCAAACGCAGTGTACGTGAGGTAGCGGAAAGACTTGCAACGCTTGATGAGGTCAGGGGTAGGGCTAGGGTTGACGTAGGCCGAACCAATACTAACGTTGAAGACGTTAGTAATTTGAAGGGTGAGGTGCGTAATCTAGTTTCTAGTTTAGGTAGCTTGTCGGGAAGGTTAGACAGAGTTGAGGAAGAGGTTAAGGTTAGTCCGAGAGTAGTAGATAGCGAGGGATTTAGAGAGGTTAAGGGTGGAGCTAGGCCGCGTACGTTAGGTGATAGGAATCCCCCCCCTATCGAGGTTTCGAACCCTTTCGCCCATTTGGAAAGGGACGTGAATGAGGGGGAAACTATTTTAATTGGGGACTCTTTAGTGCGCCACATGGACAAAGAGTTCGTTAAACGGAATCCAACCAAGAGGAGGAGGGTCTGTCTCCCAGGGGCCAGGGTTGACAGAGTTAGAGACGAAGTGGATAGGAGTGACGTTGCCTCCCGTCACTCAATGTTGGTGACGATGGTAGGAGGCAACGACTCGTATAGGCCCGATACGAGAGTGCCTGACCTTTTGGAGAGATATAGGGGGTTAATTAGGTCCCTGAAGGCTAGGTCAGATAGGTCTTTAGTTCTAGGTATTACCCCTAGGCACGGGTTGGGTCTTAGAATTACGTCCAAAACAATATTTTTGAATAACAAATTAGAAGAGATTTGTGCTGAGGAAAATGTACCCTTCGTAAAGCTGTGGTCCGAATTCAGTGATCCTAGCCTTTTTATAAAAGATAGGGTGCATTTTAATGAAATAGGTAATGCTAGGCTAGGTAGGTTAATAGACGAAAACGTGCGAAAGCTGTATAGGTCGAAGCCTTCTTTAAACGTTGTGGGTCCGGGGAACGCGGGCCCGACGTGATATAGTTTAAAACGCGGGCCCGTGGTAAAAAATAACAAGTCTTTTATTGTAACGCGCGTAGTATTAGAAATAAATTAAATAAATTTAAGGCGATAATTTATTCCGGCAACTATGATATAGTTGCTGTCACTGAAACTTGGTTAAATACCGTGACTCGGGACTTGTTGGGGGAACTTGATATACCGGGTTTTAAACTCTTTACTAATGATAGGTTACATAGGTTTGGCGGTGGCGTTTTGCTGTACATTCGTAATTCCCTTAGGGTTATCGAGGTTAAGTTAGATTTTCCGGCAGCAATTAATGCGATTTGTGTTGAAGTTAGGGCGCGTAGTATTAGTTTTAATTTTGTTGTTGTTTATAGACCTCCCGTTCAACCCCTCGATACAGATACTAGATTTTACTCACTTCTTGGTAATTTTATTGACAATCGGAATAGTATAATTGTCGGAGACTTTAACTGCCCTAATGTTAATTACGAGAATTTTACTGGTAATGAGGAGGGTTTGAGATTGGTTGAGTTTATGGACGATAACTTTTTACGACAGATAGTTACCGAACCAACGCGCGGTGACAATATTTTAGATTTGGTGATGACGAACGCCGAGAATATAGTCGAAGGTTTAGAAGTAGGCGAGAGTTTAGGATGTAGCGATCATCAAATTCTTAGGTTTAAGTTATTGATTGAAAACACACAGGATAGTAACGTAGTAGAAGTCCCTCATTTTCGTAGGGCTAATTTTGATAGTTTTGTGGATAGGATGAAAGTAGTGGACTGGGATAACTTATTTATGGGTAATGACACAAATTTGCGTTGGGTGGCGTTTAAAGAAAGTTTTAGGAATATTGAAAGGGAGTTTATTCCTCGTAGGCCCAAGCGCGCTAGAAATCGTGGTAGGCCGAAGTGGTGGAATAGGGAAATAGGCGAGTTCATAAACGAGCGTAATAGAGCGTATAGACTTAATAAGCGCAATGGCACGGCAGCTAACTTTAATAGATATATCGAGCTTGGGCGTCAGGTTAAAAGATGTTAGGAATGCCAAGCGTAGTTTAGAGATACTTATAGCTGCGGATAGTAAACATAATCCCAAAAAGTTTTTGAATACGTAAATAATCGTAAGCCGGTAAAAGATAAGATAGGCCCTCTAGTGGATGTTAATGGCGCTTTGGCTTCTGACGCTCAGGCGCTGGCGGGTATTTTTAATAACTTTTTTGCGACAGTTTTTACCGTAGAAGACGTAAATAATGTCCCTGACGTGGACGATATCGTTCCATTTAGTAGCGAGACTATTTTAGATGAAATAACTGTTTACGAGGCTGAGATTGCGCATTATATCGATAGGCTAAAGGTTAGCAAGGCTCCAGGCCCTGACGCTTTTTATCCTAGACATTTGAAAGATTTGAAAGACGTTATCGTAGGCCCCTTAACGAAGATTTTAATCAGTCACTCGAAACGGGGATTATTCCTGAAGACTTCAAATTAGCTAACGTCACGCCTATTTTTAAGAAAGGCGACAGCGCAGTAGCTAGCAATTATAGGCCCATTAGCTTAACGTCAATTGTCGGTAAACTTTTGGAATCCGTAGTTAGGGATCGTATCATCGATCACTTAGAAAGTAGAGATTTGATTAATAGTAGTCAGCATGGGTTTCGACGCCATAGGTCTTGTTTAACTAATTTGTTAGAATTTTATAACGAAATAGTGCGCGAATACGATAGGCATAGAGCAGCTGACGTTATTTATTTAGATTTTAAAAAGGCGTTCGATACAGTTCCGCATAGGAGACTAATTGCGAAGGTTAAAGCGCACGGTATACGCGGTCAGGTAGCTAACTGGTTAGAAGAATGGCTTCGTGCTAGGAGGCAGAGGGTCGTAGTTAATGGTAGTGAATCGGGGTGGTTAGATGTAGGTAGCGGTGTCCCACAGGGTTCAGTGTTAGGCCCATTGCTATTCGTAATTTACATTAACGACATAGATGTAGGATTGACTAGTAACGTGTCAAAATTCGCGGACGATACTAAAATAGGCGGTAAGGTTGTTAACGAGGACGATAGAAATAGGATCCAAGACGATGTAAATAGGATTATGGAGTGGACAGATAAGTGGCAGATGCAATTTAACGTAGACAAATGTAAAGTTTTGCATATAGGTTCTCGCAACAATAATTACACGTACACGATGGATGATAGGGAGTTAGCGAGCGTTGACGAGGAAGTAGATTTAGGCGTACGCGTATCTAAGGATTTAAAGGTTAGGAACCAGTGCCTGGAGTCTTGCGCAAAAGCTAATAGGATGTTAGGCTTCATAGCGCGTAATTTCGAATTTAAATCGAAGGATATTATATTGCCCCTTTACAAGTCCCTAGTCAGGCCTCATTTAGAATATGCCGTTCAGTTTTGGTGCCCGTACTTGCGTGAGGATATTGATAGGTTAGAAAGGGTTCAGCGTCGTGCCACGAAACTTATTCCGTCATTGCGCAATAAGCCTTATGAAGATAGGATTAAAGAGTTAGACCTGTATTCACTCGAAACTAGAGATTAAGGGGGGAGCTTATTGAAGTTTTCAAAATCGTTAATAACATCGATAACGTAAATTTTGACAAATTGTTCACTTTCGATAATAGTAATACTCGCAATAACGGATTTAAGTTGCGTGGCAGACGTTTCATTACTAATATCGCTAAAAACTTCTTTACGTTTAAAGTAATTGATAAATGGAATAATCTTCCCGCGTCAGTCGTTCATTCTACCAGCGTTAATATGTTTAAGAACCGTCTTGACAGACATTTTAAAAGTATTAACGTTGTTTAATTAAAAAAAAAAGCAACAGGAGCTCTGGTGGTGGTGCTCGAGGATGAGTCTGTTGACGATGAATGCCAGCTTGTGACATGCCAGCGTGTGATGCCAGCAAAAAAAAAAAAAAAAAAAAAAAATTAGACTAACACGAACGTAGATGTAGCTCGTAGCGTAAACTAACCCACTTTTTGTTTAACTTTACCTACTTTTTTTTTTCTTATCTCCTTACTTTGCATGTCTAACTTCTTTCTTGCATGTTTGTAGTTTGCATGGTATGACAGTGAGTTAAGACTGTGTTTGCATGGTTTGTAAGCGTTCTTATTTTACTTTTCATCTTTCACCCCTCTCCTATTTTCTCCGACTATTTTTCTGACTTGTCGGCAGTGGCCGGCGGATGATGATGGTGAGACTTTTTTCTCTTTTCTGAATGAATGTTAACCCACGAGTGATAGGTGTTGCTCCTTACTTAACCCCTTATCTCTTCTCTCGGGCTAACCTTAGAGTGGATATTAGGGTCTTTGTTAGCCTTAGCTTCTGTAGATACCTTCACAAGGTCCGTAGAAAAACTACTATTAAGTCCTTTTCCTGCTTTTTAGAAGTGTCCTTTGGTGTATTTTTGTGAGGAAAATAATATTTTTCTTGAGGGGAGGGGGTCCAACTTTCTCTCGCTTTATGTCCTACTCCTTAATACCCTTGTATGACCTACCAACTCAAAAGGATGTCTTATTATTATTATGTAAGCAATTTTCGAATTTTAAGGATTCCACGTTATTTTTTCGTTAGACGCGAAGGACAAGGACGGGGACACTTCACAAGTTCGTTTCCCGTTATATCAGCGAGGTTGAGAGACGTTAGGATCAGTGTAGTTGGATGGGTGACCGTTAGGCCGGGTTGAAATTTTAACCCCCTCATAAATTATTTTCGCTGTTTAAAGCCTCTGGCACAATTTTTCACTTTTTGACCAATATTGAAGAATATTCCATTTATACGAGACTTACTCTACAGTCAGGTTTTTTGATAACATAAATCTTTATTAACGTATAATATTTTATTTAATAATGTACAGTATTAGGAAAATTAATTAAGTACAACATATTCAGAAGAAAATATTAGAGGCATAATAAATGTGCTAAAAATCAATTCACTTTTTCGTTGTTCCTTATCACATCAAAAGGGAAGAAATTTTCAATATCGTTAGGAAATTTTATTTCATACGTTTCTTATTCATTCCATTGGGCCTTCCATTCAAACTTGGGCAGTTTTCGCCTTGATTCTAATGAGTTTAAGATAAACTTTTGACGGTTGTCATATCCTATTCTTTCCTGACATGTCTTTGTTACTAGATTCACTGTCCTTTCCACACTTTGACTGTGGGATGGAAAAGAAGCTATCTCCAGTGGCTTACATCAAGCCTGTAGTAGCTCATCGTCGTTAAAACTGTTTAGCAGCGGTGCAGTAGTAATGATCTCTTTTTGCCAATCGATCATCTCGGTGTAGTCAGTAGATTGGAAATTGAGGGTTCGAGGAAACTCAAAGTTTCTGGTACCTGAAAATCCTGTTCTTGAAAGGATGATTTTCTAAATAGCTTGCTCCCTAATTTCTAGTCTCTTGTCAGTTACCACTGATATGAGTATATTTTCTGGGTGGGCAAAGTAGGCGTTATTCCTTAATACTGGTTCTATGATTGATCTATGTTGTTCATCTAAATTTCGAAGCAAGCACATTAAATGCACCATCAGTTTCATTAGGATGAGATTTTATCTAAAACCACCCTGGAGCATAGAACTGTATAATAATCTTGACTATATCTTGAAGGTTTTTATCGGGATTTGGCGTTGATATATATAATCGAAGGACCCTGTTGAGTAGAGTTAGCCAGCGAGCATGGTGAAGGGTAACGGGATCGAGCGGACAGATCTTGAGAAGTGTCTCCAGTTTGCACTGCCAGACACATATTATAGAGATCTTTGATCACTGCTTAGCTCCTTCACAACATTTGCTGGAATTTCTTTAATGTTTCTCTCTACGCGAGAATATTTGACTACCTCCAATTTTGTTAAATCTGTTTTCAGTTTATTCCCAATTGAACCCACAAAAGTATTTGGACCTGTTTTACCATCAATGGCTTTGTAGACGTGCATAAAAGGCAACTCATTCAAATGTAAGAGGCACACCAACCACTGCACTGGTCTGTTAAGATGAATTTCAACCAGTTTTATATGACCACCAATTTTTCCTGTATTTACAGAAGTACCATCACACAGTAAAGCTTTGATAGTATCTGTGCTGTTCGCGTCTGTAATAGTAGTTATCAACTCTTCTGCTATGCAGCGAGCAGTTCCATTATCTGGTGTGACATGGTCTACATAGATGCTTCCAGGTTCTTTCACAATAACAAAAGTGTTGTTCTTTTATCTTTCCACTTTTAGTCAATGTGTTATCTTTCCTTCCATCAAATCCAAGGCACTCCATCTTCAGATTTTCGGATTTAGACCTAAAATATTTGTTTCACCCATGCGATTTCTCTCTCTTTCTAATTTCTTTCTGTCAAGCATGTTGGTGTGGTTAAGGATCCCCATATCTTTTAAAGCCGCATTGACTATTGCAGCTGCAGCTTTACAACTTACACGATAACGATCTGCTGTTAATACTAGGTTTTTATAGGAGTGCCTGTTCTGAATATTCTCAGTCAATTCTAAATCGGTCTCATAATCTACATCCTGACTCTCTGAATCTACATCCATGTCGTCTTCGGTATTTTCTATAAATTCCGATGGTAAAACATTGGTGGCTTCAGTCATTTCTTCTTTGCTTTTAGTTGACGGTTTTGTGCTTTTTGGGCTCTTGCTAAAGATCTCCTCTTTGTTGAACTAGCTATGCGATCAATTGGTCCTAAATGATTTTTTCTTTGTTTTTGACCCACAAAAGACCCATTTCTGCCATTGGTATTTTATCCTTACACCTGCAAGATTTCCTATCAATTCCCTTATCATAGCATTCACAAGATATATCAAACATCTCATCATACTGAGCTACTTTTAAGGCAAAACTTTCATTTCTTCGATGATGTAACGGCACCTTGTTCAATTTTGAGGCTTCTATTAGTCGACTGACTTTAAGATAGATACCTTTGGTGTTAATCGTAGGAAAAGAAAATTTCATCCAAATGTCTTCAATATCTTTTACAACAACCCTGTAACAATCATTAGCAGTTCTGATCCTTTTGATTTAGCTTCTTCACGACGGCGCACAAAAAGGTAGTGTCTCAACATTTATTTTTGAAGGAGTCATGGCTGCTGGGAATTCCGTAGGATATCCAAAGGCTGTATTTGAGGACTTGCTTCTAGTAGTCATAGTTTATATTCAGAACTAAAATCAAATACGTAATTTATGATAATTAAAATTATAAAGCAAATGCAAATTATTTCTATTTATCTGAAACAAAAATATCAAGCATTAAACAAACAACTTATGTAACATATAACATGAAACGTATGCAAATATGAAGGTAAAAAAGGGAGGAGGGGCATGTGATAGGGGTAGTAGGGTAGCACATGCTTGATTTTTTAATATTTTGTTATGATGATAAAATGAAACTTCTCACATAGTGTACTTTTTAAGAAAAAAAAATTCCCATTTTCGACCAGGCCTAGTGACCGTCCTGTCCTCCGCATTCAGATGATGTAGCGAAATAGTTCGGATCCCAGCTGTCCCTTCCGTCATACGACCTTTGCCATTACGACTGAGGTTACACAACCCAAAATGTTATCATTAACACGTAGGACGCAGCAAACAAATAAAAACGCCTTTTATTTTATTGTTTGAGTCGCCAGACATGGTTACGCGAATACTTCCATCAAGTCAGAAATTCAGACTAGCTCAATATATATATGAAAATGAAAAGGTTTATTGGCAGACTATAGTCCATATGACAAATATTATTAATACAATGACAGTTTATATACTAAGGATAGAAATATATACAATTGATTAGAAATAGTACTGTAATGTCGAAGTGGAGCTACAGACAGACGTTTTCGTACCAAGTCGTCCATAGCTTAGGCCTTAGAGGATAAATGGCAGGACTCATGGATAGCTTGGATCGGGTTGGTTGATTTCTTAATTCTCTGCATTAGACTGTGTTGAGCACGTCTTGTTACCTCCGGGAAGCTCGGGACATTCATTGCGGGTGGCAAACATTTGCGAAGCTGAGCATCTCGGGGGGTAATTTATGTAAGAGTCCAAAAGACCAGTTGTACAGCAAATTATATATATATATACCATATATATATCTCCAATGCTATTTTCGTATGAATTAGCTAAAGTTTTTTAAGAATAATTGGTTCTAGGTGAAATAAATCGCTTTGCTGTTACATGACTAAAGTAGATGTACTTAACACCGAATCGGGGTTAATTTAGATTAAGTAAGATTTAGCAATGTCGCAGGTAGGAAATGACCGACTTCTTTTAAAGGAACTTTAGAACATAATTCAATAACAGAAGCGAACATACAACTTGTAAGGCAGGAAAAAAATATATAATAAATAGTCTATATATATATATATAAACAAAGTAAAAAAAAAAACACCCGAGATTGAACAAAATTTAAATAAATGTCTAACCTTAAAGAGGTTACACATTTGTTTAGGCAAAACCAAAGGGATTATTAAGCCGTTTCAACGTTTCATTAAGTTTGTCTCAATACGGAAGGATCGTATCGCGAAACTAAACCCTTCTCCGTGTCGCCATATTGAGAAGGCAAGACTGGGGAAGATCTTCGAAGAACTCTCCCTAATTTTATCTTTGTTATTGGATAATGCAACACCAGTTTCTACATTTGATTTTTATAATAATAGTTTATCACTACATTGTTGTAGACTATTTTTTTTTTTTAATTAAGGAAGTCTGGAGGGCGGATCCGGTCTGTCAGGACCACAGTTCGGCCCTCCTGCTTCACTTATTGCGAGATAAATTCCATCGCAATTTAATTTTGAAAAGTGAATTTCAGCCTCACACTCTCTTCTCAAACGTGGAGTTGTCACACATTCTACAGAAAACTTTGCAGCAACACAATGAATATCCACGCCAACCACCAATTACAAACAGCTGCGACTGGATTTAAAAAGAAAAAAAAAGGAGAACGGGTTTATGACGTCAACTCGATTGCATCATCGTCCTTAGGACCGACCGAATCATAAATTCAAAGGATGACGTCAATCTTGATCAATTTCCTCTCACGAGTTAGAAACAAATACCCGATTCTGAATTAAAACGCCACACAAGTACCGTAATGTCATATTCATGCGCAGTTCCTTAAAAAAGTCCTCCTAGAAACAAAATTTCCAAGACAAAAAAAATTATTAATGGGTAAAGATTGGTTTTCTTTTCCCAAATTGTTTCTAGCGAGTTTTCTTCCGAAAACATGATTTTTCGATAACACGAGTATAAATATACACAGTAATAACGTTTGGGGTTATCGGGTGACCGGAGAAAGTCGCGTGACGAGTGGCCCTACACCTTTAAGTGGGATCCGAACCATCAAAGGGTAGTTACATCTAAACGCGGAGAACGGTAAACTACTAAATATACCCAACATCGCTTAACTTCGCTGATCTAACGGGAAAGGGTGTTGTGACGTGGCCACGACGCAGCCCGCCATGTTTTCCACTCCATTTTAGAATTAGAATAAAAATTAGAAGGTGAGAATGAGATAAAACCCCAAAACCGAGGCGAAAAAAAAAGACAATAAACATGATCCAACTTTTCAGAAAGGAGAACAAAAGAACGAGCAATATAGCGCAATTACTCCAACATTAGGCCGCTTTTCTGTGGCCAAAAAGGCTGCTATTATGACCCACTCGCATATGTTGCCAACACTATGGATCGCACCAATTAAATCTCACAACATACAGCCGAACTAACAATAAACTACCTGCGATTATGTGTGTGTGTGTGTGTGTGTGTGTGTGTGTGAACAGATTATATATATATATAAAATCTCTCCTTTCTATTCCTTTCAAGTTCCTCCAATTAAAATTAATTAATGTAAACACGAATGAATTTGGATGTGTACATTTCTCGTTGTGTGTGTGTGTGTGTGTGTGTGTGTGTGTGTGTGTGTGTGTGTGTGTGTGTGTGTGTGTGTGTGTGCACCACATTAGGGCCAATAAAAGCTTAAAATGTTTAGAAAACTGCAGAACAATTACTTTGAATCTATAAATATATACAATTAATTTATTATTATTATTATTATTATTTGCTGTATTTATTTAAGACTACTTTGGGGTTTGCATTTTCATGTCGACTCTTCTTAACTAAAAAATGAATGCGAATGCACGCAACTGATTCCTCTCAAACACTCCTTTGATTCACCTTTGAAATGCTGTCACCATATTCACATGCAATTCAATCAACAATTGCGCATCCGTGAACCAATATCATTGCCCTCCCCCCCGCCCACAATTTGGGGTTACTGCGCCGCTATTCTCTCTGTTCAGGTTCGCTCGCATCCATAAAACATTAAACTCGTTCCATAATTATCGAGTCGTAATCTTTTACAGCGTCAGTCTTCTCTACCTGTCGACTTCACAAAAGCAAACGTTTCAAATGCTTCGGAACGAACCACACCTGCCTCGAATGCAATTTAATCAAACCGAAAACTATTCCATCTTCTTAAAAAAAAAATATATATATGCCCCAGTCCTTCCTCTATCATAACAACAGTTATTCTATTTTCTGTTGAGAGTGTAAACTATAGCCTCTTGCGTACTATGAAATTAAGTTATTTCATTACAGAATAAAAGATATCTGAGCAATGTATTTCATTTTCCATATATACAGGGTGTCTCATAAGTCCGGTCTCGTAGGAAAATTTATTTTAAATTAAATTTACAAAAGTAATACGTTAGAATTAAAACGATCAAATTGATGTCTGGTTTTGGGGCCTTTTTTTTTTTTTGCTGCAGGTAGAACAACACGCAATGGCTAATATGGCAGGGAGTTACACTCGTGAGGAAAAGGCCTCCGGATGACTTGGAAAAAGTCCCAAAACAAGACATCAATTTGAACGTTTGTTTTAGTTATAATGTATTATTTTTGTAAATTTAATTTAAAATAAATTTCTCTACGAGACCGGACTTATGAGACACCCTGTATATAGAAAATATCCTATTATATACTCTATTTAAAACACAATATTTTCCTACACGAGTTGCCGCAAAGTTAAAAAATATAAAAAATCTCAAAACGTTAAATTTGTCGTCCATTCTGACCCACAACTGTACTTTGAGGGGGGGTTAAAAAATTGGAATATAAGTGACTAAAACTACCCACCGAATTACACGTCAGAACCAATTTTCCAAACCATTTTTCATTTTCACGGACAGAATAAAAACGGAATTTCTCTTTCAATTTGAACGCTACAATTCCCGAGATTGACAGAGATGTTGTACCTTGGCAGAACGAAGTATTCAAGTGCCGAATCGAGCTATTAACGTAAAATCGCGTCAACGAATTATCGTTGAGCAACGAAAGCCAATGAATGGATCCAACACATCCTTCCATCGAAGTTCACGTATAAAATAAACTTAAAAGAAATACTGTATAAACCACAACACCGTCGTTAAGGAGTTAAGTTTTATGAGGGCACGCTAAACAAAATTTAAATTAAAAAAAAACATTTACGAAAACATTTTTAATTAAAAGCAAATTTCTGCTTTGATGAAGTTTCAAAGTTAATTTTAAGTCCAAAATGAAAAGAAAAATATATAATAACGCGGAGCAGACGGGGTACACAATTATGAATGAATACTTAATTACAGCGTCACGCTCCTTTACATAAACAAACGTAGTAGTATTGACTTGTCGCTAAGCTGTCTGTACGCGGCAAGGCTAAGCCGAAATCATGCAAAAATCTAAACATTCAAAAAGCAAAATATGAAGGGACAAATGCGAAAATTAGGTTAAGAAGATGAATAGTAAAGGAAGAAAACTAAAGAATGCAGTAACAAACGTCACAAGCGTGTTCGGTACTGAAGTGAAGAACAAAACCTTTAAGGATCTAATAAATGGGTCACTGCAGGAAACAATAACAATAAAAACAGATAGCCCATATTTTA
The DNA here is from genome assembly GCA_023014485.1 of Bathynomus jamesi. NCBI lineage: Eukaryota > Metazoa > Arthropoda > Malacostraca > Isopoda > Cirolanidae > Bathynomus > Bathynomus jamesi. Next base: position 384,934 of record JAJOZX010000944.1, read on the forward strand.
TATATATATATATATATATATATATGGGCTACGTCGTGGCCGATGTCGTAACACCGCTTCCCGGAGA
>JAJOZX010000944.1:390000-462500 GCA_023014485.1 Bathynomus jamesi
AATCTTTCTAATTTGAAAAATAAAAGTGTTTACAGTCACTATTTCAATGTTGGTAAAGATGTTAAAAATTTAACCATCACTATGATACGATACTACCCATTTCCTCGTGTTACTAAATAATAATAATAATAATAATAATAATAATAAAGAAACTATATAAACCTCAACAAATCTACATTAGTTAGACCAATTTCACGACAACCTCAAAGTCCAAAAAAAAAACCGCTTCAGTTTCGAAGCGATTCCCACTTGTCCGGTAAGAGAGATTCTAAATCGCGAACAAACGACATCTGATCGACGTCACAAAATCGACAGTATTGTGGATTATATTAACTTTGGTTAGGTTATTAACGTCGAAGAGGAAATTTTATAAATATTATATAAACCTAAATCTTTCAAAATTCAAAAATCTTATTCAGAAAAGAATACAAGTGACAGAGTTATACATTTTTTCTGTACAATTTAAATATTTGATATGGCATTATATATATTCACAGTATTCTATAATCTGAATACACCGTTGGAAGCATGGACGCTTTTTAGGCATTACTTTGCCTAATCTAACCTAACGGAACAACTTTGCCTAACCTTAACCTAATCATCCTTAATCTGTTTCGTTAAATATCACACACACACACAATATACCTTATGAACCTTATGTTGTTTCGTGCGTTGGTCTCTCTTTACACGGAGGTCAAGCTGGTGGCCCCGCCTCTACAAATAAATAAATAAATAAATAAATAATAAATAATAAATAAAATATATATATATAGTATATATATATATCTATATATATATATATATATATATATATATATATATATTATATAATGCAAACCCACAAGGAAAAGAAAAATGATTCCAAGGCCTTTTATGTATTCAGAAGTACACATCAAGGAATGACGAGGTGTACTTCTGAATACACGAAAGGCCTTGGAATATTTTTTTTTCCTGCGAGTTTCCATCGTTTTCATTTTACTGTTTAGTTGTGAAATTCGTTCCATATATATAATATATATTATATTATATATATAAAATCCTCACAGACAGGATATTTATTTTTTCGAATTAAATATTCAGAGTGGCTGCCAGAAACTTGATTGTTTGCACACAACAGAAATCCGTATGGGCATAGAATATTCATGGAATTCACGAGGAATGCATTAAAATAAGTGAAAATGTATTCTCAATGTTGGATCAATCACACGTGCAAAAAAAATTTCCTGGTCCGCAATCCAAACATTTCATTTAATTTAATAAAATAGCCTACGAGTAAGGAATATATATATATATACACACACCTTTGGTTAGCTACCGCCCGAATTGTTCATTCTGACAGAGGTCAAGCTTTTCACTCCACCTCAGACACCTACAGTTTAACGTGGAATCCGAACCACGACACCACCAGCAGTCCAGCGTCTTAACCACTACGCCACCCAGGGTACCCATTTATCTACCAACCACTTTCTTTATTGTGTGGTAGGATGAACAGCTGGGTTTTGTTGCGCGCCGGCTGCCGTCACCGGGTCTCGATCCCGGGGCCGATGGATTCGTAGTCGCTAGTCAGCGACGCTAACCACTACACCACCGAGGCGCGTCAAATGTTCCGTGCGATGATTCCTCATTTCACGAAGGTCAAGCTTGTCGCCCCTCCTCTCGAGTTGGCCAGGTGAAGTAGCGAGTTGGCTTCTTGTACTCTCCAAGAAGCCAGGCGCCTAATCTTCTTTTGAAGATGTCCACCTCAACACCACTCGTGTTTCTTAGTTCTTTGGGCAGCTGATTAAACAGTTTTGGTCCTCTCACAACAAAACTATTTTCTTTCAGGGTTAAAGATGTTCCCTGTCTAGCCTTTAATTTGGGAACACGACAGTGTTCCTTTTCTACTTTTCACTGTTGTTTGGGGAGTTCAGAGTACAATTAGGGACTAGTTTCTCCATTATTTTCGAAGTGTAAATAATGGTGTCTCTCTCTTCTCCTTTCCAGTGAATATAGGTTTAATTCGCGTAACCTTTCCCAGTAATTTAGTTCTTTGCACCCATTGATCTTGGATGTGAAGCTCTCTCTCTCTCTCTCTCTCTTATATATATAATTTTGTTTTAACTGCAAACAAACAGTATAATTAATGTAAAGAACGACACTTGTGTAGAAGAGCGTCCGCACAAGATGAGGAGAGGAACGAGCAAATGAAAAACGAGGCACCTCCAGGAATCGAACCTGGGATCATCCAATTGCCAGTCGGATATGCTAACCACTGCACCAAGGTCTCCGATCAGGGAGGTGCCTCATTTTTTTATTTGCTCGTTCTCTCCTTGCGGACGCTCTGCTACACAAGCGTCGTTCTTATATTATATATTAGTGATGGGACGATACCAAAATTTTTAACGATTCCGATTCCGATACCACTAAAAAGTCTCGATTCCGATTCTCAATATTTTTAAATATAATTCTATACTTGTTTTTCTGGAAATTGTCATATTTACTCTGGTAAGATTAACTATTTACATTATGAGTATGGTATATAAATTATAAATTAATAGATTGGTTTAAAAATAAAAATCAACTAAGTTGTAACAATTCATTTTAATCTTCTTGATTACACATCATGGATATACATGTTTTAATGTATAGCTACAATACAAAATAAAATTTATTTGTTATCCTCTTTCTTTAAATTTTAAAGTTTACATTGCAAAACTGGTTCAATTAAAAGTTTTAAAAAAATCCTTTTACTCAAAAGCAATCAAAAGCAAGTTAAAGAATCGTTTTTAAGAATCGGAAATCATGGTACAATTCTCTCGATTCCGATTCCTGAAAATGCTCGATTCTTCCGATTCTCGATTCCGATTAATCGTCCCATCACTAATTATTATATAATATATAATATATATATATATATATATTATATATATATATATTCTATTGCATTTGGCCAGATGTAAAAAATCTAGCTAGGTAATTGTATGATTAGTGTATGGGTCCTTCCTCTTCAGTTTCCGTCAATATATTGCGATCAGTTCCGCCGTAATTCACAAACAAAACAAAAAAATTAACGAATAATAGTGTTTAATGCATTGTCCCTGAGTTTTGAGGCGGTGGTACGCACCGTTTTTCACCGACACATTTTAACATTGCCGATCGTGTGTATATATATACAGGGCAGCGCAAAAGTCGCGCATCATAGGAATTTTCCGTGTTGACTATAATATATTTTTTTTCTTTTAGGTAAGGGATGACTGCGAAATTAACAATAGATGAGAGGTGAGCTTGGTTTTAATGTATGGAATACAAATAAAACAAATCGATGAATCGGTACAGAATTTAAATGCTGTCACCTATTCATCAATTTGTTGTGTACTTGGTATTCCATACATTAAACCAAGCTCACCCTCTCGTCTATTGTTAATTTCGCAGCATCCCTTACCTAAAAGAAAAAAATAATATAGCCAACACCGAAAATTCCTATGATGCGCGACTTTTCGCCACCCGTATATATATAATGACTTTTTTGCAAAATCGGTCTTTTCGCAAATTCTCCGGTCAGTTTGCAAAGAAACCAAACAATAGTAATTTTACAAAATGACCTTAAATGTTTGGTCATTTGCAAAAAACACAAAATCGGTCAATTTTCAAAATCACCATATATCTTGTCGGTGTATTTGTAAAATCGCTTGTTCTAATACTGTAGAACCTTCTAGCTCCTAACCTAACCAAGTGTCATTGTGTTTAGGTTAGGTTAGGTTAGGAGCTAGAAGGTTCTATAGTATTAGAACAAGAGATTTTGCAAATACACCGATTTTTGTGTTTTTGCAAAATGACCAAACATTTAAGGTCATTGCAAAGAAACTGATTTCGCAAAAAAACGTAAGTAACGAGAACGTTTTAGGTCGGCGTATCGCCATCATACTTTTCTAAGTACCACCAATGAGTAAGAAAGGTGGTATTAAATCACCACCACAAACCGTAGGAGTGGAAGGGGGGCTGTGGGTGTTTAATCTTAGAATTTTCAGCCTTATCTAAAAAAATTAGGTACTTACGTATTAACGGGGGGCCACCACATATTGATGATTGGTTAGGTTAAGTTGTAATATTTTCGATAATTTACTCAGACTCATGGCCGTCATACATATCGGAACACCTAGCAGAGTCAGGATTTCAACACTTTAAAGTTAACCACAAGTACAAGTACAATTTCGTCAACCCGGAAACTGGTACTCACACACAAGAGAGCGAAAGGATCTGGGGATCAGCTAAGTGGAGAAATAAAAAGCATCGAGGCACCGCACGCCATCACCTACAATCATATCTTGCTGAATTTATGTGGCGACAGTTGGTACATGATCACGATTCATTCAATTCCATTCTTAATGCTATTAAAAATTTTTGGCCTCCAGAAACAAATGTTTCTAATGTGTAACGTATATTAATCATTGTAAATATTTAAAAAAATATTGCTATTTAAAAAATATGATGTATTAGAAATTTTAAACTAACGAAAATATTACAACTTAACCTAACCAAGATCATCAATATATATATATAATGTGTGTGGTGGCGGCCCCCGTCAATATGTAAGTACCAAAAATTATTTATTCTAATGATTTTCACCAACATTTGTATTGACTCAAAATCTTCATTTTAGCTTTGCGCGTTATCGTTAACCGCAAACTGAATAGAATACAAATCCGCAGTCCGGAAATTTGCCGGTTATTCATCTACAATTGATATTACTTTTAAAAACATTATCATTAAAGTAATTATCAATTAGCAAGCTGAGTATTTATAACCCTCTTCACTACCGCCTAAAAGAGCCCCGCGTACTGGAAATCACACTCCAAAATATATACGAGAATGTATGAAGATAGGCTGCAAAAGATCCTTGTATATATTATTTGTGACCATTAAAGGACAATTTCAGAATCATTCATGAATAGCCTAAATGGTGAGATGAACATAAAACAAACTTCCCACATCGAAGAATTTTATTTAATTTCTAAAATGTATTCAATTTCTTTTTGGGTTTATAATTGTGCGTGCGCGCATGCGCGTTTCCAACAGTTAGCCGGCAATAGTTCGAATCTTTTTAAAAAATACAGCCTTATCATGGGAACAAAATACTGATATCGAAACGTAATGGACCAATACTTATTTGGTCGACGGGATATTGTATAGACACCGTAATAAACTAACTTAACCTTATTCTAACCCCCAACAACTCATTTAAGTATTACATTGAAAAAATTGTTAGCCCGTTTTTTTTGGAGGGCCACGGCCATAGAAAAGTCTAAAACCATTGGCCTATAACGACTACCAAAGTTTCACACGAGGCCTAATTAGGTTGAAGTCTGTACTATAAAAATACTTAAAAAATATTTATCGGTTATTTGCTGACATGAGCTTTTAACATCTAGATGAGCAATTACGACTATCGACGGGAATATGGATCTCGGGAAGCTCTTATCAGATGCCATCCATTAGCCCAATTTTAGTAAAGTACGGTACCCAATATGTCAAAGCATTTAAATTCAGAGTACGACACAGCCTACAAATTCCTTCCTTCTCCGACAGTCCTTCGTACGTTATTTGTATGGATGGATGGTTAACAACAACTTTCAGAATCTATTTGGCGCTAAATGGCATAAATTTAAAACCAAGCAAACTTATTGGTTTAACTACATTTGCCACCAGTGTTTATTCCAATGACGCGTTTTATATCATCCGTATATGGTATTATTAGCGTATGTCGAAAACTAACGAATGTTTATTCGATAATAAAACTAAAACCAAGATATAAGAAACTTCATAAAAATCTTATAAATATGTATCTATTATAATTAACGGCTATTAACTACGACAGTAGATAAAAAAAAATGAATTTGTATACAGCTATTAAAATAATTGTTTTAAAATCAATAAAACACGCGCGTAACAAAGCTCTCGTTAATGCAAATGCAATGCAAGGAACATCGGTACAGTAGAAGTACAAGCTGTTAATTTTTGTTCAACGTATTCCATTATTCATGACTGGAATCCTAAAATCGGGCAGGCCTATCCTTCTACGAGCGAACTTTGCAGCCAATTCTACTCTGAGAATTCCTTTCCAAATAATATTTATAATTCAGTTTGCAACTCAACTAAACCCATTAAAATGCATTGTTTATATATACGAAACGGCCTTTTCCCACAAAAGCGAATGAAGTTTTGACTATAATGACATCACAATCATGGAATCCTTCCAGTAAATGCGGGAACACCTACAAAATGAAACATACGAGAACAATGGGCAAAATTTATTGTATAGACTACTTTACAAATGAAATAGGAGTCCCATTAAAAGATTACAGGCTTAATATTCAGCCTGATTTAATTTTTAAAAAAATTAAACCGAAATTACGGACGAAGAATTGAAAATTTTCAAGCAAGTATGATTCGTATAGGCTTATCAGAAGATTTATTACTAGAGGAACTCTCGAGAGTATTTATATGAAGTTCAACAATATGCCACTCGACTATCATGACGACCTGATCTACAGAAATCCAAAGGTCAACATCAGTAATCCATGAAGGTAAACGACTTCATACCAACTGCTTACACTGTGTAACAGGATTCCACCAAAGCATTCCAATAGAGCATTCAAAGATATGAACTTTTGCCACCAAGGATACAAATTTCATTTATATGACCCTCTTTTTAGCTTCGTATACGCGTTAAAGACCTAATTACAGACAATAACCCTTCAAAACGGGTTTCTCCTTTCACATTTCGTACACGCTGCAACCTTTCCCTTCTCGAATGGAGAAGAAAACGGTGATGTTCGAGCCCTTTTGAGAATATAAATAGGCTCTCTTTTAAACAGATTTTCTCTTAACCGTTTGCAAATGTTCTCAGATGTAAAAAATTTGCACTCTTGTTTACTTTCGACGACATTTTCGATCTAATTTCAGTCTCTGAGCGTCGTTTAAGAGTTTGCCACATTAAGGTTCGCTCGAATTGCCCTCCCTTGAGACAAACATTTACTTTAATTGGACAAGTAATCTTATTCAACCTTTGTAATAACGACCAACGCCGCATGGGATTTTACTCGCCATGCCGCTTCGTCTATCAGACAGACTATAATAAATGCATTTTATATACGCAACTCGTACGAAGAGAAAAACTACGTAAAATTTTATAAGATTTTATCAATCTCGAAAGTGAACATTTTAATTAACGAAAGAAGTGAGAAAAAAAGGAGGGAATTAAATTAACGTGAAAAGGAGATTTTCGCTCCCCATCAACCCCATTCTGCATCAGTCGAACTGAATTGACTTTTAAATTTAAACTCAATTTAGTTAGCGGGTCGAAGACGCGTCCACCTCAAAGGAAATAAGTTTTTAATTAATTTTGCTAATTCATTTTCAGCCTCGTAGATTTTCATGCATATTATAAAGAAAGAAAGATGACGCGGTTAATTGGTTCAACATTTAACTATTTAACTTTCGGAGTTAGATGTGGTTAAGTTAGGTTACTAATATCGATGAAATTCCCCATCAATGAAGTGTCTAACTGTCTATAGGCCCTTCACATTAACTTCCCAGTGTACGTGCACGCATTAACAAGGCGTTATGCGAATCTACAGCAATACACACGGAATTTACGCACGTCGGCACCGTATGTACAACCACAACAATTTCAGAATTGTCGAACTTACACGAAAAGTTATTTCATCGATTTACATAAAGGCACATTTTAAAACAGACTTCCGAACAATCGGAAATGTGAAATATTTTTTTTTTTTTAAATATTTAACAAAGGGATTTTTTTTAATGATAACGATGAGTGTGGATGCTCTTCCGAAGGACATGTCTCTATAGTGCCTATATAAAGGCCCTACTCAATAGGGACTAATATATACATTATAGTAATTTAACCAAAGCGATAAGTCTACACGTATCAATATATATTAATATATATATATATATATATATATATATATATATAGGGTGTTTCAGGAGGAAAGGTCAATACTTCGGGAAGTGATAGTATCGGTCATTGTGAGAAAAAAAAGTTCATATGAACATGTGTGTAATTCTGAATGGTTACGGAGATAAGAGCCGTTTGAATCTACGAATACAAAAGCATTGTTAATGGTAATCAAGAAAGAGAAACCAATTACTGTTTCTAACATTTAATGTTTAAACATTGGCATTTTGAATGGTATCAGATACAGAAATGACAAATTTGTTACAGTTTACAATACGTTTTCGAAAATCCCACAGTCAACCTCAATGCACTTTGCAACTCGTACGCGAAAATCGCGTGTTGTTCGTCTGAGTTGATCTTGACGTTCCTTTATGCAGGCAGCAGCATCCAAAATGCGCGCGAGCAATTCGTCTCGTGTATCTACCCTTCTTTTGTAAACTTGCCTTTTCATCCACCCCCACAAACAATAATCTAACGGAGAGAGGTCTGGAGACCTTAGTGGCCATTGAATGGGACCACCGCGGCCGATCCATCGACCAGGGAAAGTTTGATTTAGGTATTGCATCACCAGACGGGTAGAATGTGGAGGAGCTCAGTCATGCTGAAAGTACATACCAGCGCGTGTAGCCAAAGGAACATCCTCCAATAGTCCTGACAATTCATTTTGCAGAAATTCTAGATAACTTTGTCCTGTAAGACGATTCTCTAAAGTAACAGGGCCAATCAGCTGATCATCGATGATACCACACCACAACATTGGCAGAGAAGCCATGTTGAAAATTTGTTTCCACAGTGGCATTTGGATTTTCGTCTAACCACCGATGAGAGTTACGAGTGTTGTTGATACCGTCACGGGTGAAAGTAGCTTCATCGGTGAACAGTATTAATCGAAGCAATCGGCGATTAGCATTTACCCAATGACAAAATTCCAGTCGCATGGCAGCGTAATGTTCGCCATACTCTTGTGTGTGGTACACCGAGACGTGTAGAAATTCTTCGTGAGCTAGTAGCAGGACTACGCTCTACCAACTGAAGAATGTTTTCCACTTCATCCACATCTTGTTGACCTTCACGTTCAGATGAAACATGAGCGCTGGGAAGTGTACCAATCTCACGCAATGTATTGAAAACCCTGGTAAACACACTTCGATCCGGAATTCTGCGGTTCGGAAACAGTCGACGGTATTCTGCAACGGCAGCTGTTGCACTTCCATCGCAAAAACCGTAGACATACACCATATCTGAATATTCGGCATGTGTGAAGGTGTGTGGCATTCTTAACACTGCTTCAAACACCAAACAATGTCACTCTCAACAGTCAGCTGTCGATTGGCTTATGTTACATGCTTACATTACAGCTTACATGGTTCAAGGTTATAGGGGAGGGAAGGGGGAGGAAGAGCTGCGCGCGCATCAGATTCAAACAGTTCTATCTCCGTAACCATTCAGAATTATAGACATGTTTATATGAACTTTTTTCTCACAATGACCGATACTATCACCTCCCGAAGTATTGACCTTTCCTCCTTAAACACCCTGTATATTATATTTTACATGACTGAATGAGTCGAATCTCTCATATATATATATATATATATATATATATATATATATCGGCTATTGATTGGTGGCGCGGAAAACGCAGTTTAATAATGAACAGGAACACCAGAGAAAATACAAACATCCTTCAAGGTTTAATAGTACCAACGTTTCGGAATGCACTAATTCCATCTTCAGGGCTAAAACAATAAAATGCCAAATCACATACAAAATACAATTTGTTTAATAACAATTTAAAACAAACTTAAAAAATTATAAAAAGTAGCTAATTAAATGTAAAACATTAAAACTAAAAGGTAAATAAATGTGAAGTTAAAAAGTTAAAATTAGAAAAAGTAAAAGCATTAAAACTGAAACGTAAATAAAATAAACTAGTACCTTAACCAAAACATAGCAGATCTATCGATGATTCGTCAGAATTTAGGTCTGGTTTTAGTTTATAAATAAACAGAGATTCCATAATTTTAAGCTTAAGGTCAGAGCTTCCGGCAGCAAGAACGGCGAAATTAGACTGTGAAATTGGGTGGTTATTGTTGTGCGAGTGATTACGTATGAGAGAATTAGGTGGTTTGCCAAGGGGTAAATTTGTACGGACCGATTTACCGAGATGTTCGTAAATACGAGATTTTAAATGTCTTTTAGTTTTACCTATATATGACCCCATACAGTGGTCACACTTGTATTGATAAACTATGGATGACTTAAGAAGTGTAGGAATAACATCCTTGTATTTAAATAAATGGTAAATCGATTTAGACGGGGTGAATATAATTTTTATACATTGTTGTGGGTAGAATTCCTTGAGCATATCCCTTTGTTTCGTAATTACCTTAATTCTAAGCACCCTAATTTTCAATTTACTTCAGAAGTTGAATCTAATAGCTCTGTCCTTTTTGGACATTAAGATAATAAAAAGTAATTCCTCTTTTGAAACTTCCGTTTACCGAAAGCCGACATTCACCAATCTTACTACGAACTTTTCTTCCTTTATCCCTTTAGGTTTCAAACGAAATTTAATTTCGACTCTGACCAATAGAGCTTTCAATATCTGTTCAGATTACCTTAAACTACACGATGAACTAGATTTCATCCGAAAACTCCTTGCCAAGAATAATTTCCCTTCTAGACTGGTGGAGACTACAATAGGCAGAACCTTAAATAGACTAATAAGCCCTACAACTAGAGACTTAATTACAGTCCCCAAAGATATTCTGTATTTCACTTTGCCCTATATGGGAACCTCAAGTTTTAACATTAGAAACAAACTTTTAAAATTGCTCAAGGAATTCTACCCACAACTATGTATAAAAATTATATTCACCCCGTCTAAATCGATTTACCATTTATTTAAATACAAGGATGTTATTCCTACACTTCTTAAGTCATCCATAGTTTATCAATACAAGTGTGACCACTGTATGGGGTCATATATAGGTAAAACTAAAAGACATTTAAAATCCCGTATTTACGAACATCTCGGTAAATCGGTCCGTACAAATTTACCCCTTGGCAAACCACCTAATTCTCTCATACGTAATCACTCGCACAACAATAACCACCCAATTTCACAGTCTAATTTCGCCGTTCTTGCTGCCGGAAGCTCTGACCTTAAGCTTAAAATTATGGAATCTCTGTTTATTTATAAACTAAAACCAGACCTAAATTCTGACGAATCATCGATAGATCTGCTATGTTTTGGTTAAGGTACTAGTTTATTTTATTTACGTTTCAGTTTTAATGCTTTTACTTTTTAGAATTTTAACTTTTTAACTTCACATTTATTTACCTTTTAGTTTTAATGTTTTACATTTAATTAGCTACTTTTATAATTTTTTAAGTTTATTTAAATTGTTATTAAGCAAATTGTATTTTGTATGTGATTTGGCATTTTATTGTTTTAGCCCTGAAGATGGAATTAGTGCATTCCGAAACGTTGGTACTATTAAACCTTGAAGGATGTTTGTATTTTCTCTGGTGTTCCTGTTCATTATATATATATATATAATATATATATATATATATTATATATATTATATATATATATAACCTTTTCATTTATATATACGAGGAGTGATCAAGAAGTATCGATAATTTTATTGCTACGGACAAATGAATGCAAATAAGAAATAACTTTTTACATATGTGAGTCTTCCTGCTCTGGCCTCTGCAGTCCGAAGCAAAATCTGCTACAATGAGTCAGTAGTTGGTTGGAGCGCTTAAAAGGAGGGTGTGTTTTGCAGTACGTATAAATCTCTGAAATGGAACAACGCGTGTTCGGAGACGAACGAAATTATTAAAACAGCTTTGGAAATGATGCTCTCAGTGTAGCTAACGTTTACAAATGGCACAAAAAGTTTAAAAATGGAGAAACATTTGCTCGTACCAGAAATCGAATCTGTTGGACATTTTCATCCGTACTAGAAGTGGAAGGGCGGCCACTGCGTTCCTTATCTTCAAGCGATGTTTCTCTCCAGTTTATTTTTAAACATTTTGTGCCATTTGTAAACGTTAGCTACACTGAGAGCATCATTTCCAAAAGCTGTTTTAATCATTTCATTCGTCTCCGAACGCGCGTTCTTCCATTACAGAGTTTATATGTACTGCAAAAACACCCCTCACTTTTAAGCGCTCCAACCAACTACTGACTCATTGTAGCAGATTTTGCTTCGGACTGCAGACGCCAGAAGGCAGGAAGACACACATGTAAACGGTTATTTCTTATTTGCATTCATTTGTCCGTAGCAATAAAATTATTATCGATACTTTTTGATCACTCCTCGTGTGTGTGTGTGTGTGTGTGTGTGTGTGTGTGTGTGTGTGTATATATATAATAAAACAGGCAACAGCCAAGACTAATTAAAGCCAGTACGTACCCTTATCGGAGAAGTTCGATCAGAGAACATAGACAGCCTCATGGAGCATAATAGGCCAGCAAATAACACACAAAAGTCCATTACACTCACCTAAAAAAGAAGTTAAAAATTAATATTTTTAATAATAATAATAATTTTAGCTACGAGTACACTAATAATAATAATTATTACGTTTGGGTTTGTTAATCTCCTTCCGAGTGTCAGGGTCGTGTGACGGAAGGGACCTACACCTTTACGTGGGATCCGAACCACGGCTCGCTACATTATCTTAACGCGGAGGACGGTCACCCATTCGACTACTGAACGGACCCAATGTTGCAAAAAGATGCCCGACTTTGTTGATCTAACAGGAAGCGGGTGTAGTGACATGGCTACAATGTAGACCCTACAAGGTCCCAAAAGATATCAATTTGAACATTTTGTTTTAATGTATTACTTTTGCAAATTTAATTTAAAATTAATTTCCCTACGAGACCGGACCTATGGGACAGACCCTGTATAATAATATACTGTACCATCGAAATAAATTTTAATCATAAATGAGTTCAGTTTAAAAATCTTTCTGGTATCGAACTTGTACAAGGAAGCTACGCCTTTTCATTATACAAGTTCGGTACCAGAAAGATTTTTAAACTGAATTCATTTTGATTAAATTATTTCGATGGTACAGTATATATATATTATATACAGGGTGTCCCATAGGTCCGGTCTCGTAGAAAATTAATTTTAAATTAAATTTACAAAAGTAATACATTAAAACAAAAACGTTCAAATTGATATTGGTTTTGGGACTTTTTTTTTTTTTGTTTTAGGGTAGAATAACGCGCTTCCGCCTTTCCCTCTCAGAACACAGCTGTAAAACATTTTGAAAAGGTAATCTATGCAACTTTAAACGAAACAAAACGAAAAAATTCATCCTACTGTTACAATATTCACATTTCAATTAAAGAGAACACCATGTATAAATGCGGTACCCTTAAAATTTCAACTTTGTACTCGACCAATGCCACTCTCATAGCAAACAGAATTATAGGTAACCATATTAATAATTTAATATTTAATAATTGCCATAAATTCAAAATAAGGCCACGAAAAGGTCACTTAGATAGATGGATGGGTATACACGCACGGTCGGTTAAAGTAGTGTCGTGAAATTGTTTTTACTGCTATTTAACGAGACTTTTTAAACCTATTTATTGTACATAAAAACATGGCATCTCGGAGGAGACTAAGAAAGGAAACTGACCATATCAGATCCGAAATTCCAGAGACCTACCCCACTCGACTTCCGGTCTAAAAGGATACAAAACTCAACAAGAGGACCTTAATCCATCAGTCACTTTAAACCCATTTGGTCGACGACGCAAGATGACACTAGAAACCAAGTGTAACCTAACCTACAATGACGATCAGATGTCGTTAGCCTGATAAATCTACTCTCGTAAGTTGTACTCGCTACACTCATTTACAGTTAAAAACAGCCCAAATTTGAATGCGGTTCTATTCAGAATTGTCGAAAGCGTTCGGTTACTATAGAACTTATTCGACGCATGAAGCTCCCAAATGAACTCTGAATAAGATATTTCAAGGCTCATTTGTGCCTACGAAAGGCACAATATTTTATGTAGTAAAAATAAACAGGTCAAATGTCATGAAATGAAACAGAAGCCACGCTCGCGTGAGCAAACCTCGAATCTTGTCATACTCGTTTACTGCTATAGGGAAGCCAATTGCTTCACACACCAAACAGTACAAAGGAAGATAATAATAATAATAATGATGATGATGATGATACACAATTTGAATAAACACGCACGTTAGGCAACAACACGAGAAAGTGGGAAAATAAATACACATGCAAAATATAAGAGTATATATATATATATATATATATATATATATATATATATATATATATATATATACACACACGCAAGTTCATTGCACGTTTTATGAACTCCATTCTAACAGCTTTTTCTCAATTATAATATAATATAAAAGGCAAATAATAATTATGGATACTGTAAATAAAATTACAAAAACTAAATTCACATTCTCAATATAAAGAACGTACATTAAATTTCACGCCCTAAAACGAGGTCAAATCCACCGTATATTTAAGAAATTGCAGTGACGTGTGTATACAGTATATATTGTAAACGCATACTGTATAAACACAAGGCTAAGTCAGAAAACTTTCTGCTTCATTTACACACACACACACACCGTTCGTCCAATCTTTAGAACCTAGTGTAATAATGATGATGTTCTGGAGAGGTTTAATCTCTTTCGTGTGACGGAGGGGACCAACAGATTTACGTAGTATCCTAACTCTCTACGAGTCGCTACATCATTTGAACGCAAAGGACCAACCAACAAACCGAATGTGGCATAACTTCGCTAACCTAACGGGAAGCAGCGTTGCGACGTGGCCACGATGTATCCCCAAAACTTAACGACAATGACCAAAAACAAAACCATCCTGTACCTCACGACCCCTAACGACTCTAAATATACATTTAAATAATTGCTGAGAAAATACCTTGTATAAATATATATATAAAAATTGTCACTTCTGCGTTCACTAATACAATAATTACAAGAATAAGCAAGCAATGTTGTTACTTACTTGCATTGTTATAAACATGTATTTCTAAACAACTGGTCCGTGTATTTTACGTGTTTTAACGCTATTACGAGCTATTAAAACAACTAATAGTTCAATTAATTATCATCGATTTATTTTTACTAAAATAATAATATTACTATATAAAGCTATTAGAGATGTATGACGTAATAATGTATAGACGCTGAGTGAAGTGGTTCACAATTGCCAGTCCGTGCTATTTTATAATTATTTTTGCCGGTCCCTGTTGTATAAAAGTTTAACCCCTTCTGTCCCAGTGATTCTATATGGCATCATCAACAAAAAGTACGCGTAATTTCCTCAGATTAGCTTCAATGCCGCCTTATGGCATTTGAATGTAACAATTAATTGTATAGCAACATCTGGCAGGTTTTGGACATTGGACTGAGCATTCAGAACCCAAAGAGAGAAGCAGAAACTGTATGAAGGGTTACTCTCTTCTAAAATGCAGAAAGTGTGCTGTACCATTATGTTTAACGAAGGACAAAAACTGTTTTAATGCATTCCATTCAAAGTAGTATGGTCTACCGTTGTGTTTAGCAAAGGACAAAAATTCAAAGTACCAAAGTTATGTTAGTTTCTCTTATTACTTGATAGCATCAATGGAATCATATAATTTATAGTGTAATTAATTAAATAAATGTATAAAGCTTCAATTATGTTTCCATACCTATTTTTAACATTTTTAAGTGTTAACAATTTTTTTCTTAACAAAACAATAATTTGGGACAAAAGGGGTTAAGAACCACTTCTATAGACGAACGAGAAGCCACAAACCAGAAAAAAATGTGTATGTATGTATATTAAACAAGTGTTACAGCTTAATTATGGATGTAAACATACGCAGCAAATCACCCGTATTCAGGCAATTACGTAGAGTACTGAAAACAGCAGTTCCTACCGAATCAGAACCGTACGGTACGGGCTAAAGGTGGGGGGAACCAGCTGACCAAACTATTTCTTTATCATTTATTCCTCTTCACAAAGTACGCATGCGCAAATGAGCCATTAAAGAAACTAACAATAAATACAATGAAACAGACCCAAATTAGAGTTTTAACTCATTTTAAAGCAAGCATAGTTCGCGAATAACAACAACACAGCGAAGAAGTCAAAATTAACAATTACTCTCGCCTTCAACAATGTGAGGTACGGCCTATAACTGTCGTAAAAATATCTTTCGCCACTTTTTTTTTTTTTTTTTTTAACTGTGTATCATTTTCTATCATTTTGAAGGCAAAATGTCTGCCAAAATTAGCTTTTCTTCAATACTTTTTTTTTTTCATTTAAAGTTTCTTTTAAAAACGTAAACGGGTATTTAGTATTTACACAACTTTCTCTTACTCGTTTTAAATGTTTTCTGAGGTGGTTTCAAGCTGCGAAATGAGCGCAACGAGACGAATGAAACAAGCTTGGGGCACTGTGACTCCTAATGTTAACCATGCACCGACCTGATCCTCCGCATGGATTGTGGGTAGCTGGGTACAGACGGCGGTCGTTTTGGTTACTGTAAAAGTTCATTTAGAACATTGACCTCTCCGTTATTCTTACAGCTTCTCTTTATTAAGGATCCATTTCGGTAAGCACCGCTTATCGTGTGTGTGTGTGTGTGTGGGGGGGGGGGGGGTATATATTTATACCTTTAATCTTTGGTTAGCTTCCGCCCGAATTGTTCATCCTGACGAAGGTCAAGCTTTTCACTCCACCTTAGACCTACAGTTTAACGTGGAATCCAAACCACGCCCCATCAGCAGCCCAGCGTCTTAACCACTAGGCCACTTAGGGTACACATTTATCTACCAACCACTTTCTTTATTGTGTGGAAGGATGAACAGGTGGGTTTTGCTGCGCCAGCTGCCGTAGGGTTTCGAACCCGGGGCCGATGGATTCGTAGTCAGCGACGCTAACCACTACACCACCGAGGCGCATAAAGAGTGTGTGTGTGTGTGTGTGTGTATATCTCGCGCTAAGAATTTAAGTTATATACACACACACGTGTAAAATCATGCATAAAATTGGCAAACAGAAAGGTTTGTTTACTAACTGTCTTTTTGTAGATTTAGGCTCAATGTTTATCATTATTATTATTACAGGATTAAAAAGTTTACTAATTAGAACGGAAGTGTGGTCTACAACGAGCTAACATCATTATTTTCGACCCAACATTTAATCAACATTTTGAGTTATACAAGTTTAGATTAGATTAGGTTAGGTTAATTTATTAGAATATCGATAGAATGTCCCGTCGACTAAATGGGCTGTTTGTTTGATGGGGTTTGTTTAACCTCCTTCGCAATATATATATATAGCCATATGTCGGAAGGGACCTACCTACTACAGCTTCACGTGGAATCTAAAACCACAGGTTGTTACATCATCCGGACGCAGAGGACAGTCCCCCATCAAACTATCTCTAACCCAAACTACCACTACTACCCCGACTTGACTCATCGATGGAAAGCGGTATTACGACACTGGCCCGTCTACATGTTTTAACATCAAAACAACTTGCGTGATAAACTTACAAGTCATAAGTAAGACCTACTCGAACTATCGGCCGCTATATTAGCCTTACAAAAACAGTAATAGGAAATACTGTAAGACCTATTTCATAATGCCTTCTAGAATCAAGATCAACATTCAAACGAAGCTATCCTGTTACTGTCCTTTTAGCCGCAGATATTCTCAGCCACAAATCCTTGAGATCGTCATAAGGAATTAAAAAAAAAGATTAACTTTTAATGAGCGTGTCGCTTTCAGGCAGGTGTATATTAAGGTATGGCGTATACTCACCCGAGATTTAATGAAAAACCACGGAAGCCTCCGACATTTCAATTTACGAGTTTTTCTCTCGATAAAAATTAATTCATAAGTTTAAATGCACAGTCAACTGCTCTATACTTTTCTCTTTTTTCTCAGTTACGTAATAAATAAGATGTAAATTAAGAAAATACATCAACCGCTCGCTTGTTTGTTTGTCGCTAAATTTAAAATAAGGCGCATGACTCACGTCGTGATTTTGGTGTGTGCATTTTTTAAACTGTCCATACAAAAGTAATCTTGAGGTAGACTAATCTCTAAAAATGTTTTAATATCTGACGTAACACACACACACACACACACTCTTTTGAGCACGTTTCAATACTAAAATCGTCGTCAAAACATTAGTGTGTTGAGGCTGAGGCCAGACCTACCCGCTTAAAGCTCGATAAACTAAACAAAAAGTTAAATTAATTGACCACTATGTATTACTTTCACGAATAATGGATACATAACCGGTACCAAAGAAGATGTAAAGATGTATTTAAAGAACGTGCGAGGTATTTGAATAAGGTGAGAGCATTTGCAAATAACATTCCAAACTACACATTATAAACATTTCAAAGCAATAAAAACGGGTTGGCGATTTTGAAACTCAATTAGTATGCTTGATGGCACAGAGTGCTCTAGTTTTCATTATTCGAGCAACGAAAGGGCCAGAGCCATCCGATGACACTGATTTAATTAATGCAGAATAATGGATTCAACTTTTAGGTTCTCTTCTGCATGCATGATTGAAATTTGCGGAAGTTGACTAAAAATGAATAATGTGATCCCCTCCACCTGCCAGATAGTATATAGTTTAAGGAGTAAATTAAATCTAATTAAAATTATTTCACTAATTCCCATGCAGGGACTAATAAAAAAATTTAACCTCGGTAATCATATTTGTACGGTTCTCGGTCTATCAAAATTATTTCTCAAATGACCTCCATCCACAGTATCTATTGGGTAAGATTCAAATGCATATAGGCTCATTAGATACAGTGACCTACAGTAACTTTATACTCATTATTAACATTCTACCAGCCCCTAACATGGTACCTGACGTACCTCAAAAGGAGAGTACTAATTTTGTTCACATACAGGAGCCAACTAATCACTTGTACATGGTGTATTTTATGTTAAAATAATGATAATGATTATCACCGCTTCCCGAAGTAGTTTTACATCGAATATTTTCATTTATTTTTCATTTCTCATATTTCTTCCTGATGTCCTCACAGGATTATTTACACACACACACACACATATATATATATATATATATATATATATATATATATATATATATTTGAATTTGGAGACTTGTTGATCTGTTTGCATATTCAATTTGGAATTAATTGCTACTGAAATAAGATTTCCATGAAAAGGAAGACCAACAATAAATGGTTATTTTTATAACCATTTAAGTGGACGATTAAACACACGAATGATAGCATGGAAGGAGTATTTGCCATGTTATGAGAACGCCAAAATGATCCCCCAATCAGATATGGGACCTCAGTCAGCGGATGTATACAAATTTTGTGAACTACATCACAGCAATTCCGGTATACGACATTCGCCTCTGTCCAACGGAACACCCTCCAACCCCCACCCACTCCCTCCCCCCCCACTCCCTCCAACCCCCACCCACTCCCTCCCACTTTCAATAACATTTCAAAACCGAAATTTGCACGAGGAAAAGTCAATTTGAACTTAATTAACAAAGAGGAATGAGGATGTCGGGGGATCTTACGCTCAGAGGGGCTGTTAAATGTCACTCTACGAAGCCAAATAAATTGCTTTGAATGGTATTTTAACTGGCATTCAGATGACCTTCTAAGCAATAAAATATAAAAGTTTGTCCAGTCGACTGACTGGCGGACGAGTGGGGGTAAAAAAAAGTGCGAAGAAAAATGTAAAAGTTATTCTAATTTTGGAATTGGGGTAAGGTCGGTTCAGTTTATAAGGTGAAGATTAGTGCGAGAACATCGAAGTGATTTTATCTTCTATATTACTCATACGCCCTCCACCTTCTCTCCCCCTCGTTTGTTTGTTTATATATATATATATATATATATATATATAAACTTGAACCTTAGGCCTGAAAATAGTAGGTTGAATAAAAAACTTGCAGAACGGTACTTAACGCTCGGCAAATTGTGTTCAGTGATTGCATCCAAATTACTACCACTTTATCCCGTTTCAGCGAGCCTTAAATGTGGTAAAAAAAGATTTTACAGATATGAACAATTAACGTATTTCCGCACTTTCAAACTACTTTTTTTTAGCTTTTTCGGACTAGGAAACTGTTTGTAATAAAAATTTGCACGTTCGAAAGACTGTTTTTATATTTTAAGCATCTTCCGTACAGATATTGAACAATGCAGGATCGTACTGTAGCTTGCTTGATATTTGGCCCTAAGGCAGGCAATGGGTCAAGTTAAACGATCCTGGTAGGCCTAATCGAAATAACCGCCGTTTCTTTGGTTTACTAAGACATAGCAGTTTATTCTATTTAGGCCCTAATGTATAATGGGTACTTATGTGTTCTCTCTCCACTACACCTAAAGATTGAGCCTACAAATAAAAAGTTACAAATTTGCCTCTCAATATCGAAGCAAAATTTTGTTGAAAGGCCAGGGCTGCGTCTCTCTCTCTCTCTCTCTCTCTCTCTCTCTCTCTCTCTCAAATTAAGAACTACAGTTTACCTTGACACTAACTTCACAATTTAATGCGATTAACTAAACTATACTTACAACCTAATGACTCCATAAGCACTGTTAACAGAACCTAGTCATACAAACTTCGATCTACGTTTAACGCATAAATATCGGGGATTAATTGTTCCTCCAACATCAAATCGCATTAAGATCCTGAACTGCTCAGCTAACACATTCGAGAGATAGAACCATTAGGCTTAACATAAACGACACAACATTGCTGTAGTAACAGCTTTTCAGAGCAGACGTAAGGCTAATTCGCGAGTAATTAAACCGAATTAAAGACATAAATACAGAAACGGGTTCCTGGAAATCCAATAATTCATTTTCCGTTACACTCTCTCTCTCTCTGTTCTGTGGAAATTTAATAAATTGCTTGGAATGGTTCGAATTATGGCGGGGCCTGGAACTGTGGACGTATCCAATTAGGCTCACCTTTGCAAATGACATCAACGCGATGATGTTAAGAAATTCCGACAAAATTACCTCTCAAAACAGGATAAATAACGTAATTTTCCTCAAAGACTTCCCAAATCAGGAAAAATATTGGATTTTATCACGACCCAAATTTTAATCTATTTACTGACAGCACTGATAATTCGCTAAAAAAAAAATTCTCTAATAAAGGCATACTTAATAAGATCTACTCAATCTAACCTTCGATGATTAATCCTATATACTTAAAAGTAAGTATAAGAGTTATTAATTGCTTAAAGATGAAAACTTTGATAAAATAGAGCCTCTGTCACGTGGTGTCATAAAGGCGAGTTTTGAGGAGAGCTCAACAGGAATTAGCAGAGTGGAGAGAGATCGAAAAAGCCCAGTTAATTGCCTAAATGGAACGAACGAACAACAGGAAGACCGTCACAAACGAAGGGTCACTGACTTTATAACGTTTTTCTTTAAATTAACGTAAAAAACAATTAGTGCCAAATCGCACCTATAAATATAGTCAAAGTGACATGTTACCGACAAGTTTTTTGGGAAGGTTAGGTTAGGTTGGACCTACACCTATTTCATCGACAAGCCCAAAAATCTATACTAAAAACTAACCTAACGTAACCTAACCAACAATAACTTGTCAAATGTTTAGTCTTGTCGATGAAATGACGCTTATCCGGTTAGATTAGCTTATTATTAGTGTCGCCGCTAGCATGTTCCATCGAAGAAATGATTATATAGGTCCTTTATAAAAAACGTACATCCCGAAATAATACTAAATTTTTTTAAAAATGTGCACGAATTCCAGCTGCAAAATATTCTTATTGACTTTCAATAAAATAAAAGTAGACAATTTTTATTTAACACACAATTTACTCCTATAACTGAGCAAGGATAAAACGTAAAATCTGAATATTTAACGCGCCATAATTAAAGCAACGATCTTTCGACTGGTTTGCTAATCCCCGAATAAAGAATTAAAAGGACCTTTCAATTAAGATAACCTAAAATGGCGAAATGGTCTGAATTCAACCAGGTCTTTTTTTACTTTAAAAGGACCTACATATAAAATTAAAAGTATATTTTGAAGAATAAACTTTTAAAATCGGAATCTAATTCATCTGTGCTGTCAAAAGCTTCCAAGCTAATAAGTAAGGTAAATATGGATATTACGGCCTCCACCCAATTTGATGCCAAAATACATTTTCCTAGTAGTGTATGATGTGCTTTGTTCAAATCTTGCCTTCATTTTATGTGGAAATGAACCAATCAAAAGTTATGAGACTTCAAAGTTTTAACATATTTTGGTTCATTTCCCCATAAAATGAAGGCAGATTTTAACATTGCCACATCAAATACTACTAGAAAAATGCATTCCAGTGTCCAAATTGCTAGAGAACCTAACCTAGCCCTAATATTAGGGTTAGGTTAGGTTCTCTAGCAATTTGGACACTGGAATGCATTTTTCTAGTAGTATTTGATGTGCAATGTTAAAATCTGGCCTTCATTTTATGGGGAAATGAACCAAAATATGTTAAAACTTTGAAGTCTATAACTTTTGATTGGTTCATTTCACAAAAATGAAGGCAAGATTTGAACAAAGCACATCATACACTACTAGGAAAATGTATTTTGGCATCAAAATTGGGTGGAGGCCGTAATATCCATATTTACTATAAATGGAATATCCATATTTACCATAAATAACTTTAGTATGCTGAGTACACATATACTTGATCAGAGCTACTAAAATCCTTATACAGGAAAAACAAGTGCTTAACCCTTTAAGGAAGAGGACTAAAAGGCAAACAAAATAGGTTTCGGTTCAAAATATAAACAAACTATTTACATAATAGGCCTATTCTGCTTTAAAACTAGATAAAGCACTATATGCACGCATGAATTATTAAACACAGACTATCTATTCATACAAAGTGGGTTAAGTACTACAAAATACCTTCACATGATCGAAGCCTTAGTAAATATGAAAACTTATCCTCAAAGGTCTTCAACCACTATGATACCTTAAACAAAAACAAACAAAAAAAAAAACCTGGCATTTCCTCTTCATTTTTATGGTTTTTAAATTCCGTTCTTCGTATGTCCCGGGGCTGTAATAAAGGAGAGCCCGCTCGCCACAATAATTACAGTATTGATTATATAACCTTAAAGGCTTAAATCATACACTTGTGAATATGCATTACTATCCTGTAAAGCCTACCGCGTAAAAGAGCCTACTTTATCACTAAGTTGGGAGTAGGTGGTACGGTATTGAACTTCGGATTCCTTTGAAGACATTTTTTGGCTCAAACCGAAGGCAAAAAGGATTAAGTTTCATAATCGCATTAGTCAACTCCTGAATTTGTGATCCTCATTTATGTGACAGAACGGAAATAATTCCGTTCCTCTTTTATTTAGCCTACTTAAGGTAGGCCCTACCAACATCCACTGATGTACTACCACGATACAGTAAACTCTTATAAGTTACACGTTTCTTGTGCTCATTCGGTAGTTTTAAATGTGAAGTACAATTTTATATTATATATATATATATATATATATATATATATATATAATATATACAGGGTGAGTCAAAAGTCTCCATACATAGGCAAAATGGTCACTTTATTATGCAATCACTTGTAAGTCACAAAATATGCTCTATGTGGGCACCATTACGCTGAATGCACACACAGATGCGTTCCTCCCAGTCAAGGCAAACGCGCGTTAACACGTGTGGTGTTATGCGTGCACACGCATCACGAATGCGTTCCTTTAGGTAGTCCGTGTTTTGTATTTTCACCTGGTACACCATGGCCTTCAAGTGCCCCCACAAGTAAAAATCAAGGGGGGTGAGGTCTGGGGACCTCGGAGGCCACTCCACGGGACCACGGCGGCCAATCCAGTGACCCAAACTGCTAATCCAGCCACTGGACCATTTTGCCTATGTATGGAGACTTTTGACTCACCCTATATATATATATACACAGGGTGTCCCGTAAGTCTGGACCCATAGGGAAAAATAATAAAATTACAAAATAGTCCAAAAATTTATTACATAATCTGTTCAAAGTGTCCGCCGTTGTGTCGCACACATAGTTGAAGACGCAATCTCCACTGCGACAGCACTTTCTGAATCACAGTCGCAGAAATTTCTTGACACGCCTCCACAATGCGTGCTTTAAGGTGGAAAATGTTCTGAAGTTTGACCTCGTACACTTTGGCTTTCAAGTGGCCCCACAAATAAAAATCATAATAAAAAATAATAAAAAAAAATATTATAAATCCCTATGGGTCCAGACTTACGGGACACCCTGTGTGTATATAATTATTATATATATAATATATATATATATATATGTGTGTGTGTGTGACCATAAAGTCTAGAAACATGAAATATTAAGATTTTTTCCTCAGTTGCAGATAACATACAGTTCTGAGAAAAATTTCCTGTTTCCAAACTTTATGGTCACCATATATATATGTAATATATATATATAAAAGGTGATCCAGAGAAATGGGACCCAAAAGAAACCCCTGTCTGTAACTCTTAAAGTATAAGTCCTTTTATAAAATCATACGCATCATTCGAAAGAGGATAGTTACAAGTTTGTACAGGATTGTATAGGTTTTGACAATACAAGACAAGATAAGATACAAAACAAAATAAAAGTGTTAGTTAAAACTAACCCTTCAAGATGACTACATGGACTGTGGAACAGCTGCGTTTCATAACTGAGCAATATTATGAGCATGGAAGAAGTGTAGTTTCAGCTCAAAGATCTTTCAAGACAAATTTTCAGATGTCAAAATCACCTTCTAAGAAAGTAATCCGTCGGTGTGTTAGAAATTTTTCCCTAACTGGCAGCATTGGAAAAAGAAAACCAACTGGAAGAGTGCGCACAGCAAGGATAGACGAGATCATTAACAGAACTCGTGAAATTGCACAGGATAATCCTAACATAAGCATCAGACGTGCTTCTCAGCTGTTAGGAGTTGGATATGGAACAACACCACACCGTGTATTCAAGCAAAATTTAATGCTCTTTCCATATAAAATTCAAACAGTGCAACAACTAAACGATGGAGATTTCGCACGAAGACGACAATTCTGTCAATGGATCCAACAGAAGGTAAATGACACCACCAATTTTCTAGCAACTTTGATTATGTCAGACGAAGCCCATTTTCACTTGAATGGAACTATAAACAAACAAAATTGTCGTTTCTGGGCAACAGAAAATCCATTGAATATTACCGAAGTCCCGTTGCATAGTCAGCGTGTAACTGTTTGGTGTGGTCTTACTGCATCTCAGATCATAGGGCCGTACTTTTTCGAGGATTCCACCGGAAACACGGTCACTGTAAATGGTGATCGCTATGAAAAAATGTTGACCGATTTCCTTATTCCTAAATTAAGAGATCTTTGTCTAGAAAACCACTGGTTCCAACAAGACGGAGCTACCTGCCATACCACGAGGAACTGCATGGCAGTTTTGCGTCAAACGTTTCCAGGCGAGTTAATCTCAAGATTTGGAGACGTTGAATGGCCCGCAAGGTCTCCGGATTTTTCTCCCTTAGATTATTATCTCTGGGGATATTTAAAGAGTAGGGTCTACAGAAATAACCCAACGACCTTGCAAGAATTGAAGGCCGCCATCACAAATGAGATACAGGCCATACCACCGCACACTCTTGCAAAAGTGATGCAGGACTTACAAGCGAGAACACTGGAATGCTTGGCAACTAATGGAGCACATTTGAAAGGAGTCATTTTTAAAAAATAAATATTTCATAATAAATTTGTAACTCTACTCTTTCGAATGATATATAGTTTTTATGAAAGGAATTAAATATTAAGAATATTTGGCTTTTTTTTATGGGTCCCATTTATCTGGATCACCCAGTATATATATATACAGGGTGTACATAAAGTCAGGATCTATTTTTGTGAAGCACTAGGAAATTATATGGAATTCAATCATAAAATGATAAAGTGGTAACATTTATTAAATAATTAAGAGTAGGATTCGACGTGACGCCCATCAGTATCCCTGCACAGCTCAAATCGTTCCGCAGCATTTCTAAACACATTCTGGAGCATTTGCGGGGTTATGTTATCTGCAGTAGTTCGTATACGTGTACATAAGTTTTCAAGACTCGTAATCTTCGTCTGATAGACGTGCGATTTGATAAAGCCCCATGCAAAGAAATCTAAAGGGGTTAAATCTGGTGGTCTCGCTGGCCAAGGTCTGTTGCTTCCGGTCCGATCCAGCGATTTGGAAAACGTCCATTTAGATAATCCTGAACAATGTTGGCATAGTGACAAGGAGCACCATCATGTTGATAGACGACGGGGATAGGATTGTTAGTACCGTCGTCTATTAACATGATGGTGCTCCTTGTCACTATGCCAAAATTGTTCAGGATTATCTAAATGGACGTTTTCCAAATCGCTGGATCGGACGCGGAAGCAACAGACCTTGGCCAGCGAGACCACCAGATTTAACCCCTTTAGATTTCTTTGCATGGGGCTTTATCAAATCGCACGTCTATCAGACGAAGATTACGAGTCTTGAAAACTTACGTACACGTATACGAACTGCTGCAGATAACATAACCCCGCAAATGCTCCAGAATGTGCTTAGAAATGCTGCGGAACGATTTGAGCTGTGCAGGGATACTGATGGGAGTCACGTCGAATCCTACTCTTAATTATTTAATAAATGTTATCACTATCATTTTATGATTGAATTCCATATAATTTCCAAGTGCTTCACAAAAATAGATCCTGACTTTATGTACACCCGGTATATATATATATATAGGGTGAACCAAATGTAGGTGGACAGTAAATGATAACGTTTATTTTGAGAATACATATTTAATTTTTTTGTATACTATAATACAAAATAAAATTTATATAAATTTAGTTATAATATTTAATATAATAAAACACAAACACCATAGTTATAATGAACACCATAGTTATAATATAATAAACAAACCGTATTCAACCTACTGTCCACCTACTTTTGGTTCACCGTGTATATATATATATATATATAATTTATTGAAGCTACTCGACCGAAATTGATTTTTTATATCAGGTAAATTGTCCTTGACTTTTTTCTTCCTTTTCTCCAATCTAAAAAAAAATTCTCTCTTCAATTTTTTTCAAACATTTAATGAACAGTTTAACGAACTCAAAATTTTCTTAAATTTTATTCAACGTCGACGGCCTTTTACGTTTGATTAAAAGACTTATTTCGTTAACATTACGAGTTGAAAGTAACTATTTGAAGAATTGTATTAAGAGTTTCTGCTGCTATAAAAACGAGTTTAATTAACAAGCTTATTTGCGCGTTGGACCTACGCGTTGATAAGTCAACGACGCTTCCGAGAGAATGAAGTTTATAGATTACGCAAAGCCTGGCCCTATGCAATAGGCCCCATATCCTATATACTTTATAAGCTATGAATTTCTCATTCTCTCGGAAGCGTAATTGTAATTATTTAGTACTCAGATAGGTACCGGTAGCTGATACATACACTCCATCCCGTTTTATAGGTTAAGCGAGTTTTCCTATTACGAGGCGTATGTTCAAGGACACCATTAAGCCTAACACATTCCTGTTCTTTAGAATAATGGTGATGAACCTTTGAAATTTTGAAGAGAGGTGTGTTCATCGCAGTTGTAAACGGGAATCAGGGCGAGGTTGAAGCCTAAAGGGAATGGCTTTCCCTTTACAGCTGGCGAAGGCTCTTTAGCCCTTACTCTCGTACCCGCGGCGACACTGGAAATGACAGTGATGGCTGCTGATGGTGGCGGGGCATCCAGAACGACTCGAGTACGCGAACACGCGTGACAAAGAAAGTTCACCAGCCAATCAGCGAGGCGATCCGCTCGTGATGGACGCACGTTGCCACCAATCAGATCGCGCTTAATGACCCGTCCCAAAATTACGAAAGGTTCACTTACTACAAAGATCACATTTATAATCATGGAAGTTTTCCCTATTATTTTGTTTTTTATAGAGCAACAAAATTTATGCAAAATTAAGGGTTTGCAATCAAGTTACGTAGAGTTAAAATATTTCCAGAAAATAACATACGCCAAGTTTGCCTTAGACTTAGGACAAAATAATTAAAACAACAACAACAACAGGCCTCCATTGCCTAAATATTCGTTCAAAGTCCCAAACTGTAACCTCTACATAAACACTATTTTAATTAAAATATAAATGGGCCTAGTTATGAAAAGACAGGTCTAGGATCAACCTAGTTATCTGGTAATAGGTCTAGGCCTATATAAATATAATAAATACGGTAGATAACGAAAATGTTTCCTACCTTATACAGCTTCCACAAAGCTCGGGTCAATAAAGCTTTTTCTTTCCAAACTCAAGCCCATATTGATTACTTACCGTACAGGTCTTTAAAAAAAAATTACGGCCTGCTATTAACCAAGCAACATTAAAAAGCTAAGCTACACTAGAAAGACCTTTATTTATACGTCTTCGATAATTTAAAAATTCATACTTTTAAAGACACTACATTTCACACTTGAAGATAACCGAGAGGCCTATTAGGCCTGTATAATAAATTTAACCTCGACCTTCAAAAGGAAACACTTTTTACACCCTTAAGTTTTATTAAAAATGCTTCCATGAAATTATGATCCTCTACTGATTACAGGTCTATAAATTTTATCATATAATCTTACTACAAAGCACGCATATTCTTTACGTAATTACGGATAGTAAAAATACACGGTACCTACTCTAATGCGACTAATCATGTGGTTCACGCACAACAGAACGTAGTGATTGGAGTTTTCATTGTACGAGATAAAACCAGGGTGCAATCTAGCTTCCAAATTAAGTGTTAATAGATAGCCTCGACATTTTCACTTCAAAACACGGAGATACTGCAAGCTTTGTTGGGTCTATTAACCTCTTAACGACTGAAGTTTTTGTAGGGTTAAGTTATGAATGCATGTATTGGAAACGGTACAAATTCGACCCAGTCGTCCAAAAGAGGTTAAGGCCTCTGAAGGACTAGGTTGACCTAAAACAGAATACGCCAAAAGACAAAGTCGTTTTACCTTACTCGAACTCAGCTGTCTAGGTCTTATGGTACGGGCCTGTTTTTGACGAGGAGCACTGAAAGAAGTCCGTCTTTAGCATGGCCAATTTCTTTTGAAATTAACATATCTTATGTCTAGCGTTGGCTTAAGTTATCAAGCGTAAGTAATCTAACTACAAAATAGCCCAAGACTACTAGTCTACTCTAGAACTGCAACCAGCTAAATTTCTATAATAAAAAAAAATTAGGGTGTACGTCTAATTCCTTGAAATATGTTCTCCCTGAGGACAAAGATGGTTTACAGATTAAGTTCTAAACAGAAGGTATAAAGGTTTCATTGTTTCAAAAAGCATTGTTCCGCCCATGTATCTATGCAACTCGCAGCATCATTGCCAAGTATAAATAGGGTCAACATACTAACGAGACGTCCGTGCCATACTATGATAAATCAAAGCAACAATGCTTTCATTTGTTATATTCAAATTAGTCCGATTCATGATCCTTTTACTGGCATTGAAGACAAACTCTTTGTATATTATAATAAGGTCCAGATGTATAATTCATCAGAATAATTTAATACTTTTGCATGTCTTAACATAACCTGATATGAAACCCGTAAACAAGTTGCAGAATATTAAAGTTATACTACTGTATAAACGTACTAGGTAGGATGTTAGCCTATTTACTAATAGAACGATAGCTTCATCAATGTTTGTTTTGGCCCAAATGTGTTTATAAACGTACTAGTTACTCGCGTTTTATGCACTTATATCGGCAAAAGGCGTAGATACAACCTCATGATAATTATACCCATCACACAAGATATAACGATCATTCATAATTTCCTTATTCTTCCCTTTCCTATCGATTGAAGAGACTGGAGAAAAATTGGTTAGCGCCAAACATCCCTTTATGGCCGATTCTGTTTTGACAGCTGTTCTCCCTTACGCAATTCCTGGCCAATCATTACGATCCATATAGAGTTTATTTAAAGTTGTAATAGAGCTTTGTTGTTCCGAACTGTAGGATTAGGGTTTTCAATTCGCGAGATCCAAAGAGGAGGTTAGTGTATAGTTTATTTATAAAGGCCAACAGGGTTTATCGAGAAGAATTAAGAAACGATTATACCTGCTTGATAAATACCTAGACTCGACAATTATTAGGCCTAAATAATTGTACGAGTCTATCTGACAAGGGTCTAGAAAAGCGCCATCCTTTGAAGTTCCTTTTTTTTTTTAACTATTATAGGCCATACAAAATCACATACACACTCTTTCTCAAACAGCTTCTAAGAAGTTAGGTGTGCTGTACCGCCTCAGCGGTTTCTTCACCTCTACTCAGTTGCTGTCTCTGTACAGGGGTCTTGCTCGCCCCTGTATGGAGTATGCTTCTCTCGTATGGGGTGGCTCAACCCACACAGCCGTACTTGACCGGGTGGAATTAAAGGCTTTTCATCTCATCAATTCCCCGCCTCTTACTGATTATCTTCAATCTCTCTCTTAGCCGCAATGTTGCCTCACTCTCTTTACTATAGCTATTACAACGGACATTGCTCTTCTGAACACACTAACTGCATGCCTCCTCTAAGGAGAGCACGCAGCACCAGATTTTCTACACTCTCATTCCTTTTCTGTCCAACTATCTAACGCAAGGGCTAATCGATATTTTCAATCTTTCATGTACTCAACCGGTCAACTCTGAAACAATCTTCCTCAATCCATCTTTCCTCCTGTCTATAACCTCCCATCTTTCAAACGCAGTCTAAGCATCTCGAAAACCCTAGACCTTGATTTTGGCTCTCTTCTTCTTTTGGGGGGGGGGGGGGGGCGCTTTTGTAGGCATTTGCCCTTGGCCCCTCCTTCCTGCATTAAACAAATAAAATAAAATAATATTGCTTTCGTGAAGGCCGATATAACAAAAGGTAGGATCAAACTTATTTTTTTTAGTATTATCCATATCATAATCTGAACAAGGCGTTATTTCTGAATACTAATCATTGGCTAAAGCTACATTTGGGCTAGTCAACCCAATCCCGACATCCTACTAAATAATGCGGAGAGAGAATTGGATGAAACATTTGCAATTATCAAAAGGTCCGTCTCGACTCATTTCACTTCCTAACGTGACAAAATCCTCTTCTCATTCCCCACAGTGACTTTCAGAGTTGGTTTGCTTCCGTTTAAACCAACTACATTGCCCTCATCAGCCACACAAACAAACACCAAAACGTGATTCATTCTTTCATCTCTATTTTCCTAAATTTGCGTTAGTCATTCTGATCCAAAAAAGACAGAAATTATTTCTCCTCTTCGTTTTCGCCTCTCTAAATTCCCTCCCGCTGAAGCAGTGACCGTAATGCATCTAAGGAAGATTGACATCTGATCTGCTTTGGCCTTAAGCCTAAGAGAGATTATTTAGACTCGCATTTATTCATTTACTTTTGCACATCAAATACATTATTAATTATATTATCAGTAATCCATGTTAGAAACGAAATTTCGATTCACAACAAAAGACCAACTGACATCCAAATTCTTTATGATGTAGACCTCAGTTATTTTATAACCTACGATCACCACTACTTTAGTATACCCTCACCAATAAATAAAAAAATTTGACACACACACACACACACATATATATATATATATATTATATATTATATATATATATATATTGCATATTATGCTCCAGATAGACAGGAAATTCAGAGAAGCACGAAAGCGGTCGACTTGGGGTTAATAATGACCGATGATGCCAAATTCGAGACACAAAATCAGATAGCAATAAACAAAGCAGAGAGAGTCGCGGGACAGGTACTAAGAACGTTCAAAAGGAGGGACAAGACAGTAATGATTCCCCTGCTGAGAACACTGATCATACCAAAACTTGAATACTGCTCAGTTTTGACGTCCCCATATAAAAAGGGAGATATTAATAAACTAGAAGAAACGCACACACATTTCACAGCCAAGACTGATGGCTGCAAAGAACTCAACTACTGGGAAAGACTACATAAACTAAATCTGTACTCCTCCCTGAAAAGAAGAGAGGTACACCATAACCATGACTCCAGATTTGAAAAAATTTACTGGAGCACAGCTCTGAATTTACTTTTTTTCCCCTTACACCACTAGATAGGTTAATGATAGTAAACTCTTGAATTGACGACATACCAATTACAAATTGTTTTAGCTAAACATAATAATACAATAATGTACAGTTTATAACTCACCTTAAGTTTATTTATTCATTGCAGCAGCAACAGTGGACGATGTTAGACCTTGCATGTAGGCATTTGTTGTGAATTTACCGCCACGTATGCTTGGCCACTGATCAATGGCTTTCTGTGTGATCATTACAGCAGATCTAGTGCCTGGAGCTGGACCCTCCTTCACAATTCTGCACAGCTTAGTCAAATGAGATGGCTTAATGGATCCTTTGTGTTCAACAATGTAACCAAGAATGGAGAATGTCCCTTCAGCTGGTGCTTCACTCCAGGCAGTTGATCCATCTTTATCAAAATGCTTTAATCTCTCTGTGATTCCTTTCCACAGCTGTTCTATATATTCTGTCAGCCAATTTATCACTGAGTCTTTTGTAAAACTACTTTCAGATCTGGTTCTGGATGGTCTAGCAACTTCAGCAACCTGGTAGTAATCAGAACGTTTCTTGATGTATTTGTAAACTTCATTTAGGATGTAATCCTCAGCTGTTAGTTCCTTTTGCTGCCCTGTGGTATCGTGCTTAAATTCAGAAACTACATCATTTGCATTTCCTCCATTAGCTAATTTGGAAATTGTTTCCATCACTCTTAACATAACAGTTTTCCCTCCTTCTTTATAAAATATATTTTCTACAAATTCTGCACTAACTGTGGTTTTTTGAGCTACTTGCAACATAATCTTTGTTACATAGGAAATCAATACATAGAACTTGGCACTAATTTCTTTCTCTTGTGGATGATCAAAAAACACAATTTTCCACAAATCTGTCAAATTGATCAAATTCGTAATTAACCATGCGAGTATCAGATTTGAGTTTTGGTCTCTTAAAACCAATGATATTGTCAAGAACCATATTGGTATAGTCAAGGCCTGATCTCAGATTTGAAGTGATATTCTGAATAAAGTCTAAAAGCTCACTTAGTTTACAAATTTTCTTCAATGCATCAACGTGGGCTCTGTTCACAAGATGCATTAAGTCCCATCGAAATTTGAAATTTTCTCCAAACAACTTTTTCATTTCGTTTTTAAATGGCTCGTTGTCCTTACAAAAAGCCCCATCTCCAACCATTCCAGATACCTTGGATTTAATTGCTTCTTCAGATAGTTTCAAGTGATTAGGAGACTTCAACACATCAAAAATTTCATTGGCCAAATAAACTCCTGATTTGCTGCGTACTAAATTTATCCCAGCAAGTTTTACAGTCTTATCTTCTTCACTCATAACTAATACAACTAGCATGCTTAATCCCAAAATTGTTCCAATGTCAGCTGTTATTGTTACTGAAGTTTGTTCTAAGAACCACTTTACAGTTTGTTCTTTAAGTTGATTATCTAATAGCTCACAAATTGTCTCGCACGCATGTGTGCTATGATTCAAATTTCCAACCTCACAACCTGACCTATGTAATACAGCTAGAAGTACTGGATATAGAGCCCATGCAGTGTTTGTTTTCATTATGTAGTATAAGATGTTGCCACATAAGTCTTCTATGCGTTTAGTAGTGTTCCGAGAAGATGTTTTCATCACTTCATAAACAGCAGCTCTTTGATGATGCTGAAGTTTAATTAAATGTCTCTTCAGGTGGGTTTTCAGATTTCTAAACCATCTCTCTTGATTTTCTCCTTGTTTGCATACATAGGTTAAATCTTTAACATTGAAGTAACCTTTTATGTTAGAATGTTTGTCTGAAGCACATGCTTTGGGGTCTGTGCAAGCTATGCAATATAATGTAAACATTTTATCATCAGAAGCATCATCAATATCTTCTTGATTATCATCATCTTCATCCTCAACAGCTATATCTACATCAGGCATATTAGTGTCACTATTTGCAATATTTTCCATTATATCACTTGGTACTGAAAATGAATCATCAGCATGCCCTAGATCCTCCTTTTCCACCAATTTGAATGTAGATTTGATCAAATCATTGTTCAGGATTTCTTGTATTGATTTACACTTGCTTAAATGGGCTATGGAAATGTCAAATTTGTTGCTTTTTGCTTTATTAGATTTGGATGCAACACTTGAACTTGAAGGCATATTTTGACTCTTCTCTTTATTAACCACAACAGCTTGGTGAGTTTCTTTTGTTAGGCGCAAAATTGCATTCAATGTCTTCTGGATTTGGGAATTTTCAAATTCCTCTAAAGCAGTTTTGTTAGTCTGATGCGCAGATTCCTCACTTACCTTTTGTTTCTTAGGTGGAGGAGAAGCACTTTCTTCAGTCTGTGAAACATCTAGTGAAAAAGTTTCATTTTCTAGATTAGCAGTTGATGAAGTTGGTTCATTTTTCTGAGGTCTAGCACTAGCACATTTTGTGAACAAACTAAATGACTGCTTTGCCGTATCTCTTTGCTGCACTTCATCCTGGTATTTCTTTACTGCAATATCTAAGCTGTGGGCCCAAACTCTGGGACCTCTTGTATTGTAACAAATATTTTTTTTGGAATTAAAATGTTCCTCCCAGTTTTGCTTCTTTGAATATTTGTTCTTGCATTGACCACAAAAGTAACCCCTTTTAACACCCTCACTTTTCTCTCCAACTTCATCAATATTAGGATCCATTATTGATTATTATTGACTACCTGAAAAAATACAAAATAAGTAAAAGTTAGTAAATATAGTATGGTAAAAGTGAGTAAAAGTAAGTAAATATAGTACAAAGAAAGTAAGTAAAAGTAAGTGCTTTAAACTTAGTAAAAGTAAGGAAGAGTAAGTAAAAGTAAGGAAGAGTAAGTAAAAGTAAGTTTAAACTTAA
Organism: Bathynomus jamesi; assembly: GCA_023014485.1. Classification (NCBI taxonomy): domain Eukaryota; kingdom Metazoa; phylum Arthropoda; class Malacostraca; order Isopoda; family Cirolanidae; genus Bathynomus; species Bathynomus jamesi. Next base: position 425,087 of record JAJOZX010000944.1, read on the forward strand.
CTAAACTTTTCAATTCTAGAGTCATGGTGGATTACTTAAAACCGCACAAGTAATTATCTGGCCAATTTATCAAACCTGGCCAAGATCAATGGAACATAGTCCAATCCTGATAATTTTATATTAAAAAAAGATGTTTTAATAAAATTTTAATTATCAAAACATTGAAGCTTAACAAAAAATGAAAATAATTGTTAAATATGGAATTACCAACTAAACTTAAAATAACTAAATTTGTAATTTAAAAAAATTGGTTTGTACAAGAACGTATATGCAAAAAAATTGCATAACGTCTAACGGATGAACAAAACCCAAACCCAAATTTACTTTTTCTCATGGTCAAATTTACTGGAGCAATGCTCCCAAGATCCCAGGAATCTGGAGTCATGCGGCATAATCTACATATGGAAAATGATCGAAAAACTGGTACCAAACCTCAAACTAAACCCAATTATCACCCAAACAACGCTGGAAAATAGGAAAGGCAGAATGTGTAGTGTTCCCAAATTGAAGGCCTGGCAAGGGACCTCCTCAACACTGAAGAAAATAGCTTGGTTGTCAGGGGGCCCCAAGACTTTTTTTTAACCAGCTTCCAAAGGAACTCAGAAACGTTACACGGGTCAAAGTTGAAGTCTTCAAGAGAAGACTAGATGCCTGGCTCAGGACGGTACCAGATGAGCCGGGTGTACCTGCCTAAGTGCGGTCGAGAGCGCGAGAGAGCAACTCGCTCCAACACCAAGCCAGGACTAGAGGAGCCACCAACTTGACCTTCGTGTAAAGAGAGAGCGACGCACGGAACCCAAACGAAGTATATATATATATATATATATATATATATACATGCAGGGTGTCCCATGAGGAAATGTCAAGAATGCACTATTTGACTCTTTGGGTATTTCTAAGTAGAAAGTATTATATCGACATGTGCCTGATTCCCAACTGTTACCGAGATACAGGCCTCTACATTTGGGTAACTAAAACATAAAAAAAGCCGATCTTAGATAATATTCAATGACATTTCTATCAGTCATGGCGAATAACTTGTTGGAAATAGTCTCATATAATGTAAGGTCAGTGAGGAATTAAACTGTAGATGTTCATAAAATCTGCGACAGTGCAGATTTGATACTCCTGCAGGAGCACTGGCTACCTAAGCAAGAGCTAAAATTCCTCTCTACCATCCATGATTATGTTCCATGCGTCATCAGCAGTAGACTTGTCAGATGAATTAATGTACGGTAGGTAGGCCTTTTGGTGGTGTTGCTTTCTTAAGGAAAAATTTGTCAAAACAAAATTTTTATCAAGCGATAATGTAAGGTTGTTAGGCATTGAATTACAAGTGAACAATGATTGCATATTAATTGTAAACTGCTATTTACCATACAACAACGGCAGTAATCTAGATGAATACATTGATTTGCTGTACAAAATTAAGTCATTATCAGATAACCTCAAATATTCTCACTGTATAATAATGGGGGACTTTAACGCACATGTGAACTCGGAATTCTTTGTAGAATTGGGTAACATGTGCGAGTCGGCCAATTTAAGTATAAGTGATGTAGAGGTATTAGGGGTAACCAGTGGTAATTTTACATACGTTAGTGATATGAGTGGTACCACCATGTGGATTGATCATTGTCTCACGAGTAATAATCTAAAGGATCGAATTATTAGAGTTCATATTCTGCATAATTTCCTTCTTTCTGATCATAGACCATTAGAAATATTAATTAACTTTACCAATTTATGCGTAACACGACTTAACAAGAACTCAATAGGTAAGAATAATCGCGTCGATTGGTCCAATGTTAATATGCAGCAGAGAATAGAATACAAAGACAGAACAAGTCACCTCTTTAATAATTTTAGAAATTTTGCATCTTGCCCGTAATAATCCTTGCTCAAATGATTCTCACTGTAAACTCATAGATAGGTATTATAGCAAGATAATATCCCTGTTAAGAGAAGCAGGAAGCCCCCCTGATTAAATCTTACAACTATCAATAAGAAGATTATTCCTAGATGGAATGATTTTATTGCCACCCTGAAGAGGGAATCGAAAGACGCCTATGATTTGTGGTGCTTTCATGGTAGACCCAGATTAGGACCAGTATACATGAATATGTGTAGAAGTAGGGGTCAGTATATAAGGCGGCCATAAGGCGATGTAAACAAGAAGAGTCTATTCGAGCATCAAAAGCCTGTGAAGCTCGCATAAATAACGATAACAACAAATTTTGGAAATTTGTTAAGAATCAAACGGGTGTCAAAAATGTCCTCCCTCCGAGAATCGATGGGGTGTCGGGGGAGGATGAAATTGCAAAGCTGTGGAAAAACCACTACTCTAACATTCTTAACAGTGTGAGTAGGGATAATCTTAAGATAGATTGTAGCGAAACGATTGTGGGAGGGACAAGGGAAAATACTTTGATATGTTCTGAAGTAGAGAGGTTAATTAAAGACTGCTTCTGCGTCAGGGGTAGATGACTTATCGAATGAGCACTTAAAATATGCAAATGACCTAGTATGTCTGCATATATCATTACTCCTATCAGCCATGCTTGCTCATAACTATATCCCTGCAGAGTTCATGAGGGTATATATCTTGCCCCTGGTCAAAAATAAGTACTGAGACATTCTGTCCAGCAATAATTACAGGCCTATTGCTGTCGCTTCCTGCTTCTCGAAACTACTAGAAAAACTCTTGTTACTCCGATTAAATGATTTCCTATGGACATCTAATCAGTTTGGCTTTAAAAGGTCCCTAAAAGCTGTAATCAGCCAGCTGATATAATGTTTAAAATGAATGGTGGGGTAATTGAGGAAGTACAAGAGTTTAAGTATTTGGGTCAAACTATTACCAGCTCCTTGAGTGATGACTCCGATATAAGAAAATCTCGAAGCCTGTGTGCTAAAGCGAATATGACCATAAGGAACTTTCGATTCTGTACAAGTGAAGCTAAAGACTCTCTTTCGTACTTTCTGCAGTAATATATACGGACAGCAACTCTGGGTGAATTATAAAAAAGGTTCTGGGAGAACCCTAAATTTTCTGTACAACAGGTCTTTTAGGCTCTTACATAAATTACCCCCCGAGATGCTCAGCTTCGCAAATGTTTGCTACCCGCAATGTCCCGATCTTCCCGGAGGTAACAAGACGTGCTCAATCAACCAACCCGATCATCCAAGCTATCCATGACTCCTGCCATTTATCCTCTAAGCTATGGACTTCTTGGTACGAAAACGTCTGTCTGTAGCTCCACTTAACTTCGACATTACAGTATTATTTCTAATCAATTGTATTTATTTCTATGCTTAGTATATGAACTGTCATTGTATTAATAATATTTGTCATATGAACTATAGTCTGCCAATAAACCTTTTCATTTTCATATATATACAGGGTGTTACAGGAGGAAAGGTTAATACTTTGGGAGGTGATAGTATCGGTCATTGTGAGAAAAAAAGTTCATATGAACATGTCTAATTCTGAATGGTTACGGAGATAGAGCTGTTTGAATCTACAAATACAAAAGCATTGTTAATGGTAATCAAGAAAGAGAAACCAATTACTGTTTCTAACATTTAATGTTTAAATTTTGAATGGTATCAGATACAGAAATGACAAATTTGTTACAGTTTACAATACGTTTTCAAAAACCCCACCGTCAACCTCAATGCACTTTGCAACTCGTATGCGAAGATCGCGTGTTGTTCGTCTGAGTTGATCTTGACGTTCCTTTATGCAGGCAGCAGCATCCAAAATGCGCGCGAGCAATTCGTCTCGTGTATCCACCTTTTTTTGTAAACTTGACTTTTCATCCACCCCCACAAACAATAATCTAACGGAGAGAGGTCTGGAGACCTTGGTGGCCATTGAATGGGACCACCGCGGCCGATCCATCAGCCAGGGAAAGTTTGATTTAGGTACTGCATCACCAGACGGGTAGAATGTGGAGAAACTCCGTCGTGCTGAAAGTACATACCAGCGCGTGTACCCAAAGGAACATCCTCCAATAGTCCTGGCAATTCATTTTGCAGAAATTCTCGACAACTTTGTCCTGCAAGACGATTCTCAAAAGTAACAGGGCCAATCAGCTGATCATCGATGATACTGCACCACACATTGGCAGAGAAGCGATGTTGAAAATTTGTTTCCACAGTGGTATTTGGATTTTCGTCTGACCACCGATGAGAGTAACGAGTGTTGGTTGATACTCGTCACGGGTGAAAGTAGCTTCATCGGTGAACAGTATTAATCGAAGCAATCGGCGATTAGCATTTACCCAATGACAAAATTCCAGTCGCATGGCAGCGTCTCCTGGTTGAAGGTGTTGTACATATGGATGCAAGCCTTCCCCACGTAATGTTCGCCATACTCTTGTGTGTGGTACACCGAGACGTGTAGAAATTCTTCGCGAGCTCGTAGTAGGATTACGCACTACCAACTGAAGAATGTTTTTCCCTTCATCCACATCTTGTTGACCTTCACGTTCAGATGAAACATGAGCGCTGGGAAGTGTATCAATCTCACGCAGTGTTGAAAACCCTGGTAAACACACTTCGATCCGGAATTCTGCGGTTCGGAAACCGTCGACGGTATTCTGCAACAGCAGCTGTTGCACTTCCATCGCAAAAACTGTAGACATACACCATATCTGCATATTCGGCATGTGTGAAGGTGTGTGGCATTCTTAACACTGCTTCAAACACCAAACAATGTCACTCACAACAGTCAGCTGTCGATTGGCTTGTTACATGCTTACATTACAGCTTACATGGTTCAAGGTTATAGGGGAGGGGAGGGGAGGGGAGGGGAGGGGGAGGAAGAGCTGCGCGCGCATCAGATTCAAACAGTTCTATCTCCGTAACCATTCAGAATTAGACATGTTCATATGAACTTTTTTTCTCACAATGACCGATACTATCACCTCCCGAAGTATTGACCTTTCCTCCTGAAACACCGTGTATATGTGTGTATATATATATATATATATATATATATATATATATATATATATAAAAGAAGGACCAACACAACAGCAAACATTTGTTTATTTTTTATACTTCAGACGTTTCGACAAATCTTTTGTCATCATCAGTGAATTAAGTCTTAAAACCTTAAAACAAAAATAAGAATACACGCTGCCAAATTAGAAAAATTGGGAATTACTCAGTCGTTTTTTAATAATCCAGATAATTTTATTTTTAACTTTTCTAATAGAGTTTTAAGTATTAGAGAGAAAGAAATATTGTCGTTAGGCTTAAATTTTGATCTACCTCATTATAAACTAAATTTTTATACATTTTTCTCTGGTTTTAAAATCTTCATTAATACAGGGTGATCGAAAAGTGTCTCCGCAGTAGTAATAAGATATTTACTTTATTGAAATTTTACATAAGATAAGAATTCTATAAATGTAATGACATATTGTTACCTGTTTAGAGTAAGTAACGTAGCAAGACTTAACTTAGACTAGCCTAGACTTCGCCAATATTTTGTTAAAGATTTCACGATATCGTACAATTTTCATTAAAATATCTAACTTCAATAAAGTAAATATCTTATTACTACTGCGGAGACTAGTGATGTAGCGGATGTCATTTTTTTCACATCCGCGGATGCGGATGTGGATGAGGATGTTTGATTTCAACATCCGCGGATGCGGATGTCTACATTTTCGTTATTTTTTAGGATATATTCGAGATTATTTGTGTTTAACGTACACTATATGATCAAAAGTATTCGGACACCCCGGAAAATCCGCATTTCTGCAAATATCACCTTTGCCGAAAGGTATGCTGGGAAAAAGCGTGGCGAAACTATAATGCTGAGGTGTTCTGTTAAGTTATCAGTAACTGTTGTGAAGCCATGCCGCGCGGACGTGAACTCTCCGAGTTCCAACGTGGACTCCTCATCGGATGTTATTTAAGTAACGTTTCTATACGAAACATTGCAGCCAAACAGGATATACCAAAGTCGACTGTAGCGGATGTTATCATGAGATGGAAGCACGACGGTGCAACTAACGCGAAAAAACGTTCCGGACGACCACGCAAACTGACGGAACATGATAGAAGTAGTCTGGTACGACATGTCAAGAAGTCCCGCACGTCCTCTGCCGCTTCCATCGCTGAGGAGGTAGGAAGAGCATCCGGTACCTCCGTTAGTACTGTAACTATCCGCAGAGAGATGCACAGACTCGGTTATTATGGTAGAGCAGCTGTACACAAGCCACTGATTACAAAAGTTAATACCACGCGTCGTTTGGCCTGGTGTGTCTCCCGTCGTTCCTGGACCGTGGAGGACTGGAAAACTGTTCTTTGGAGCGACGAGTCGCGGTATTCACTCTTCCAGTCTGATGGGCGTGTTTGGGTGTGGCGACAGCCCGGAGAACGGCTTCTTCCTGACTGTGTACGTCCAACGGTGAAGTTCGGTGGAGGGTCCATCGTGGTATGGGGTTGTTTTTCCTGGCTAGGGATCGGCCCGTTGGTTGTTATACCCACTACCATGAACGCTGACGTTTATCTCGACGTTCTGGACAATTCGGCCCTCCCTACACTGTGGCAATACTACGGAGATGGCCAGTGTTTGTTTCAACAGGATCGAGCTCCCTGCCATACTGCAAGGCGTGTGCAGGACTGGTTTCGTGAAAATAAGGTGGATTTGTTAGACTGGCCTACTCAGAGCCCCGATCTCAACCCAATCGAGCACATGTGGGACGAACTGGAGCGACGGATACGAAACCGCACACCACGCCCGGCTTCACTTGCATCTCTTGCATCAGCTCTGCAAGAGGAATGGCGAGGCATTCCTGCACAGACTTACCGAAAACTGGTGGAAAGTATGCCTCGACGTGTTGACGCTGTAATAAAAGCAAAGGGTGGACCTACTGGTTACTAAATGCCATAATAAAACCATTTTTCCCAAAACCATGCGATGTCCGAATACTTTTGATCATATAGTGTATATAATAAGTTATTATATAGAGAGAGCTGTAGCTATAATGTAGTATAATTGATTAATTGTACAATAATTGCTGTACTTTTCTCTGAACATATAAAATAATATCAAGCATCTAACTAATATAGAAATCAATTAGTGAATTCGTCTGCAAATAAATTCGTTATATTTTGTTGAGTTTCAGCCACAATTAGAAACCATAATTGTGTTACCAGGATGCGGGACGTGAACCCAACTCAAATGCACCCCACCGACCTCTTTCCCCAACCTCCACCCTTATAGAAAGAGATCTTTAATTAGCTTGATAACTATTTATATTAAGTTTAAAGTTTTATTAGGCATATTTATAAATGAGTAATTAAAATAAAGTAAACTAAGATGTTCATCGTTTAATGTTCAAACTTAATTATAGGAAGGTTATGCTTAAGGAACATTAACTTTTCTGCCTTTTCTGCTGCCAGTCTGTTTCTCTTTTCATCATATATTAATCCAGCACTGCTAAATAATCTCTCGCTTGGTACGTTTGTTGGAGGACAGGCTAAATGTTTCCTTGCAAGTTTACTCAAGTATGGATAGATATTCTGCGTATTTTTCCACTAACTAATAGGATTGTCACATGCAGCCAGGCGTTTTTCTTGGTGATAGCTCTCGATCATTTTTACTACATCTTTTGACATCGCGTAGGTCTCGTCATTGCTGCTTGACTCAAGAAACTGAGAGACAGATTCTGTGATAGATTTGCTTGTTGAAGGTGTTGGTTCTGTCACTGAAACTTTTATTCTTTTGGTGGGTGGCGAAGCGACAGATTCAAGAGATTGAAGCTCTTCAACTGCTTTGCCAAGTGATGATTTAACTCGTTCTAATGTACTAGGTGAAAATAACTTAGCTTTGTAACGTGGATCTAAGTAGGTTGCAAGAGAGTAACTTCATACAAGAACAGCCTCTCGTCTTGTCGCTTGCATCACTTTTGCGCACAATGAACTAGTTCTATTAATATAGTAGAATTTGATAATTTCCGCTTATTAATGACGTTTTATCTCAACGGTCCACATCCGCACGACATCCGCAGTCCAAAGTGAGGATGCGGACGCGAGAAAATGTGCGGATGTGACCTACATCACTAGCGGACACACTTTTCGATCACCCTATATTAAGAATTGTGAGATTCGACCAAATTTCTCGTTTCATAGCGGTAAAACAAATGGAGCTTATCTCTAAGAATTTTTATAATTTTAAACCCTATAAAGTGTTTTCCCCCCTTTTTAATAAGCAAGATTTTAAAATTCTTAATAATTTGAAAAAGGATAACTGTCATCATTACAAACCGGATAAGGGTAAAGGAGTAGTGTTGCTTGATTCAACAGTTTACATAAATAGAATGGAGACAATTTTGTCAGATACGTCTAAATTTAAAAGGGCAAAAGAGAATGTTCTGTTTAAATTACTAAACTCGAAGATAAACTTAATAGGTTTTTGCATAAATTAAAAAAAAGTAATATTATTGATGACAATACAGGGTGGGCCGTAAGTTTCCATACATAGGAAAATTTAAATTATGGTCTTCACGTGCGTCGGTATTTGGATCAGCAGTTTCCGGATGCTTGGATTGGTCGGCGTGGTCCTGTGGAGTGGCCTCCCAGATCCCCAGATCTCGCCCCCCTTGATTTCTATCTTTGGGGGCACTTGAAGGCCATGGTGTATCAGGAAAAGATACGAGACATAAATCATCTAAAGGAACGTATCACCAACGCCATTACAAGCATAACGTCAACTGTGCTAATGCGTGTTCATCAACAGTGGGGAACACGTATTGAAATGTGTTTTCAAAACAATGGCAACCATGTAGAGCATATTATATAAATAAAAATGGTTGTCCATAAAAAAAAATTATTTTTCCTATGTATGGAAACTTACGGCCCACCCTGTACATACAATTTTTTGTTTGCTTCTGGTTCTAATCCAGGAATTCTATACGGTTTACCCCAAGTCCATAAGCCAAATTTCCCACTAAGACCTATTCTTTCGGCCTGTGGTACATTCAATTATAACTTAGCCAAATTCTTCGTTCCCTTGCTTTCAAAACTTACCTATAATGATTATTCCATTAACAACTCGTTTGATTTGGCTAGAGATATAAGAGAGATCAATCGTACCGATTCCCTTACTATGGCCAGTTTTGATGTCTCGTCATTATTTACTAATGTCCCGTTAAAAGAAACATTGGATATCATACTAAACAAGTTATTCACTACTGGTAATACTCTTATTAATGGCCTCACTCAGACTCAATTTAAAAACCTCCTTGAAATAGCGAGTTTTGATAATCTTTTCTTATTTAATAGTAACCTTTACAGCCAAATTGATGGGGTAGCTATGGGTTCCCCGTTGAGCCCAACACGAGCAAATGCATTTCTGTGTCATTACGAAGAAATTTGGTTGAAAATTTGTCCTAATAGTTTTAAACCTGTATATTACAGAAGATACGTGGATAACACTTTCTTAATATTTAAAACATCCTTCACGTGTAAAACTTTTTCTTCATTATCTAAATAAACAACATAGTAATATTAAGTACACATGTGAAAACGAAACAAATAATAGTTTACCTTTCCTGGATGTTCTAGTTAAACGGGGGCTAATAACAAGCTCCAGACCTCACTATTTAGAAAAACTTTTACTGGTTTGGGAACCAATTATTTAAGTTGTATGTTTTATAAATATAAGATTAGCGCTATAGTAACATTATTAACAAGAAGTTACCGAATTTGTTCAGATTACTTTTCATTAAACGAAGAATTTAAATTTTTAAGACAGTACTTTATTAATAATTACTATCCTTCTAATCTTTTTGACAACCAATTAAAGAAATTTTTAAATAACACTTTTAATACTAAACTCCCCATAACTACAGTACAAAAAGAAACCAGATATATTAAATTACCTTTTTATGGTTATTTATCATTGATTCGAGGTGAAGTGTCCAAACTGCTTAAGTCTAGTTATCCACAAATAAATTTTAGATTCGCCCTCGTCAACCCACTTAAATTAACAAATTTTTTAAAGTTCAAAGACAAATTCCCCAACACTATGCCCTAATGTTGTTTATAAATACACGTGCGACAGCTGTAAGGCTGCGTATATTGGCAGTACTAACTCCAACTGGAGGTACGCCTTTCTCAACATTTGGGCGTATCAGTCCGTACTAACCGTCCCCTCAGTAGCCCACCACAATCCGCAATTAGAAACCAAAGTAATGAAAACAACCATCCCCTTCACAAAACTCAGTTCGAAATTCTAACTAGATCCAATAAACTTACAGAACTCCGAATTTTAGAATCTTTGTACATCTATAGAAACAAACCCTCCATTAACAACAATAGTTCATCTTACAAATTACGGCTCTTCTAACTAACCAACCAACTTTCATAGACACATCATACCTTCCAATTAACTGACCATACAGTTTTCTCTCTGTTTCTGCCAAATATGGAGGTTGACGTAACATTGTGTATTTACCAGTTGAGGTAATTTTAATTTAATTTAATTTTAATGATTTTAATTTTCTTTTGTATTGGTGTAATTATAATGATTTTAATTTTCTGTTGTATTGATTTTTCTTATTTTTGTTTTAAGGTTTTAAGACTTAATTCACCGATGATGACAAAAGATTTGTCGAAACGTCTGAAGTATAAAAAATAACGAAAATGTTTGCTGTTGTGTTGGTCCTTCTTCTCATCTGTAAGCTCCGTTTCCCTAAGGAGAAGTCAATAGCTTTGCTATATATATATATATATATGATGAATAAAACCACGAAGGAAAGGAAACACAAAATGGTGCTCAAGCGCTTTCGTCTAATGACATCCTCAGGAACACTAGACGAAAGCGCTTGAGCACCATTTTGTGTTTCCTTTCCTTCGTGGTTTTATTCATCATAAATATTTTTCACATGTTACTTTCGTGAAATAATTTTCATATATATATATATATACAGGGGTTGGACAAAATAATATGAACACCTTGATAAATGGCGGTTTTTATTCTTAATATGGAGTTGGTCCTCCTTTAGCGGCAATAACAGCTGCAATGCGTCGGGGAATTGATTCATACAGCTTTTGGACAGTGTCTAGAGGAATCCTAAGCCATTCTTCGAGCAAACCCTGCTCTAGTTCCTCCAAAGACGCCGGCGGTGGGAATCGGCTTCTGACCTGCTGCTCCAACTGACACCACAGATGCTCGATAATGTTAAGATCCGGGGATTGTGGAGGCCAATCCAAGCGTTCTACTTCACTAACATGCTCTTCAAACCAGTTTTTAACGACCCCAGCGGTGTGGATTGGTGCATTATCATCCTGGAAGACGGCGCCGCCATTGGGAAACAGCGTTTGGACCATGGGATGGACCTGGTCAGCCAATATTGACAGATAGACATGGGCGTTAACCCTACCATGCAGAACTACAGCTGGGCCAAGAGTATTCCACGATATTGCTGCTCAAACCATCACAGATCCGCCTCCATGCTTAACGGTTGGAGTCAGGCAGTCGGGGTCATAAGCATCTTTAGGCTGTCTCCAGACGTAAACTCGACCGGAACATGGAAATAGCGTAAAGGAGGATTCGTCGGAGTAGACTACATTCTTCCACCGGTCCATTGACCAATTCTTATGGTCATTACACCATTTTCTGCGCCGCTCAATGTTGATGTGCGAAAGGAAGGGTTTGGCAATTGCAGCCCTCCCATGGTATCCAGCTCCATGGAGCTCGCGACGTACAGTTCTGGTCGACACCGGGCTTGCAAGATGCTGGTTAAGCTCTGCAGTCACTTTTGGAGCTGTGGTCTTATGGTTCTTTGTCACAATGCGCTTTAGCACCCGGCGGTCTCGATCACACAGCTTCTTCTTGCGTCCACTATTGCATTTGTCGGTGCTTGTCTTTCCATGGTTTTGGTATGCAGACATGACCATAGACAGAGTTCCTCTGGATACATTGAACATCTGAGCGGTTTTCGTCACCGATGCACCAGCCATCCGCGCTCCGACAATTTGCCCTCTTTGGAAGTCTGACAGGTCTTTCATAACTGCTAATTCATAATTCACTCAGATCTGTAAAAACAACGTGAGGGTTATAACATGACGTATACACTCTCTGTTACGCATTTAAATAAGGTTTGCCAGTCATTTGACCGTTTACTTTGTGTCTGAGCAGTCCGTAAAGATAACCGGTGAAATCGGCGGGTGTTCATATTTTGTCTAACCCCTGTATATATATACACGCATATGTATGCACCAATAAATTTCCTTCCATTCTCAGTTACAAAAGGATTAGTTAATTAATTTTAATTTTGTTCATGAGGATAATGAAATTTTGACAAGGTTAAAGTTTGGAGGTTAATAAGAACGTAGGATTAAAAATGACCAGAAAATGAATGAAGAGCGAAATATAAAAGGAAAATGCCTATTTTTATACAACTAAAAACGACACAAGACGTCTGAAGAGAACTCTATTCTTCCGAACTTAATTACCATTAGGTTTATTATTATAGAATATAGGTACACAATTTTGTTGACAATATATAATAGCCGATAACCAATATTGAGTGATTTTGATAAATGATTTGCTCACAACAAAGAATGGATATATGGATAAATTTTTAAGGGTGGCTACGAGGGCAGGAGGAGATCGGAAAACAATTATTTCACCAAATCTCGCAAATGAGGTGGGATGCTGCAGAGGGGTCGACCGCAGGTTGATCCTGAGCTGTCATTCAAGCCCTCATAAAGTAACATTATATACTTTTACTTACTTTTGGTGAATTTGCGGGATTTGGTGAAGGAGGGAATTGCTGTCTGATCTCCTCCTGCCCTCATAGCCAGCCACGCACGGCTGGTCAGGGACTTTGCACAGGAATCTGTCCAGCTGGTTCTTAAGTTATTCAGGTCGGTGTGCTGAAGATTCCTCACTTCTTTTGGAAGGACATTGAAAAGCTTTGGGCCCCGTATTCTGAGGGTATTTTCCATCCTCGTTTTCATGGCCCCTTGTCCCACCGCAGCTGGGACCGTACAAAATCTGCCTCTTTCACTCCAGTTTGTATCTACTGTATTTCATTTCTAAGATTAGGGACAGAGCCCTCAAGTATTTTCCATATGTATATTATTGTGTACGCTCGCACCTTCTTTCAAGAGGGGGGAGTTCCAGGAATTGTAGTCGAGACCAGTAGTCTTCACCTTCCGTTTCCTCTATCTTAGTCGTAAAAGTCCTTTGTATAGCTTCAATGTTCGCACTCTCTTTTTCTGTGTGGGCTTGTGAGTACTGAGCAATACTCAATTATTGGTAGGATTAGACTTCCATAATTTGAGCATGATGATTTGCTTTTCTGCTGCGGAAGCTTCTCTAGATGATTCCTATTATTTTTCTACCCGTTGTGATTTTGATTTTATAGTGTTCTCCGAATTCTGCATCCGACGACATTATTACTTCAAGATCCCTGACTTGTAGATTTGGTGTTATCTGTTTGGCTTGCATAGTTTTGTATCCTTTTTTCTGTAGCTCTTTGTTATTACCATATCTTAAAAGTTGGAATTTTTCTTCGTTGAACTTCATATTGTTGTCTTCTGCCCACTGGAATAATGTTTCAATATCGTTTTGTAAGTTTCTTATGTTCAATATTCCCTTACACATCTTTGTGTCATTTGCGAAGCATGATACAATACTGTCATTATCCGCAATCATTATTATGAACAGCAAGGGAGCTAATACTGTCCCTTGAGGGACAGAGCTCACGACTTCCGAGACTTTCGATTTAACTCCGTTTACCACCACTCTTTGCGTTAAGTAATTAAATATCCACCTTCCTAGCTTTCCAATAATTCCTGTCTTCTTAAGTTTGTGTGCTATGATTCCAGGGTCACATTTATCGAAGGATTTAGCAAAGTCAGTATATATTACATCAATGTTTTGTCCTCGACACAATGTTTCTAATATTTTCTCCTGGTGGTCTAGTAGCTGTGATAGGCATAATCGTCCAGCCCTGAAGCCATGTTGATTTAGGTTGTAGGAGTCTTTCTTGTAGGTAGTAGGTAGTTTTGCCTCTAATTGTACGTTCAAAACAATTTATAAGGTGTGAGGTGAGAGCCACTGGCCGATAATTTTTGGGCATTGCTCTGTTACCACCTTTAAATAGGGGGCAATGTTCGCGTTCTTTAAGGGGAGTGGAATTTGTCCTGTGTGGAGTGATTTCCTCCATAGTAAGAGTAGCGGTTTTGCAATACTCTCTTTGCATTTCTTCAGAAATGTGGCATTCCATGTGTCTGGCCCTCGCGCCAAATTTTCTCGCATCTGTGATAAGGCCGTAATTACATCTCCTTCCGTGAACTCAAAGTCCTTTAATAGGTGTGTGCAGGAATTTGTTCTTGGTTGATCTGTATATATAACTTCGTTGAATGGTTTGTTCTTAGGGAAACGTAGCTTAGCAAGAAATAGCAGGACAAAAAGATGGTACATGTTTATTTACAGACGTTTCGGAAAAGTTCAATTTCCATCATCAGTGCTAAAAACTTTAAAATCAAATAGAAATAAATAAGTATATTAAACAAAAAAAAAACTATTAAAATGAACGAGTGACAAGAGTGTGGACACTTAAGTAAAATATAAAACGGTTAAAAGGTGAATCGGAATTCGGGGGGGGTGTTACTAGGTTGTTAACGTAGTTAGTGACTAATTGTACGGAAGATTGGGGATGGTTGCTTGTTGAAAAAATCCATATTAGAAAGATGGAGCCAGGCGGAGTGATGGTGGATTTCTTTTCAGTATGAGTTTATTTGGCGATGTTTAGATTGAAAGCAGAACTGTAGTCGTTCAGGGTTAGTTGAATACTGAGTTTATAAAGGGACTAGAGTATGCGGAGGTCGATTAGTTGGTTGGCTGAATTAACAATTTTGAAATTGGAGGGAAGTAACGGGTGGTTATGAAGGTGGCAATGATCCCTTATTGCTGATTTGGAGGGTTTGTTCAATTGCTGCGAAGTTCTGGTAGAAATACCACGATGCTCGTCCACTCTTGTTTGATATTGGCGGATGGTACTGCCAATATAGTTCGCTTTGCAGCGAACACAATTAAAAGAGTAGATAGTGGACGAAGCAAGTGGCTGGGGTGTTTTTTCTTTATGGTTAAGGTAAGATTTGATACTATTGTTGTTGAAGACAAAATGAAATTTAATTTGAGGGTAAAGTGGGATGAGTAGGAGACGGAGTTCTGAAAGTATTTTGTGGCTGATGTGGTCGTAATAGGGAACTGAAAAATATTGTAAGTCTTTTTAACAGTGGGAATTTTAAGGTGGGGGGGGGTTGATAAATATTAAAAAAGTTTCTGGTTAAGGATTGTAACAGATGTTTTGGGAAGGAGTTATTAATGCTGAAATTATGAATGAATTCTTTTTCATGGTGGAAGGATAAGTACGAAGAGCATAGATGATAGGCGCGGTGGATTAAAATTTTTAATACTGTTTATTTTATGTAGCGAAGGGGTGTGGCTTAGGAAATTAGTACCTAGGCCTGTGTACGTAGGTTTTCGATATATGGAAGTGCTGAATTTGTTTTGTTTAGTTACTGTAATATCTAGGAAGGGTAAGGTGTTATTGGATTCATCTTCTTTGGTGAACTTCATGGTTTTTATGTTGGGAATTAAGGTAATTAAGAAAAAGGTGGGGCGTGGTTGGCATTGTGAAAAAGGAGAAAGGTGTCATCAACGTATCTTTTATATAGGTGTGGTTTATAATGAGTGGGGCAATGGAGTAACCAGTTATTTTCGTGATGGCTGAGGAAGATGTTAGCTAAAGTGGCACTTAAGGGGGTCCCATGGCTAATGAATCCGTTTGTTGATAAAGTTGTTTTTTAAAAAAGAAATAAGTGTGTGAACGGCAAGTGTAAGCAGTTTGGTAAATTCTTGTTTTAAGTTCAGGACTGTGTTCGGATTGTTGGCGAAAAGGCTGTTAATACAGATCTCGATGGCTTCTTTAATTGGAACGTTGGTGTAGAGATATACTATGTCGAAACTCGAAACTATGCATATGGAAGTTGTTGGAATTATTTATGGTCAAAATTTCTCTGGCAAATTCGTAAGAGTTGGTGACGGAATATTTTGGGTAAGGTGGGTTAAAGAGGGTATTAGGAATTTTGCTAGTTTATAATTGTTGGTGGTGTAGGCCGAAAGGATGGGTCTAATGGGTAAATTTGGTTTATGTATTTTGGGGAGACCATAGAGAGTGCCTGGGGATGAGCCGGAGGAACGTATTTGGTTGTAGATGCCCTCTGAAATTTTATTCTGATAATATAGTTTTCTGAGGAAACGGTTAATTTTATCTTCAAGTTTTAAGGAAAGGGTTAAAGGATTATCATTAATCTTTTTAATTTGGTGGAATCATTAAGAACATTGTTAACCTTATTAATGTAATCTAATTTATTAAGGAGGACGGTGCCTTTACCTTTATCGAGACGTGAAATAATAATGGAATCGTCTTTGGATAGTTCTTTAAAGTAGGAGAGGTCTTTTCTATTAATAAAACTATATGATCAGAATAAAATTTCAGAGGGCATCTACAACCAAATACGTTCCTCCGGCTCATCCCCAGGCACTCTCTGTGGTCTCCCCAAAATACATAAACCAAATTTCCCATTAGACCCATCCTTTCGGCCTACACCACCCACAATTATAAACTAGCAAAATTCCTAATTCCCTCTAACCCCCCTTACCCAAAACGAATATTTGAATATTCCGTCACCAACTCTTACGAATTTGCCAAAGAAATTTTGACCATAAATAATTCCAACAACTTCCATATACATAGTTTCGACATAGTATCTCTCTACACCAACGTTCCAATTAAAGAAACCATCGAGATCTGTATTAACAGCCTTTTCGCCAACAATCCGAACACAGTCCTGAACTTAAAACAAGAATTTACCAAACTGCTTACACTTGCCGCTTCACACACTTATTTCTTTTTTAAAAAACAACTTTATCAACAAACGGATTCATTAGCCATGGGACCCCCTTAAGTACCACTTTAGCTAACATCTTCCTCAGCCATCACGAAAATAACTGGTTACTCCATTGCCCCACTCATTATAAACCACACCTATATAAAAGATACGTTGATGACACCTTTCTCCTTTTTCACAATGCCAACCACGCCCCCACTTTTTCTTAATTACCTTAATTCCCAACATAAAAACATTAAGTTCACCAAAGAAGACGAATCCAATAACACCTTACCCTTCCTAGATATTACAGTAACTAAACAAAACAAATTCAACACTTCCATATATCGAAAACCTACGTACACAAGCCTAGGTACTAAATTCCTAAGCCACACCCCTTCGCTACATAAAATAAACTATATTAAAAATTTTAATCCACCGCGCCTATCATCCATGCTCTTCGTACTTATCCTTCAACCATGGAATAGAATTCATTCATAATTTCAGCATTAATAACTCCTTCCCAAAACATCTGTTACAATCCTTAACCAGAAACTTTTTTAATATTTATCAACCTCTCCCTTAAAGTTCCCACTGTTAAAAAAGACGTACAATATTTTTCATTTCCCTATTACGACCACATCAGCCACAAAATACTTTCAGAACTCCCGTCTCCTACTCATCCCACTTTACCCTCAAATTAAATTTCATTTTGTCTTCAACAACAATAGTATCAAATCTTACCTTAACCATAAAGAAAAAACACCCCAGCCACTTGCTCGTCCACTATCTACTCTTTTAACTGTGTTCGCTGCAAAGCGAACTATATTGGCAGTACCATCCGCCAATATCAAACTAGAGTGGACGAGCATCGTGGTATTTCTACCAGAACTTCGCAGCAATTGAACAAACCCTCCAAATCAGCAATAAGGGATCATTGCCACCTTCATAACCACCCGTTACTTCCCTCCAATTTCAAGTGTTAATTCAGCCAACCAACTAATCGACCTCCGCATACTCGAGTCCCGTCATATACTCAGTATTCAGCCAACCCTGAACGACTACAGTTCCGCTTTCAATCTAAACATCGCCAAATAAACTCTCATACTGAAAAGAAATCCACCATCAGTCCGCCTGGCTCCATCTTTCTAATGTGGATTTTTTCAACAAGCAACCATCCCCAATCTTCCGTACAATTAGTCTCTCACTACGTTAACAACCTAGTAGCACACCACTCCCCCGCCTTAATTCCGATTCACCTTTTAACCGTTTTATATTTTACTTAGTGTCCACACTCTTGTTACTCGTTCATTTTAATATATTTTTTTTTGTTTAATATACTTATTTATTTCTATTTGATTTTAAAGTTTTTAGCACTGATGATGGAAATTGAACTTTTCTGAAACGTCTGTAAATAAACATGTACCATCTTTTCGTCCTCCTATTCCTCGATAGATATATATATATATATATATATATTTTTTTTTTTTGTATTGGGGCGTTTACCGCCACTTCCTGCTATATGGTAGCGGATATCATGGCGAGGCGGAATACGAGAAAGAGAAACGGAGACGGAGAAAAGGCACTAGAAAAGGGAGAACAGCGGACTACAGGTGAGAAGTCACCTAAAGCTCAGATAGGATGCGAGATTGGGAGAGGAAGAGGAAAAGACGGTCAAGCGAGAAGAGAGGGCTCTCAGCGAGCATAAGGCGTAAACGTTCGGGGAGGGGAAATCAGAAAGGAACGGGAAGGCGCGACGACGTACTGACGACAGGGTGGGGCATTCCACAAGGATGTGAGACGGTGAGGGGCGACTAGCAGGAGGCGCAACGAGGAGCCTCCTACCGGAACATAAGATAGCCGTGCGTGAGGCGCGTATGGCCGATGCGAAGCCGCGCAAGGACGACCTCTTTGTGTCTGGAGCGGTGGAAAGAGGACACCCAATATGACAGACGGGGGCGGATGGACCAGAGTTTATTTCCGGTGGCATCGTCCCAGGACTGTTGCCACATGCGGTCGTAAAAGGAACGAAAGACCTGCACATAGTCTGAGAAGGGGAGCGGGCGGGGGAGGGGAGGCAGCGAGGCGGCGGACCGGGCTATGCGGTCCGCCGCCTCATTACCGGAAACACCAACATGGGCGGGAACCCAGCAGAAGGTGACCCGGATCCGGTGAACGGTGTGCAGGACATGGTACTCCTGTTGAATAAGGCGTACGAGGGGGT
Organism: Bathynomus jamesi; assembly: GCA_023014485.1. NCBI lineage: Eukaryota > Metazoa > Arthropoda > Malacostraca > Isopoda > Cirolanidae > Bathynomus > Bathynomus jamesi. The sequence continues at coordinate 444,246 of JAJOZX010000944.1, forward strand.
CCGGGGAATCATAGCGCTCGAGCGCCTGAAGGGCGTTCAGCGAGTCCGAAAAAATGGTACAGGAGGACCGCGAACAACCCGATACCAGACGGAGGGCTTCCAGAAGGGCAAAGAGCTCCGCGGAAAAGATGGAGGCCTGAACCGGCAGGGGGATACCCCGGGAGGTAGGTGACAATGACGGAGAGAAGACGGCGGCCGCGACACCTGCAGGGGAGCGCGAGCCGTCGGTGTAGACGGGAACGTCGTCCGAATGGACGGGAAGATGGGCCAGAAAAGAAGACCGGAGGACGGCAGGAAGACTCCTTACGCAGGCCACGGAGCGCCTGGCAACGGCAGATAGGGGTGGTCCGCCAGGGGGGCGATAGATCGAAGGAGAACGGCAGAATAGAGGGGGGGGGATCCCCAGGGACGAGAAAATCTCGGCCAGAGAGGCAGCGAAATGCCGTGTCAGGCCGGGGTAGCGCCTGGGAGATCGCGGAGAAGAGTAGGGACATCGGAAGGCGGCAGATGCGAAGGTAATACTTCGCCATGAGAAGGCCCCGGCGAAGGGGCAGGGGGGGGGGTCCACATTCCACCTGAAGACTAGCGACAGGGGACGAGCGGAAGGCACCCGACGCCAGGCGAAGGCCACGGTGGAGAAGAGGATCCAGCATACGGAGTGCCGGAGAGGAGGCGGAGCTGTAGACCACACAGTCGTAGTCGACACGGGATTGCACCAGGGAGGTGTACAGGCGCAGCAGAGTACGCCTGTCCGCCCCCCAGGTCGTGTGGGACAGATGACCCAAAAGGGAGAGGGTGCGGCGAGATGTTTGCCGCAACCGCCTAAGGTGTGGAACCCAACCGAAAAATCCGTCGAGGGTCATACCCAGGAATCTAACGGATGGGACGAGGGGAAGAGGAGTGCCGGCAAGGGTAAGGGCGAAGGTATGCGACAGACGGAGGCGCCGAGGACGGAAAAGCATACTGAAAGACTTAGAGGGTGAGAAAGCATAGCCAACCGAGGACGCCCAGCGAACCACCGCGTTGATGGCTAGCTGGAGCCGACGTTCAGCCAAAGACGGGAGGCGACCAGAGCAATAGATAGCCAGGTCATCGGCATAGAGGGATAGTCCAGGCAATCTAGAGCAAAAATAGCTTCAACCTGGGCAAAATTGCTTCAGAAGCTTTCTAAACTGTTTCCAGCTCAGGAACCATTGCAGAATAACATATCCAAAATCCGACAAAATTGGACCCCGGGAACACCCCCAAAAATGAAATTCAAAATGGCGGACTGGCAGTTTCCTACGAAATACAATAAATTTTAATTTCGCTTTGTAGAGAGAGTTATGACGTTTTTCTTGATCAGTAAAATGTTTTAAAACACATTTTCATTTCTAAATTAACCTATATGACACTAAAAAATGTATTAGGCGGCTAGTATTAAACTATGACGTCACGTAATGTAAATAAAATATACTGTATGGAGTGTATGTGAGAATGGACATTGCTACATCTTTATAAACTTATATTATATACAACTCTTTAATTCCTACTACCCACTATCAAATCTGCGTATTTGTGCTTGTCATTTTCTTTAAAAACTGTTATTATGTACTCCTTTTAAATACTGCAACACAGTTTATTAATTTGTGTTTTCTGTTTCAGACTGACTCGGTGTACGGCTGACTCGGTGTGCGTCCGCCTTCAAGAATGCAGACCCCTGAAGAATTGTGCGTGATTTGTAAGGAGAAATTGGACAGCGGACAGGAAGTGGTTCACATCTCGCAAAAAGGAGCAGATGGTATAAATGCCTCCAGCCGCAGCCGTGGAAGCGATGTTGTTGCAACAGCTGGAATAAGTGTTCACGTTGTATGTAGGAAAAGGTTTACGGATAAAAAGACCATTGAAATAAACAAGCGACAGACCGCAGCCGAGGCAATACCAAGGAAAAGTGCTCGTTTTCATGAATACGCATTTTCCAGTGCTACTCACTGTTTGTTTTGTGATACCTTTGTGGACTTTTTTTCCAAACACAAACCAAAATCAGAGCATGTCAAAATAAGAACTACAGAGTTCTCCGAAACCATAACAAGGTGCCGTGAAAGCCGCTGCGATGAATGGTCGTTTAATGTAAAAGGCCGTCTGGAGTATTATCTTCGTGATTTTCCTGCTGCAGATTGTGTCTACCATCACACCTGCAGCGTAAATTTTCGAAGTGGGAAAAACATTCCTCGCGCATACTCCTCCGACGATCATGATTCGAAGAAAGGGAGACCAACTAATGAAGAGCAACACCAAGCATTCCTTCAGACCTGTGCTTACCTGGAAGAGAATGATGATGAACAACTGTTGATTGGAGACCTAATTTCCAAAATGGAGGAATATCTTCAAGGAAGTCAGAGCTCTGTCTACGAACGCAGGCACATGAAGAGAAAGCTTTTAGAACGTTACGGAGACAAGATCATAATATCAGGTGAAAGTGGGAAGGCAGATGTAGTAACACTACGAGAGACAGCTAATGAAATTCTTATAGATTATCACAAAGTCGAAAGAATGTGATATAGATATAGAGCTACAGAAGATTTACCTAGTAGAAGCTGCTGCAAAAATAATCAGAAGTGATATCAAGTCTGTCGACTCGCCTAGAAAAGATGTGTATCCATCTCCAAATGACATCACTGCAGAAAGTGCTCTTGATTACATTCCCAACAGTCTGAAATTGCTATTATCAAAAGCATTTGCGGGACAGGATGCTTCAAGAAAAATAGGTGCAATTGGGCAGAGCATTATGCAAGCAACCCGTCCTAGAGGATTACTATGTCCACTACAGATCGGTTTGTCGGTTCAGCTACACCACAACTTTAGGTCAAGGTACCTTATTGACGTTCTCCATCAGCTGGGTTACTGTTCGTCGTATGCAGAAGTAACAAGATTCGAAAGAAACGCGGCGCTGGCAAGTGGGTCTGGCTCTTTTACTGTTGATGAAAACACTGCGGTCCTTCTAGCAGCAGATAACGTCGATCATGATGTCTGCACTTTGGATGGGAAGAATACCTTTCATGGAATGGGTATGATTGCCGCAATAACTCCGAAGATCAAGATCCACCCTTCTATTCACAGGCGTAATGTTGGTGACAATGACATTAAGAAGATTGCAACCGTTGACATTAGGGAATATAGACACGCGAGAAGCATGTTGAGGGACATCTCATTCCGCGAACTTCCAGTACCCACTGCCACCATAAGTCGACTTAGTCTTCTCTGGCAGATATCTTCAGCAGAAAGATCAGGTCCGAGTTGGTCCGGAACAATGCAGGCAATTCACGGTGGATCAAGTGTCTCACATCCAGGTGTGGCGTCGATCACGTTCCTTCCCATCATAGATATGTCGCCAACTGACATGACCTGCATATTTTCGACATTACTATATTTGAGCAAGATAGCACGCGATCAAAAAGTCCCATGCATTATTACCTTTGATCAGCCTTTGTTCTGGAAAGCTTCCCAAATCATCAATGAACAGAGAGACCTGCAGGACATTGTTTTAATGCTGGGATCATTTCACACTCTGATGAATCTTTTGGGAGCAGTCGGTACTCTTATGAATGGTTCAGGATTGTCTGAAGTACTTCAAGAAATATACGGACCAAATGCCGTGCAACACATGATGTCTGGAAAAGCTGTTTCAAGAGCGATACGTGGTCATATGATAGTAGATGCAGCTCTTAGTACCTTACTAGTCGCAGACGTTTTCCCTCGTAATGAAGATGGAACTCCTCATGACCTCCATAAGGAGGCTTGTGACCTGCTCGACGATGTTATGACCGCCAAACAATCAGTTGAGGATGTGGAATCTTCGAATGCATTGTCTCAGATTGCTACCACTTTGGATGCGAAGAAAACTGACCTACAATCTACTTCGCAAACAAGTCAGCTCTGGTTGGAATATCAGCGAATGATCAACATTGCACGTTCCTTGATAACAGCACAGAACCGGCTCGTGGGATTTGCACTTGCAAGCTATGCTGGAGACCATCCCCATAATTGCAGCAGCCGGACATCACAATTACCTGAAATCGATATACCTGTACCTGCAGAAAATGTTAAGTTTGCCTTCTGAAAATCCAGCCGTTAACAAAATGTTCCAGGAAGGTAAGTTTGTGGTAAGAAGAAGCGACAGATTATGGGCCGGACTCGGCACAGACCTGGTGATAGAACAAGTACTGCGTTCCCTGAAAAGCAGAGGCGGACTGATACGCGGAAGTGGATTTACAGACATCCAAAGGACAACGTGGCTCTTTTCTATGCCTCTGTGTTCCACTTATAATTTAGCAATGCAGGAATACACCAGAGTTTTGTTGGAAAGTAGTGAACAGCACAAGGAAATGAGGGGAAGTAGACAAATCAGGGACAGTAATGACATGAAGAAAGTACTTGAACGTCTGGAATCCTTATCCCCATTCCATTCTACCTCGGGTCTCTGCAACATTGTAACAGGGCTAACTGCTGATCCTGGAGTTAACGTTCATCAATTGCATTCAATCGGTACGAACATTGTCGTAAAAATGATTGGGAAACAAGCCTTTACATATTCTGCCAAAAGATCTGACAAAGTGAAAACACTAGGATCTGCTTCTGCCGTTGTGATCACTGATGCTTCAGATATAGAAGTAGATCCTGCACTACTGTTTCAGAGAATGATGACTGTTCCCACTGGCGGAGACATGAATCTTGAAGATGTCATGTGTTACGAACTGTGTGCATATTCTCCTGCATTGTTCGAATCACGAAGTATCTTGAGGAAACCCGATAAGTCTCAGCTAGCTCATGCAATAATCAAATACACTGACACTTTACGCATGGAAGAAGTTCAAGAAATTCAGTGCACAGACCAGTACGTATTGGATGGTGGATCTCTACTACATCGTGTTTCCTGGCGTCAAGATGAAACATATGACAGCATCGCCAACTCATATGCCGATTTCACTCTGAAAACATATGGAAAAGCAATCATTGTTTTTGATGGCTACAGCAGCTCTCCTACGATCAAGGACATGACCCACAGAAGACGCAGCACCAAGACAAGCAGAAACGTGAATCTCAGTCCAAGCATGAAGTTTGTTGGCCAGAAGGAACACTTCTTGGCTAATGAAAACAACAAGCAAGCATTTATTTCCCTCGTAGGTGAGATGTTGAAGAAGCACAAGTGTACTGTTCACAACGCAGATGGGGATGCTGATGTGGACATCGTTCGTGCAGCAGTTTCCTCATCAGAAAATGCAACTACAACAGTAATAGGGGAAGACACCGACTTGCTGATTCTCCTTCTGTACCATGCCAAGGACAGTGGTTTCAAGTTGTACTATCGCAGCGATATAAGACGGGGACCATCTCCTAATCCTGTGTATGATATTCTCAGCATTCAATCATTGTTAGGCAATGACATCTGCAAGTATCTCCTGTTTGTGCATGCTTTCACGGGCTGTGATAGCACATCCAGAATTTTTTCGATCGGTAAAGCCAAAGCATTCGACACACTGATGAAGGTGGCTGAACTCCGTTCAGTTGCAAATACATTCTGTTCTGATTGTTGCCAACACTCTGACATTGAAGCCGCTGGAAGAAAGGCAATGCTTCTGTTGTATGGCTGCAAAACACTTGAATCCACTAACGCACTACGTCATCGAATGTTAGTTGAAAAGGTAGCTACAGGTAAATCTTTTGTTACACCCGAACGTTTGCCACCTAGCGATGCGTCCACAAAGTACCACAGCTTTCGCACATACTTTCAAATACTAATCTGGAAGTCTACAGAAGAGAAGATCGATGCAGAACAGTGGGGTTGGTATGTAAAGAATAATTCCTACTACCCTACAGCCTGCGACAAGCCACCAGCTCCAAATTATCTACTCAACATGATCCGCTGCTCCTGCAAGACGAAATGTGCTACTTCAAGATGTGGATGCAAGCGTAATGGAATGCCCTGTTCAGCCGCTTGTGGCGAGTGCCAAATCAGTGGTTGCGATAACAACCCAAGTACCGGTAATCTATCCGATGATAGTGATGAAGAGGATTAATTTCTGTATGTTTGTGACCAGGTATCACTTCTTCTGTAATGAACATAACTTGAAACTGGGAAAAAAATAATTGTTGTATTATTGATTATAAAAATCTGTAAAAAGCTATATAACATTATATTTGCGTAATAACTGGTTGTGTTGTATATTGTTGAATTATTTAAAACATTACAACTGAAAGAAAAAGCATCAAATGTATCTCTATAAATAAAAGCGTAAATTATATATATTTTTTTTTTCGTAGGAAACATCCAGTCCGCCATTTTGAATTTCATTTTTGGGGGTGTTCCCGGGGTCCAATTTTGTCGGATTTTGGATATGTTATTCGGCAATGGTTCCTGAGCTGGAAACAGTTTAGAAAGCTACTGAAGCAATTTTGCCCAGGTCTAACTACAAATTGCCTGGACTAGGAGCTACGAACGGATGTAGGCAGGACAGTAGCGACTGTGTTCATCACGAGTGAGAAACACAAGACGCTAAGGACACTACCCTGAGGGACACCCTCCTCCAACGGAAAGCGGTCAGAGAGGGCAGAACCGATGCGGACGCGGAAAGAACGGGCGGACAAGAAGTTATAAATAAAGGAAGGGAGAAAGCCTACGAAACCCAGGGAGCGTAAGCAGTCGAAGACCGCGCTCCGCCGGGTAGTATCGTAGGCCTTCTGGAGGTCGAAAAAGACGGCGAGTACAAATTGACGCCGGGAGAAAGCCTCCTGCACGTCATGGCTAAGGAGGAGGGGGGGGGGGTCGGTGGTAGACCGGAAGCGCCGGAAACCAGCCTGGGTAGCAGGGTACTGGTCACTCGCCTCCAAGGTAAAGGACAGCCGCGAGGCGACCATCGCCTCCATCACCTTGCAGGCACAGCATGTTAGGGAAATGGGGCGATAGTTCGACGGGAGTGAGGGGTCTTTATCGGGCTTCGGGATGGGGACGACGATGGACTCACGCCATCGGTCCGGAAATGAACCCTCCAACCAAATCCGGTTATAGAGGTCCAGTAGAAAGCTGAGAGCAGAGGGGTGGAGGTGCCGTAACAAGTCATAGGGGATATTATCGGGGCCGGGCGGAGGGCCTCCCGAAGCTCTGTCATGTGGAAGAGGTGATTATAGGAGTCATCCCTATGAGGTGGAAATTCCGGTGGGTCGCGGCGGGAGTGGGGGAATCGGAACTGGAGATGGCTGCGAAGTGCGCCGCGAGTGCGTTCGCAACGGCCTCCGGATCGGACACGAACTCGTCGTCCCCGACCCGAAGCACCGGGGTCGAGGGGGGACACGGGTCCCCTCAAAGCTACGCACCTTGCGCCAAACAGTCGAGGGGGCGGTCGAGGAGGAGATCCCGGACACGTAACTCCGCCAGGAGGTACGCCGGGCTAGTTTCAAGACCCGACGGGCCACTGCCTTCAGGCGCTGAAACGCCATCTTATGCTCCGGCTGGCGGGTCCGGTAGAAGCGACGACCAGCACGGCGCCGCTCCTGAACGGCACGGGAGCACTCTGGGGTCCACCATGGGACGCTGCGCGGCCTGGGGGAGCCTGAGGTACGGGGGATGCAACTGGTGGCAGCCGAGAGGATCTTGCTTTCGAGAAAGGCGAGGGCCTCACTAACGGAGGGAAAGGCAGGAATGGACGGCGAGATCGCCGTGCACCTCGTGTATGAGGCCCATTTCGCTCGGGCGAACAGCCAGCGCGGGCGGACAGAGGTGGGGGGGAGGAGACGGGTTGGGGTAAGACACACAGGGAAATGGTCACTGCCGGAAGAATCCGGCAGGACCTCCCAGGTGAACTCCGTCACGATATCGAGGGAAACCAGGGAAAGATCAATACAGGTGAAACTGTCATGGGCCGAGTGGAGGCAGGTTGGGGAGCCATCGTTCAGAAAGGTGAACTCTAGCTCGTCCATAAGGGAGAGAAGGGTCCCGGAGAGAAAGGTGGAGCAAACGTCCGCCCAGGCCGGGTCCCGACTGTTGAAGTCCCCGAGAAGCAGGAAAGGGCGGGGAAGCTGCAGAATTAGGTCACGGAGAGAATCGGGTGGAGGGCGTACGTTAGGGGAGAGGTAAAGAGAGCAGACCGTGAGCTGACGCCACAAAGAAAGGCGCACGGCCACAGCTTGCAAGACAGTACGGAGCGGGAGGGGGCGGAAAGGGACGGAGCGGTGCACGAAGACCCGCGGAGCCCCCCCTACCCGCCCCATCGAGAGGCGGGGAAGGGAGCCCGCAGTAGCCGGACACTCGAGGGAGGGAACGGGAGCCCAGTATCGTCTCCTGAAGGCAGAAACACGCCGGACACCTGGAGGCCAGGAGAGAAGAGAGACTCTCGAGGCCTACCAGGAGCCCGCGGATGTTCCACTGCAGGAGCGAAGTATATGGAGGGGTAGGAAAGTCTGCGAAACGGATGGTTATGGGGTGGGTGGGCCGATCGGGCGGCCCGAGATTAACAAGGGGATTGGAAAGCCCCGGGGCCCAACGGGGGACGCCGAACGTGGGCGAAGGCGAGGGTCACCCCGACGGGGGGGCGATGTGGAAACTGACGCCGGCAAATCCTCCTGAAGAGGAGTCACCCGGACGCCCGGGGAAGAGCGATGCAGAGAAGGGGATGTGAGGGGTATCCAGAAGGCCCCTCCATATTATATATATTATAATATATATATACAGGGTGTCCGAGAATTATCTGTACAATTTTTGGCTGTTATTAAAAGTCAACCATGAAGTGTAGAAATTCCAGTTGTCCCATTTTACAGAGAATATCTAAGTTTTTTCTGATACCAAGTTTTGAAGTTTTTTAGAAATTCCAGTGTGTCCGAAAATTATCTGTACAATTTCATCTTTTAATAAAATTCTTGAAGATTATTTAGAATCTGTATTTTCAAAAGTTTTTTATTAAAGTAATGTTGTTACAAACATTCGATATGTGCACCCATCAGTGCGAAACTTCGTCCAATCAATCCAAATCGTATGCAGCAATCCACATCAAAATGTTCGCTCAATAGCAGCTGTGATTCTTGCTTTTAAATCATCAATGTCTGTCACCCGCGTACAAAAAAGAAAAACTTTCAAAACTTGTCATCAGCAAAAACTTAATGAGTTTCTCTGTAAATGGGAACACGGGAATTTCTACACTTCATGGTTGACTTTTAATAACATCCAAAAAATTGTACAGATAATTCTCGGACACCCTGTGTGTGTGTGTATATATATATATATATATATATATATATAAACCTTTGGTTAGCTTCCGCCCGAATTGTTCATTCTAACGAAAGTCAAGCTTTTCACTCTACCTTAGACCTACAGTTTAACGTGGAATCCGAACCACGCCCCATCAGCAGCCCAGCGTCTTAACCACTAGGCCACCCAGGGTACCCATTTATCTACCAACCACTTTATTGTGTGGAAAGATGAACAGCTGGGTTTTGCTGCGCGCCGGCTGCCATCACTGGGTCTCGAACCCGGGGTCGATGGATTCATAGTCAGTGACGAAACCACCACACCACTATATTGTGTGTGTGTGTGGGTGTGTTCAGGGGTTTTGAACATCCCGGTTTTCCGGATCTGTGGCTGGGATAAGTTGCGAAGACCCAAATTTTAATCTACCTAATAGTTATTGACATCTTGGGATACAAATTAGGCCTACACAAATCGACGATATGCAAAACAAAAAGGTAGCCTACGGTTTAGAACGTGAAGTGAAATGCAATAAATGCTAATATTTTGTTATTAATTAAGCCTTAGGAAAATGTTAATGCACAGTATACTAAAAAAGATTGACGTCTGATAGCGATGTATAAAAAAAATGCAAATCAAGTCTGGAAAACCAAGTATAACAACACTTCAGAAAAACAAATTAAAATAAGCCACGTTTTAAACAAGTAACCACAAACCTCATCGTACTCGGTTCTGGGAACGAAAATCTAAAAATAAGAGTTGAGGGACCTACATGAGTCCAGATGATATACTGAAACATGGTTCGAATTACGCATTAAGCTGTAGGTTCCTTTTGTCACATGATCCAGGTTCTTCGTACGGATGTAAAGTCAGGCAGTTTCAAGTTATTATTATTATTACTAATTTTCATGTAAATCTATAATAAGTCATAAGTTAAAAATATAATGTATACGACCTATCACAACCTTATAGGTGGTATGCATACTGAAGCGTGTGACGAGTCGTACAAATTTTTTTTTATCATCGTTTAAATCTAAGGAATGGAACAGAGCGTGCATGAGGAGGATTAGCGTGAGATGGTCGCATGTTCTTAAGAGGCCATATCAGTTTACACGCATCACATGCCAACACGTAATTGGTAGGCTCTACATAGTATTATACTTTGTCCTAGGCCTACATAGAATTAAACACGACTTAACTCAAACATTTAAATTCTTAACCGAACTAAACCAAATGATGAGGTAGCATTTTCCTAACCTCTCATTTTTAGCAAGTAATAATTTGCCAAGTCGTTGGAGATATAACTCATAATTTTTAGTTCCATAACCTTGAGTCATACGCTTTCGAATGACGAGCTCATTAATTAAAAGTCTTCATTTGCCAATCGGCTACCAATCAAAAACAATCCCTCGCTCAGTCTACATGGAAAGATTTTTCGGGTCAAAAACGTGGCCTTTGGTACTTCATCAAAATAAATAGCATTTATGGAATATTACTCGAAGACCGTTTAGCAAATAGGGTTGCCAGATGTCCTCCACAAAAAATACTGGACACCAGCAGCCGGGGTGGGTGGGGTTAGGGTGTAAAAAGTAAAAGTGTATTTTCTTTAGTCGCAAATCGGTTCATTAGATGCTTCACAAAATCAGTTAATAACACTTTAACCGGAAAATAATATTGCAAAACCGATTTACAAATAACATTTAGGTATTATCAAAAGAAATAAACTTTACCTGCATTTAATTTTTATTCGAACAAAATTACATAACATGCACAAAATTCGATCCAATACAGCGCTGTGAAACCATCCAATTCTTTATCAGATCGCGATAGAAAAATATGTAAAATAATTATTGACTTTAAAAAACAAATTATGGATAACCCAAAACAGCAGACATCTATTAAAGCTACACCTATTAAAACAAAAAGAAAAAAGCAAAGAAAGACGTGGTTTACTTTTACGTATGCGGTATTCTTTGATTTTTTTTTTAACCAGAGAGAGCCCAAATACCGGACACCTGGCAACCCTAATAGCAAAGTAGCTACACCAATTAGGGCTATCCTGAGAAGCTATACACGTATAAGTCTGCAGGTCACTAAGGTACGTCGCAGTTTTGTAGGCCACACACTTCGCATTAGGTGCACGCACACGCACACGCACACGCACACACACACACACAGTAACCAAAGTCCATACAAACCCTGGATATACCATACAAGCAACACAGCCTTTATTCATCAGAGGGAAAGAGGGCAATCGATTTGAAGACAAATAAACGATAAAAGGCGAAGGAGAGCTGCACATTAATAATGTCACACACACACACACACACACACACACACACTCAAAATTCGAGACTAACTTAAGATGAGTGCCGAGTTAGAGAATTAATGAACACTCACAGTCCACTGACACGGAAAATAATTCGAATCTGAGACTAATTGCTGCACCGGTTTTTATTCTTATTCATTGCTCATAGTTAATAATGAGAATTAGGTCTATTAGGTCTATAGAGACGTAGCCCAGAGGTTTGGTGTAGGCCCTACACCAACTTCGATAGTTGGTCCCATACACTTAGCGAAATATTACAGACCACCCTGCAGAAAAGCTCCTACCAAGGGACAAGATATGTCAAGCCTAACCATATGCTTTCAAACAAATCTACTTTTCATGAACTTTGGTGGGGTTTTGAGGTTGTTCAACCTTCTTCGTAAGGTCGTGTGACGGAGGGACCTACAGCTTAACATGGAATCCGAATCACGGGTCGCTACATCATTTGAACGCAGAGGACGGTCACCCATCCAACTACTACGTAACTACCCTGACCTACAGTAATAACGCTTAACTTCGCCGCGACATGGCCACGAGACGTAGCCCAGAGGTTTGGTGTAGGCCCTACAAATATTTCAACTATCCTGACTGTCATCTTAAAACGTCATTGGACGGCCTGAAGCGAATCAAAGCCTACATTTAAAATGTTATGCAAGTTATTGCTCATCACGGCTATTTTAAGAATATATAAATGTAACAAGTTGTGTAACGTAACTAAGAGGTCTACGGCGTAACTGTAGTGTGTGTAAAAAGAATGAATGAGTGAGAAATATATATATATATATATATATATATATATATATATATATATATATATATACTGTATATATATATTTTTTTTTTTTTTTGTATTGGGGCGTTTACCGCCACTTCCCGCTATATGGTAGCGGATATCATGGCGAGGCGGATTACGAGAAAGAGAAACGGAGACGGAGAAAAGGCACTAGAAAAGGGAGAACAGCGGACTACAGGTGAGAAGTCACCTAAAGCTCAGATAGGATGCGAGATTGGGAGAGGAAGAGGAAAAGACGGTCAAGCGAGAAGAGAGGGCTCTCAGCGAGCATAAGGCGTAAACGTTCGGGGAGGGGGAAATCAGAAAGGAACGGAAGGCGCGACGACGTACTGACGACAGGGTGGGCATTCCACAAGGATGTGAGAGACGGTGAGAGGCGACTGGCAGGAGGCGCAACGAGGAGCCTCCTGCCGGAACATAAGATAGCCGTGCGTGAGGCGCGTATGGCCGATGCGAAGCCGCGCAAGGACGACCTCTTTGTGTCTGGAGCGGTGGAAAGAGGACACCCAATATGACAGACGGGGGCGGATGGACCAGAGTTTATTTCCGGTGGCATCGTCCCAGGACTGTTGCCACATGCGGTCGTAAAAGGAACGAAAGACCTGCACATAGTCTGAGAAGGGGAGCGGGCGGGGGAGGGGAGGCAGCGAGGCGGCGGACCGGGCTATGCGGTCCGCCGCCTCATTACCGGAAACACCAACATGGGCGGGAACCCAGCAGAAGGTGACCCGGATCCGGTGAACGGTGTGCAGGACATGGTACTCCTGTTGAATAAGGCGTACGAGGGGTCCGGGGAATCATAGCGCTCGAGCGCCTGAAGGGCGCTCAGCGAGTCCGAAAAATGGTACAGGAGGACCGCGAACAACCCGATACCAGACGGAGGGCTTCCAGAAGGGCAAAGAGCTCCGCGGAAAAGATGGAGGCCTGAACCGGCAGGGGATACCCCGGGAGGTAGGTGACAATGACGGAGAGAAGACGGCGGCCGCGACACCTGCAGGGGAGCGCGAGCCGTCGGTGTAGACGGGAACGTCGTCCGAATGGACGGGAAGATGGGCCAGAAAAGAAGACCGGAGGACGGCAGGAAGAGACTCCTTACGCAGGCCACGGAGCGCCTGGCAACGGCAGATAGGGTGGTCCGCCAGGGGGGCGACAGATCGAAGGAGAACGGCAGAATAGAGGGTGGGGGGATCCCCAGGGACGAGAAAATCTCGGCCAGAGAGGCAGCGAAATGCCACGTGTCAGGCCGGGATAGCGCCTGGGAGATCGCGGAGAAGAGTAGGGACATCGGAAGGCGGCAGATGCGAAGGTAACACTTCGCCATGAGAAGGCCCCGGCGAAGGGGCAGGGGTGTCCACAGTCCACCTGAAGACTAGCGACAGGGGACGAGCGGAAGGCACCCGACGCCAGGCGAAGGCCACGGTGGAGAAGAGGATCCAGCATACGGAGTGCCGGAGAGGAGGCGGAGCTGTAGACCACACAGCCGTAGTCGACACGGGATTGCACCAGGGAGGTGTACAGGCGCAGCAGAGTACGCCTGTCCGCCCCCAGGTCGTGTGGGACAGATGACCCAAAAGGGAGAGGGTGCGGCGAGATGTTTGCCGCAACCGCCTAAGGTGTGGAACCCAACCGAAAAATCCGTCGAGGGTCATACCCAAGAATCTAACGGATGGGACGAGGGGAAGAGGAGTGCCGGCAAGGGTAAGGGCGAAGGTATGCGACAGACGGAGGCGCCGAGGACGGAAAAGCATACTGGAAGACTTAGAGGGTGAGAAAGCATAGCCAACCGAGGACGCCCAGCGAACCACCGCGTTGATGGCTAGCTGGAGCCGACGTTCAGCCAAAGACGGGAGGCGGCCAGAGCAATAGATAGCCAGGTCATCGGCATAGAGGGAGCTACGAACGGATGTAGGCAGGACCGTAGCGACTGTGTTCATCACGAGTGAGAAACACAAGACACTAACACTTCCCTGAGGGACACCCTCCTCCAACGGAAAGCGGTCAGAGAGGGCAGAACCGATGCGGACGCGGAAAGAACGGGCGGACAAGAAGTTATAAATAAAGGAAGGGAGAAAGCCTACGAAACCCAGGGAGCGTAAGCAGTCGAAGACCGCGCTCCGCCGGGTAGTATCGTAGGCCTTCTGGAGGTCGAAAAAGACGGCGAGTACAAATTGACGCCGGGAGAAAGCCTCCTGCACGTCATGGCTAAGGAGAAGGAGGGGGTCGGTGGTAGACCGGAAGCGCCGGAAACCAGCCTGGGTAGCAGGGTACTGGTCACGCGCCTCCAAGGTAAAGGACAGCCGCGAGGCGACCATCGCCTCCATCACCTTGCAGGCACAGCATGTCAGGGAAATGGGGCGATAGTTCGACGGGAGTGAGAGGTTTTTATCGGGCTTCGGGATGGGGACGACGATGGACTCACGCCATCGGTCCGGAAATGAACCCTCCAACCAAATCCGATTATAGAGGTCCAGTAGAAGCTGAGAGCAGAGGGGTGGAGGTGCCGTAACAAGTCATAGGGGATATTATCGGGGCCGGGGGCGGAGGAGCGTCGGGGCGGAGGGCCTCCCGAAGCTCTGTCATGTGGAAGAGGTGATTATAGGGGTCATCCCTATGAGGTGGAATTCCGGTGGGTCGCGGCGGGAGTGGGGGGAATCGGAACTGGAGATGGCTGCGAAGTGCGCCGCGAGTGCGTTCGCGACGGCCTCCGGATCGGACACGAACTCGTCGTCCCCGACCCGAAGCACCGGGGGTCGATATATATATATATATATATATATATATATATATATATATATATATATATATATATATTTATTTATTAATCGATGCATTCATAGTTTAAGTGCAAGTATGAAAAGTTAAACGTCTTTTCACATGAAACATCATTCCGCCCATACGCCCATTTCAGAGTATGAGCAGCTCGCAGCAGCACTGCCAAGTAAACAAGATTTTATACACAGTATATGAGAGTAGCATATTTTTTACAAAGCTTTTTGGGTTGCTTATCCGTTCCTACATTGTATGCGTACCTCTGAGAGCAAGATTTGTCGAGACTTTTACAATAGTTTCAGATGAAGAAGGGATTTGCTCTGCCATTTGCTTATTATGAATTGGATTTCTGTGAACCTCAGTAAATGTGCACCTGTGCAGGTAAGATACGGCTTCCCTTTAGTTACCTTTCAGTAACAGATACATATCACTGGTGTTTTCAACATGCAAGCAAGCACAATGTCGTTATTTTTCTCTCTCACACACACACACACGGAAAATTATTTCACGAAAGTAACACGTGAAAAATATTTATGATGAATAAAATCACGAAGGAAAGGAAACACAGAATGGTGCTCAAGCGCTTTCGTCTAATGACATCCTCAGGAACACTGAAGTACATAAAGAGTTACAGCCTATATATAGGTTACAGAAAGAAAAAAAAAATTTTTTTTCTGTAACCTATATATAAGCTGTAACTCTTTATGTACTTCAGTGTTCCTGAGGATGTCATTAGACGAAAGCGCTTGAGCACCATTCTGTGTTTCCTTTCCATCGTGGTTTTATTCATTATATATATATATACACACTCACAATGGTCCCCTGAGAAACTTATATGTTAAACACAGACCGTGCATGGAACAAGGAACTCTGAATGTAGGGACTAGGCTTGCTTTAAACCCTAGGTCCATGTCCCAAAGCTGGATCCTGTCTGCTTTGCAGATAGCTTGTGAGGGAAGCTATATTTATGGGATCTCTTTGCGAGAGACCCGTTGCCCACGTCGGGCGAGCATCATGAAAAAGAAAAACTATGGTATTTGTCATTTACCATTACTTATTCGGACTATAGTGGATTTAATTTTCCCAGAAGAGTTCCTTGTTCCATGCACGGTCTGTGTTTAACATATATATATATATATATATATATATATATATATATATATATATATATATATATAGGGTGAACCAAATGTAGGTGGACAGTAAATGATAACGTTTATTTTGAGAATACATATTTAATTTTTTTGTATACTATAATACAAAATAAAATTTAAATAAATTTAGTTATAATATTTAATATAATATAACACAAACACCATAGTTATAATGAACACCATAGCTATAATATAATATAACACAAACCGTATTCAACCTACTGTCCACCTACTTTTGGTTCACCGTGTGTATATATATATATATATATTAGTGTCCCAATTTTTTTTGTTCCTGAAGTTTGTCATGCACACCCACCTAATTTCTTCCACTCGTGAAAACATGCCAGCAAGATGAATTTCATTCGTGTTCTTTAATTTTAAGGGTCCCCTCAAACCATGTGTTACTATTGCTGAACGGCTACTCTCTACCTTATACTAATTGTAGCATATTTCTTTTCAGGTTATGGATACAAGAAAGCAGGAGACTGTGTGGTTGGTGGGGGTGTTGCGAAATGAACCCCTGGAAACGCTGTGTCAACTCCCGACAGTGGGAGATGTTCTTCGACGTCTGTTGTTCTTCACTCGGAAGAAAAAAATGTCCACGGCGGAAGCTGCCAATGTGGTAGCTGATGAGGTTATGGCGGTGCGGGCTCGGGCATCTATTCCGACCTCCCACAAGCCCAAGTGCGTCAAGAGGATCAAGGCCCTCTCCACGGACTACGAGAAGGTTGCCAGAAACCAAAACCGTGGGGGAGAGAAGCAACTGGAGCGGGAAAAGATTCCAAGCCAACCTGAATACACTGTTCGAAACAGCTCATGCCAACGCCATGAAACTCATCAAAGTCCCCGAAGATCGAGACTTTCTGAATGACCAGCGAATTGTGCGGAAGATGTACATCGGAGGAGAGGACCTGGAGTTTGCTCGCAGGGCAGCGGAGCGGGAGAAACGCCGAGCAGCTGAAGAGAAGAGGAAGAAGAAAAGCCGCGAAGAGATGGACTCACTGCAAGCAAAAGGAACGGGTAAAGTGGGTCTTCTTCTGGAGTCCATGGCCGAAGCATCCAATGATGATGTCCAATATTCCTTCCTCTCCTGGTCCTTCGGCTCCTCGATCCGCTCCCAAGGACGGCCAAGTGTCGGCAAGGAGGATCATCCAATATCCCAATTTTGCTGCAGCCCTGGATCGAACTTGAACCTCAGTACGCCAAGCGATGCACATTGTGGCTCCAGCACTCGCTGCCGCGGGAGTTGAGTTATCCTCGGTCACCTTGTCCAAATCAAGTCTTCACCATTCACGGCAGAAGTCCAGGAAGAACTTGGCAGCCGGAATCAAGACCGAGTTCAATCCTGATACGCCGCTTGTCGTCTACTTTGATGGCAAACTCCTCCCTGATTCGGATGGGGGGAAATCGGATCGCATACCAGTGCTGGTCAGCGGGAAGAATCTTGAGAAGTTGTTGGCGATCCCAAAAATCCCTGACAGCATGGGACAGCGGGTGGCTGGAGCTGTTCTGAAGGTGCTGGACGATTGGCCGCAAGTTCAACCATGGATTGCCGGTCTCTGCTTCGACACAACAGCGGCAAATACCGGTATTCACAGCGGTGCTTGTACGATTATCCAGGACCAAATGGACCGCCGCGTTCTTTTCCTGGCTTGCAGACACCACATGATGGAATTGGTAATCACCTCAGTCTTTGACCTGTTCTTCAGGTCTTCTGGCCCCGAAATTGCGCTGTTCGCTCGCTTCAAATCCCAATGGGAGTTCATCGACCAGAAGCAGGCTTCTCCGTTCAACGGTAATGGCCCAAGCGACATCCTTTCGGAATGGGTGGCGTTGAAAAAAGAGCAGATTGTCCACTTCATTGAAGACCAGCTTGAAGTTGGCCACCCAAGAGACGATTACCGGGAGTTCCTGATCCTCGCTCTGGTCTTCCTCGATGGTCATGGCAAACGAGATCTCCAGTACAATCATCCTGGAGCATACCACCGGGCCAGGT